>JAVJAQ010003800.1:6490000-7090000 GCA_032362365.1 Zygogramma bicolorata | reverse complement strand
GACGCTTTTTATTGCTTTCAGTCATTATGTTAGGTTAAAAAAAACACCTCAATAATTACTATTCATTTGATATCAAACTGCATAATAGTCTAATTTTTCAGATATTGCAAAAACAAATTGCTAGGGAATTTCATTTTTTCCCCAGGGGGATTTTAAACACTATCAACCATAACCTGTCCGAGATGCTGTCAAAATTAAACCAAAATGGCCGCCTGTAGGCACACATGTTGTTTGTTCTAATGGAAAGATAACTAGAAAAGTCGTCAATCAACTTGTCTTTGTGAGTGATTGTGTTGCTGCTTGCTGAAATTCGTTGTTTGAGGCTGATTTTACATATCAATCGTCCTTCATAACATAATATCATGCCTACAACGTGTTGCGTTGTAAATTGCGGAAGCCGTGGGGATCGTGATAAGGTGAACTTTTACAAAATACCTAGTGAATTACATTTTGCACATAGAGAGGACTTGAACGAACTTTCAAAAAGGAGACGTCAAAAATGGATACACGCTATCAGAAGAAAAGATCTCACAGAAGTCAAACTTAAATACAGTAGAGTGTGCAGTAAACATTTTTTGTCTGGTAAAAAATCTATGGTTTATTTGATTTTCATAATCAAATAAAATCAATTAATATTGTAGCAAAACCATCCGAGTTGAATGACGAAAATAGTCCTGACTGGGTTCCATCTTTGGCAATGGGCTATGGAAATGATGAAGTGGTTCGTAAAAAAGGTCATATCAATTCTGTCAGAGAAGAAAGAGCAAGGAAAAGAAGGAAACACATGATAGAAGATATATCTGAGGTACAGTAACATTATATTTTGTTTGATTTCATCAAGGTATTGGTTTATTTTGTAGGAAGTTCCTGATGAGATCGAAGATGTTGAGTTATTGGAGGCACAATCAAAAGAGAACGATAAAAGTTGTCAGACCAATTTAACAGCAGAAGACTTCACAGGAATGATTATATCCCTCGAGGCGACTAAAAAATTAGAGGCCAGGATACAAAAAATAGAGATGTGTTATAATTTTTTGAAAGACAATGATATAAAAACAAAGTATTATACTGGTTTGAATTCATTTAACAAGTTACAAATACTTGTGGAAGCCTTGAAAGACTATATTCCAGTGCATCATAATTCCAGCTTAGCAGTTTTTGAGCAGGTGCTACTAATATTGATAAAGTTGAGACTGAATTTGGATTTCAAGGATTTAGCATACCGTTTTGGTATCAGTCCCACTACAGCATCAATATACTTCAAGAATATCATTGATGTTTTATACGTCAGGTTGAAGAAATTAATAGTGTGGCCAAGTCGAGAAATTTTGAAGGAAACTGTAATGTTTGGAGGGTTTCGATCGATGCACACAAGTATTTTTTTAGTTGATTTATTTCTCTCGTCCATATAGGGATGGTGGTTACATACACATGTTTCACAATTCACATGTCGCGACATTCAGACGATACACACTACATGATACATAACTACATGATACATACTACATGATACGATGCATACTAACTGTTTCCTGATCATGAACTTTCATGATGCTCCTGTGAGCCTGCGCATTCCCTATCAGAGCAGTGGCGGAACATTTTACTTTTACATACATTACAATTCCCTTTCCACCACTTAAAACTTGGTTTTTCTTTCTACTTTCCTAAGTAACCTGTCTGACCTACGCACTGGCATTGTACCTTGTGCGCTCTTACAATCTAAACCTACGACATCATTGTACCTATCCATTTCTAGCTTATCTACATCACTGTGACTCGGTCTATCTGAAACATGAACGTTTTGTGCAAAGAAACTTTCAAAATCCCTGCCTAAAATCTGCCTTTCACTTATTTCTGCCCTGGTTTGTTCGCTTGTGCGACTACCACTACATTCCCTATTACAAACGTTACTACTTTCCACACTATTACCCGGACCTTGCTCACTTCCTGAGGTTCCATTCTGTGATGGCTCCTCTGTTCCTTCGATTTCTAGTGGAAACCTTCCAACGTGGTTACGGTTGCCACCTCCATTAGACATACTACTCTGACCACTGTTGCTGTAATTTTGTAATTTATGATTATGCAATTCACCACACAAGTTACCTGCCTGTTTTGCACCAGACGGATTTCCTGGATCCTCCGTCCCGCACCTCTCTCCTTTGCCCAGGCTTCTGATCTGATTTATGTGTCTTCTCCATACCATTCCTTCGGATGTTTTGCATAAGTATAGACTTCGTCCTATTTTTCTTTCCACTGTGGCAGTTGTCCAGATCCTGGTATCTCCTTTTCGATAGTCTCTTACTAATATCTGTTCGCCCAGGAATAGTTCCCTCTTCGGTCCCTTCCTTGAAGCGATCTGCCTTTCTTGTGCCCTATTCAAAGCTTCTTGTGTTTCCTGTTGTACTACTGGGGTGGTATGTACCACTTGGCTTATCCTTGTTCTGACTCTTCTTCCCAACATCAGTTCTGCTGGTGACTTCTGAGTAGAACAATGTTCTGCGTTTCGATAGGCTATTAGAAAGCGAGTAATCAGTGTCTCTGTTGGTGTACTGACGTTTCTAGAGTCATTCAAGGCACATCGGAGTTTGGCTTTGAATGTCTTTACTGCATTTTCTGCTGCTCCATTACTTTCTGGGTGAAAGGGGGGTGATGTTATATGTTTGATGCCGTTTCGCTGAAAAAATACTTTCATCTGATGTGAAACGAAAGATCTGCCATTGTCTGACACAACTGTCTTGGGAATTCCAAATCTTGCGAATATCTCCCTCAGTTTAGTTTCAACTTCTCTGCTAGTGATGGTTCTCATCTGAAATATTTCTGGCCACTTCGTGTACGAGTCTGTTACAATGAGGAAATTCATTTGCCTCAGCGGTCCTAAAAAGTCCATGTGCAGCCTTTCCCACGGTTCTGTTGATATTGGCCATGGTGTCAATTCAGATCTTCTTGCGTTAGTCGCGTGCACCTGACATGCCTGGCAACTTCTGATTTTCCTTTCAATGTCCTCATCCAATTTTGGCCACCATAGGTACGATCTTGCTAAACTCTTTGTCTTCACCATTCCCAAGTGCCCTTCGTGTAACTCTTCGAGCATGCGATTTCTTAAGTCCACTGGCATGACGACTCGGTGTCCCCAGAGCAAGCATCCATTGTCTTCCTCCAGTTCGTTCTTCCTTCTCTCATAATGTCGAAGTTCTTCTGATATATCCGATGGCCATCCATTCTTCAAGTAGTTCAGGATTGTTTGAAGTTCTTCATCTCTCTCTGTGTGCTCTCGTATCACTTTGTTATCAAGTGGCCATTCTTCTAAGGTCGCTGCGAAGTTAAGATATCCATTATAACTGTACTCTTCTGATGATATTTCCGTTCTTTGGGGTAGTCGTGATAAACAGTCTGGCATTACATTGTGTTTTCCATTAATGTGCTCAATCTTATAGTCGAATGATGATATGTATATTGCCCATCTCTGCAGGCGATCCTTGTTGCGTTCTGGTATCCCTCTGTTCTCACCAAATAATGCCACTAATGGTTTTTGGTCTGTTCGGATTGTCACTTTCCTTCCCCTGATGTAATGTTCAAACTTCTTCAGCCCGAATACTAGTGCCAAAGCCTCTTGGCATATAACAGAGTATTTCTTTTCTGCTGGCATATAAGTGCGTGACACACATGCAATAGGCTTTTCCTGTCCCTGGTCGTCTCTGTGGTATAAAACACTGGAAATTCCTGTTCCTGAAGCATCGCTGGCTACTACCACTTCTTTTGATGGATCGAAGTGTGTAAGTATAATATCCTCCGCAATGATCTTCTTGATATTCTTGAATGCCTCCTCACATTCTTGATTCCATTGAAATTTTACATTCGCCAATAATAATCTGTAGATAGGGCTCATAATGCCTGACAGATTCGGCACAAATTTTGCGTAGTAATTGACTAAACCTGCGAAACTTCTCACTTCTGATACATTTGATGGTCTTGGTGCTTCAGTTATTGCCTTCACCTTGGTTTCTGTCTTTCGAAGTCCTTTCGCTGAAATATGATGACCTAGATATTCTATGCCCTCCTTGAAGAATTGGCATTTTTCTCTGCACAGGGTGAGTCCAGCTTCTTGGAGTCTTCTCAATACCGCCTCAAGATTCCTTATGTGTTCTTCCTCCGTTTTTCCTGTCACCACTATATCATCCACGTAGTTGACCACTCCATCCAAACCCTGTAATACTTGCTCCATGGTTCTCTGGAAAATAGCACTTGCTGGTGCTACTCCAAATGGCATCCGTTTCATGGCAAACAGTCCTTTATGCGTATTCAATGTCGCAAGCTTCTTCGATTCATCATCTAATTCGAACTGTAAATACGCTTTATTTAGATCCAATTTTGAAAATGTTTTGCCTCCGTTTAGTGTTGCAAAAATCTCTTCTATCCGGGGGAGAGGATACTTGACCTCTTCTAGCCACCTGTTAATGGTCGTCTTATAATCACCGCATATTCGTATCGTATCATCTGCCTTCAATACTGGGACTATTGGTGTACCCCATTCAGATGTTGGTATCGGTTCTATGATGTCATCTCTTACCATTTCTTCCAGCTGTTCTTCTAACTTCTGGCGAAAGGCGAGAGGTACAGGGCGGGGACGGCAGAACACCGGCCTGGCATCTGGTTTCAGACCTAAGGAAATACGAAAATGTTTAAATTTGCCCACTTTGTCGCAAAAAACGTTTGGAAAGTTTTCAACAATTGATTTTTCAACATGTTTCACTACATGGATGTCAGCAAGGTTCAGGCTTATGTTGAAATTTTTCATAAAATCTCTTCCTAGTAGACTAGGGGGTCCATCGCTATCGATGACATAAAATCTCGTCAACTTTGTGGTGTTTTTAACTGTTACCTTAATATTAAAATACCCTAAAGGTGAAATTGTTTTGCCAGTGTAACCTCTTAACACAGTATTGTCTTGTGTTAACCTATAATGACTAAACTTATCTTTGTAAAGTTTTGCATTCAGTACTGATACTGATGCTCCAGTATCTACCAAAAATTCAAATTTTTCGTTATTTATACTTAGTTCAATATTGAAAGGGTTACACTCTATTTCATTTATTGACAATTTGAACATCTCATAACATTCTGCTTCATTTGTTTCCTCTGCAGTTGTATCATTACCTAGGTAATGTTGTCTCTTAACTCTACACATTCTTTCTAAATGTCCTATTTTGCCGCAATTATTACATACATATTTGGCGTACTTACACAAACCTTTGTGTTCCCGACCACAAACACTGCAAGCGTTGATCTCTACCTGTCCTTGTCTTTTGTTGACATTCATCTGGGGCTGCCATCTTGTTTGCTGCCTATGACGGTTCGGCTGGTTTGACGTCATCCATGACGTGGCTGATGAACCTTGGAATGAGCTGCGCATGCCTTGGCTGCTTCCTGGAGCTGGTATCCGTCCACGCTGCCCTTTCGATTTTTTGCTGCTGCAATTCATCCAATTTACTGCGTTGCAGGAAATCTCCGTGTCCTCCTTCTGAACGGCTATTCTTACTACTGCTTCTATATCGACGTTTTCCTTCTCCTCACACAACCGGTCCAGTATCCTACCCTTCCGTAGGCCACACACGAATTTGTTTTTCAGCACGAACTCTAGTTGTCCTTCGAATTTGCAGTTGACTGCTAGAGATCTCAGTCTGGCGTACCAATCCTTGGCCTTTTCGCCCTCTTGCTGCATGGCGTTGAAAAACTTAATTCTCTCACGAAACACCGACACCACGGGTGTAAATTGTCCTGCCAATAGGTCCTGCAATTGCTTGTATGTCTTTTCCTTCGGCATATCGGGAAATGCAAGGTCTCTGACGAGCTTATACGTTGTCGTGCCTATCAAACTCAACAACACTGCTACTTTCACCTTTTCGTCTTTAATCAGGTTTGCCTCGAAATATTGTTCCAGTTTTTCGTTATAAATTGTCCAATCTTCCTCCTCTGGGTTGAACTCGTTCACCTGACCGATTACGCCGACACGTGATGCACATGTTTCTGTTTCCATCTTCTCGGTTTTTCACGATTCCGGTTAATCCTCGTCGCCAATTGTAATGTTTGGAGGGTTTCGATCGATGCACACAAGTATTTTTTTAGTTGATTTATTTCTCTCGTCCATATAGGGATGGTGGTTACATACACATGTTTCACAATTCACATGTCGCGACATTCAGACGATACACACTACATGATACATAACTACATGATACATACTACATGATACGATGCATACTAACTGTTTCCTGATCATGAACTTTCATGATGCTCCTGTGAGCCTGCGCATTCCCTATCAGAGCAGTGGCGGAACATTTTACTTTTACATACATTACAGAAACTATGCCCACATGTTTTACTGACAGTTTTGGTGACAAAATATCAGTTATTATAGATTGCTTCGAAATATATATTGAAAAACCATCAAATTTACTCAGAAGTGCCCAGTGTTGGTCACACTACAAACATCATCATACAGTGAAATTTCTCATTGGAATTACACCACAAGGAACGATCAGTTTCATAAGTGAAGCATGGGGTGGTCGAGCTTCAGACAAGCATATTGTCATAAATTCCAAATTTCTGGATAATATTATTCCAGGTATAGTTTGACTTACATCAGTGAATTTATTCATTTTATATTTTTGATTATTTTTAGGTGATGTCATATTAGCAGACAGGGGATTTTTGATACAGGATTATCTGAAACTGTTTAAAGCTGAATTACAAATTCCTGCTTTTACCAAAGGAAAGAAGCAGTTGCATCCAATTGAATTAGAAGCAACTAGAGCCATTGCACATGTCAGGATTCATGTAGAGAGAGTAATAGGTTGCATTCGTCAAAAATATAGGATTCTATCAGATAATGTGCCAATTTCTCTGCTTGTTTGTGGTGGAGATGATACGATCTTGGATAAAATAGTGACTGTGTGTTGTGGATTGATTAATATCTGCCCACCAATAGTACCTTTGAGTTAAATTGAATTTATAATAAAAAACCTCATGAAATTGTTTTTGTAAATTGTATATACTTAAGTCTAGATTTGTATTTTTGTTCCAACTGTTGGGATATGATTTATTTCATTGTATTATAATGTAAAACTAGAATTAAAAAAAAATGGAAAATCATATTTCAGATCATAGAGCTGAAATATAATAAATTTTTGGTATATTCAATTGGTACGTAGGTCAGAAACTAGGATTCGTTAGTGTATAGAATATTTTTTTGTCCAAACACTTTCAAAGATACATTAATAAAACACAAAATAAGGTCATATTGTTTTGTTTATTCTCCCCGTCAGACGAGGAAGTCAGTTTCAATACACATTCATTGAACAATGGATCCACAATAATGGTTATTTTAAAAAAGGGATTTCTCACATGGTTGTTCATAACAATATGGAAACTTCAATTATAAACTTTCAGTTCAAGAAATGTTAACATACATAGCATTCATTGAATGAAATTAGGCATTCAACAATTTTTTGTTGTGTGAAATTTTTTAATGGATGAAAATGAATAATGATTATGGAATTACAAATACCTATCTCTTTTCAAAATGGTACAGAATTATGCAATTCATGATTGTACCTTTGCATATAGCACAAAAATGTTCTTGAGAAGAGTAAAAAATCAGTTAACAAGAAATAAAAAAAATACTTGAAAGAATAGGTATATGATGAAATTCAGCATTGAATATGACCATAAAAACTGTTTACTGGGCCTGCACTCTAGAATTTCACCTGGTTGACTTATTCAGTTAACACATTGATACAATAAATAGCTATACACTATGACAAGAGAAAAAATGATGAGGCAAAATAAAAAAAGCAACAACCAACTAGAAAAATTAAAGAGTGCACTGGTGACACATCCATGAGTTTTCAGGGATATCAGATAGCCCTACACATTCCAGATGAAACCACTGAATTTCACAGCTATCATTTTCACATTGCAACATAATGCGGCCATCATCTGCTTTATTGCAAAAACACCATATTTGGTTTAAATGTCTACCCTTGGTGAAGTACCTTCCGAGAAGTTCAGGAAGCACAACTCTTTTATGGAAGGCATACACTTTTGGGTAATTCACTACCCAAAAATTGTCAACTCTAAAAATTCTCTCATGAAAGAATCCTTTTGGTGACCAAATAACGAAGTCACAATATTTTGAATTGGTTGCTTTTATCTGCATCTGAGTTTGATAGTAATAAGCATGTTCACGGTCTAATAGAACTTTACTACCATCATATGTTAAGGCTGAGTTTTTAATGTCCAAATATTGCCCCAATTCCATATTTTTCAATAAATATGGACACTTCACCTCAACGCACCCATTGCCACAGCAGTCACAGGATACCATAGCATCTGGAGAAGCTCCAAGGTAGTTGTCACTAGGATCAATGTAAAATCCAGCTTTTTCTACTTTTACATTTGTATGACTCTCCATTTGTTCAAGTTTGCAGGCTTCTAATGCATCATCTTCATGGTGCAATCCCCATTCTGTAGCCTTCGATTTGAATTGACATTGCGAAGGATAACAAATAGTTTTGATTAGGGATAATGAAGGTTTTGAAATAGAAGTTCTGCAGGCCCTCTTGAAATTTGAAGCAGTAATACGTCCAGCTCTCTGATTGAACCATTCCTTTGATTCATTTTGTTTTAATGTGGCTAATAAAATATTTTGACATTGTTCGCTACTCAATTTTTCATTGATTTGAAGTGCAATATCACATAAATCTCTATAGGACATGCCTTCATATTCTTCTTTATGAATATCATAAACACTTGGTATTACAGTTCTTGAAATGCTCTTACTGATTTCTGAAGCAAAGGGCTCAACCACACGCATTAGTGCTGCTTCATCACCACTATCTTTGATTTTCTGAAGAAAATTTATAAGTTCATCACCTTCTATGGCAGGAATCATCTTCTTTGCAGAAACTGAAGGTCTTGATGTTTGCCTACTCAGTTTCATTTCACTGACACTAATAATAGGAACATTAAATATTGATGGAACCAGCCACTTCGCTTTAACATCTGTACAGGATACATTTTTAGCACATTGGTTGATATATTCCAGGCCATACAATACAGCAGCAACGTGACTGCAAACTTCAGAATGACCTGCCATGCAAGTACAATGAGCTGAAATTATTGCACCATCTTTCTCAAATATAATCCAGACTTTCAGTGGGGGATTGTTCATCCTTTGTGAATGCTTGACCTAAAATTAAAATACATATTCAGAGAAAATTTTGAATAAATCAAATTTGAAAAATATCTAAATACCTTGGCAATCAGAACAATGTGCTCTCCGATTGACTTTGCTTCACAATCATGTACAAATCCAGCTTCAAAATATTTGTAGCCAGTCAAACTTTTGTAGGCCTTCATCTGCTGATTTGTATAGAAACTATGAGTTAGCACCAGATAAGAACTCATATCGAAAGCAGTAACTGGTGGAAAACATTCTATAGAACTGTTCATTTCTTCTGATGTGAAAGTAAAAGGATCCATGCACTGTATCACTCTGATTTTATCTTTGTAACGCACAGCAATGTCTTTGTTTTCACGTTCCAATGTTAGTAAATAATCACTCTTATTAGAAACAGCCATCATAATTATTTTCACAGCTTCCAAAGATAACAAAACCCGAAAAAACAGCGAAGTAGCTATATCATTATACTTATGTATGCCTACAGGCGGCCATATTGTTCGAGTATTGGTCACGTGTTCTGGACAAGTCTATGCACCATCAACCATAACCTATCTATTAGGCATTCCAGATCAGGTTATGTCTGGGGGGCAAATACCAGTTTCAACCAATCACAAACTTATAAAAAAGAAAACAAACGAAAGTTCCTGGGGGGCAGATGCCGCCGCTTGGTTCATTTCGGTTTATTTGACATTTTTGACAAGTATCTGGAATGCCTAATAAAAAGTCCGAACCATGTAAGGCGCGTATTCACCTGAGCACGAACGGGAACGAGGCAAAGTGAGGCCGAACGAGCGTGCGTAGTGTGTACGTCACAACGAGGCGCGGAAAACGGTGCGGTGCGCGGTCCGAAGCAGTTCGAATGCCATCCGATCGGTGTCGGTACTTCAAAGAAAAATTTGAATATATGTGGACGGCATTGGTGCCTTCAGTTGCCTCGCCTCGCCTCGCAACAGAATTGGTGTAATTTTTGTATTAATTGTACCTACCTATTCTGTCCAGTCGTATTGTACAGTGTACATGTTGATAAAAAATGAGCTGGGATAATGACAAAACGTTAAGTTTCATAAAAGAGTATGAAAGGCGGCCTATTTTATGGAGAAAAAATGATAAATTGTATTATAATATCGTCAAAAAAGAGGATGCCTGGCGAGAAATCGCATCCATATTTGAAGAGGACATTGCAGTGCTGAAAAAGAAAATTGAGAGTCTGAGAGGTTCGCGGCGCAGGGAAAAGACCCGTATGCTAACCAGTATGAGGACTGGTACAGGTAAATTAGTGTAGAAAAATAAAGCAACATCTGGTTTGCACCTAAATACTATGATTTCAGGCCGCAAAGACGTTTACGTTTCGAAGTGGTTTGCTTGGGATAGTTTAAAGTTTCTGGAGGATCCAGAGGAGCTTCGGAATACAATATCAGTAAGTACCTACCTGCTTACTAGTTATTAGGGCCTATGACTAGTGATAGCTTCAACGCACTCTGGTCTTTACTGTTGTCTCAAGAACATAGCAAATATAAAGAATTAAGATTTTTGTTCGAAAATATGAATAGAATATCCATAAAATCTGTTCTGGATTCATCTGCGGCTGAAAGACAAACGTTAGTCTCTATTTAATTTGCAAGAAAACTATAATTGTAGATGTATCCTTTCTTCAATCTGTACAGTGCATAGATGTATTATAATTGTACAAACCTACATAATCTCCTAAATTAGTTATAGACCGTCAGCCAGTGACAGATTTAGGTGCCCCATTTTCGCATACAAGCCTCGAATAGGGTTGAAAAGTATATCGATTTGGAGTAAAATGAAGATATTTTTACGAGTGGCTCCTGGGGATAACATATCGAAAATTGATATTTTTGTTTGTTTCCCTCGTGTTTCCTAACTACGGTACGAAACTACAGGGGGTGATTCGTTACGTCGTTTCAAGAAAAAAAGTTCCTATGAACATATGTCCGCGGAGTTGCTTCTTTTCTGAGTGACAGGGTGTTGAATTTTTTTGTTTACACGCCCTGTATCTCAGAAACGAAGCATCTTTGGACATATGTTCATAGGAACTTTTTGTCTTAAATCGACCTAGCGAATCACCCCCTGTAGTTTTGTACCGTAGTTAGGAAAATATCTTCATTTTACTCCAAATCGATATACTTTTCAACCCTATTAATGTTTCAAAAAAAACTGCAAAAAAATATATTAGGCATAATCATTTTGCCAAGAAACAGAACCATTAGAGGAAAAATATTCGGAAAATTCCGCTCGAATATTGTTGATGGCAATCGATGATTTGCGCGGTACATTCCGTAAGGGAGTTAAAGATTGACCGTTAGTCCTCCAAGAACCAGGACTGACTTGCCCATGTACTTCCTTGTCGAATGTCCCTTCAGGTGTATACAGATTTTTTGATAAGTGGCTTTTTCTGAGAAAATTGTGTAAGCAAATTATAGTCATTGTTATGAGCTCTGCTTTTTCTGGTTCCAATAGCATTGGTTTTCTTAAAACTCTAAATACAGCAGAAATAATACCGAAAGCATTTTCTACAACTCGGCGGGCTCTACTCAGTCGATAATTAAAAATACGTTCTCGAGATCCTTTTGGGTGCAACCCTGAGTATGGTTTCATGATATTTTCGGATAAGGCGAATGCTTCGTCCGCTACAAAAACAAACGGTACATGTTCGTTTCTGCCTGGTAAATTTGAGGGCGGAGGGAAATTCAACCTATTCCTTTCCAAGTCTTTATACAACTGACAGTTCTTAAAAACACCACCATCAGAAACCCCTCCTTGGCAGCCAATGTTCACATACAAAAACTTGTAGTCAGCATCAACGATAGCCATTAATACAATACTGAAGCTTGACTTGTAGTTGTAGTAGGAGCTTCCACTATTCATTGGTGCTTGCAACACAATATGCTTCCCATCAAGAGCACCCAAACAGTGAGGAAAATTCCAATTTTCTTCAAATGTTTGTGATATTTCTCTCCATTCTTCCACTGTTGAAGGTGTCTAAAACAAAATATTTTTATTTTAGAATTATCCAGAAGAACATACTGCTGCAGAAGAGTCTACAGAGGATGCAGAGCATTCCGACCACTCACAAGTTTTAGAAAATGAACACACGGCAGAATCAACAGAAGACGACGTGCAAAGGAATTCTGATAATAGTACTAAGGATGACCAAGTCGAAAGAAATATTGCTTTGAGTAAAAAAATAATCAACCCAAAAGAAAAAAAGTTTATATCTCCCAAGCGTGTTGTAACAAAAAGAAAGAACTCTGAGGATCCTCGAATACAAGAAGCTTTTAATATTTTACAAAAAACAGTAAAATCCAGTTATAATGAAAATGATGAGAGCTCACTTTTTGCCAAATACATAGCGGAAAAACTGCGACAGTTTGATAAAAGAACCCGTACAATGCTACAGCACGAAATTCATAGTATTTTCTTTCGTGCTGAAATGAACATGCATCCAGTTTCAATGCCACAGCAAATGCTTTCGCAACTCCATTCGCAACCTACTCCACTGCAAATACCAATAAATACGTCCGCAGTGTTCGCAACACAACCTGAAGAGCTAACTCCGCTACAAAATGCGACACCTTCATCTTACTATGTATCTTCTCGATGTGATTCTGCCGTATCTAATTCAACTTATTATGTTACATCCTCTCCATCAACATCTTACACCGCTTCGCCCCTTCCATCACCTCAAGATCATCCAGAAAGTCGCCAACCTGCGGACAACGCAGGCTTCTCTGTCTTGGCAGAATATTTGACATTTCCAAAAGATGATAATGTTTAAAATAAAATAAACTTTTTTGTCATTGCATTTCTGTTGTTTTTCAATATAAGTTTGCCTGAACTACAGGGTGTTGTAAAAAATATGTCACAACGCTCGACTGAACGACATCCCAAAGGAAGAAAAAAATTCATAACATAGATCCAGAAATGCTTAGAACCGTATTCAACGTCCCATTTAATTAAAAATGCTTTTAACATTTGTCACTTTTTATCTTTTGAAGTTGACATTGGACAGACAGATTTTAAAAGCGCTTTTAAAGTTAGAAGGTGTAGGAGGCTTCCTTGGATATAAACAACACTTGCTTAACGTTTTCGTTCGTTTTAATTACTACAAGTAGTGATACAACATAATACATAAACTTCATAACTCCTACATTCTAGCAAAGCAATATCTAAACGTTCTCGTTCTACGCACGAGTTCTCTACTACTGACCACCGAAACCAGAAAGTCCAGCCCGAACTCTCACGAAGCCGAATGTTTCCGAGAGTGCGGCGCGCTACCGAACAAAAGGGCGCTAAATTCAAATGTTAGTAAATCGACTACAGCTCGGCCAACCTGACATAAGATCGACCTCGATCTACTTAGTCTTAACTATTCTAACTCATTGCGCTGTATCTTAACACTACAGTTATACATAAGGAAAATCACATACATAATCATAAGTTGAAACATAAGGCATAACGGAATACAATGGTAAACAGGACATACTGTATACATAATACATTGGCACACTAACTTAGTCATAACATTTTATAGTGAAGTAATGAGCTCATAAGTCGTTTTGCTAAATGGGAGTTAGTAAGTTCAGTTAGGTAGTTAAATCTCAAATTATTCTGAATTATAAGCTTTCATTCTCGAAGCTTCTACAACGCCATCGTAAGGAATTTGCGCGTTTTGGAATCCTACAATATCTTCCACAACATATCGATCATTTGACAGAACTGATTTAATTACATATGGACCTTTGTACTTTGGAATTAACTTTTTGTTTACTCCTGGAGTGGTATCAATATTAGAAATCATAACGTATTGACCTACCCTGTATTGTTCTGCCTCTTTATGCTTTTGATCATAGTACTTCTTATTTTTTGCCTGCGATATTTCTATTTTTTCAGAAGCATTATTCCTCAACTCTTCTAGGTTGTCCAAGTGAACATAATCATTGGTCTCTAAGATTTCTCGTAGGTTGTCATGTACCTTTCCTAACTGATTTCTACCAAATAATAACCTCGATGGGGTTTCTCCGGTTGATCTATTTATAGTGTTATTGATGCAGAATTCAACATCATTCAGTAACTTATCCCAGTTCATTTGTTTTTCATCAACCATTTTTGCTAGTAATGGTGTGAGAAGTCTGTTCATGCGCTCAATCTGGCCGTTCGCCCTAGGCGCTCCAGTAGCTATCAAAATATGTTGGATATCTTGGTCATTCAGGAATTCTTTGAATGCATGAGATGTAAAGCAAGATCCTCTATCAGAAATCAAAATTTTGGGACGACTGTAATTAGAAAAATAACTTTGTAAATGTTTTATGACTTCATTAGTATCGGTACTTTTACAAGAGTAAAATTTTATAAATTTAGAGAAACCATCGATTACTTCGAATATGTGTTTGTTTCTACCAGCGTTGGCTAAAGGCCCATAATGGTCAATATGAATCACTTCAAAAGGTAATTTTCCCTTAGGAATGTTATGTAAATATCCCTCCTTTTTTCCTGATTTGGCGTTAAATTCAATGCACTTCAAACAATTAGCTATATGTGCTCTAACTTTTTGTTTTATATCTGGAAACCAATAGGCGGACCGTTTGATAAGTTCTAATGATTTATCTAGTCCGAAATGACCCATTTCGTTATGGTAAGTATGCATGATTACGTGTTCCATATCTTTAGGTACATAGAATAGTATTTTATCCTTGAGTTTCCGATACAGTAACCCATTTCTAAGCTCAAAAAAGGGATGTTCAGACTCTTCCAATAATTTTCGAATTCTTACAATATTTTCATCACTATTCTGTTTCAGAGCTAACGTTTGATGAATGGTATTTCCTTCTAGAACTAAAATATTATTTACTCTACTAAGAGCATCTACATGTTTCATGCGTTCACTAGAACGGTGTTCTATAGTGTAATTATAGTTTTGAAGTAAAAGACACCAACGCATTATTCGAGGATTTATATCTCTTTTTGCTAAAGTTAATTTGAAACTATTGCAGTCGGTAATTATTTTAAAAGGTATTCCTTGCAGATAAATATGAAATCTTTTTAAAGAGTATACAATAGCTAGACATTCTAATTCATAACTGTGGTACTTTGATTCGTGGTCTGACGTTCTCTTACTAAAGAAAAACACCGGGTGAAGCTTTCCATCTGATTGTTTTTGCATCAATATTGACCCAAATCCATGTGCACTAGCGTCACAGTGTAATTCGGTTTCACTGGAAGGAGAGTAAATAGCCAATATTGGTTTAGAAATCAAATTTTGTTTTAGAGTTTCAAAAGCGTTTAAATGGATATCTGTGAATAAGAACGGAGTATGCTTTTTTAACAGGTCATAGAGTGGTTTAGCTATTACCGAAAAGTTCTGAACGAATCGACGGAAATAACTGGCTAGCCCTAAGAATCGATGTAATTGCTTGGCATCTGTTGGTACAGGGTAGCATTCTATTGACTTTGTATTTTCCCCATTAGGACTTATTCCTTTTTCAGTGATATGATAACCTAAAAAATCAATTTCATTCTTCAAGAAGGTACATTTATCCAATCTAAGTTCAAGTAAATTTTCAGTAAGTAAGATCATGACCTCTTTTAATATTTCCAGATGTTCATCTACCGTTGTTGTGGCAATCAAAATGTCATCAAAATAGATTAGTACCTTATTTAATTTTAATAAATTCTTAAATATTTTATGAATATATCTAGAAAATGTAGATGGACTGGAACATAAACCGAAGGGGGCTTTGCAAAATTCATATTGTCCAGAAGGTGTGATAAATGAGGTGTACTTCATTGATTGTTCATCCAGCGAAACATGGTAAAAAGCATTTTTTAAATCTAGCTTTGAAAAATATTTTTTATCCTTTAATTGGTCCAAATGGTCATCAACTAATGGAATGGGAAATTGATCTTTCACCACAAATCTATTCAAAACACGAAAATCGACACACATGCGGTGCTCTCCATTCTTCCTTTTCGTGAGGACTATGGGTGAGCAAAAAGGAGAATCGCTTTCTCTTATAATATTCCTTTCCAAAAGATCTGTTAAAATTTTATCTAGCGCTTGTTTTTCAGAAAATGATAATCTTCGGGGTCTTGAATAAAAAGGTTCATCTTTGGTCAAGGTTATATGCATTTTAAAGTCAACGTTAGGTTTAATTGACCTATGTGCATTCAAGTAATATACCTCAAAAATATTTTTGGCTTCGAGTCTTTGTGCTGGTGTTAAAGAATGCCCTATTTCAATTTCTACATCATCACTCGAGTAATCTATTAAAAGTGTTTCTGACAGATACGAGTTATTTTGTGGTAAACTGGTAGTTGTAACCTGAACTTCTCCACCCACTAGCTTTATCTCTCTTATGCGCTCATGACTTATAAAATCACGCCCTAACAAACAATTGACTGACATTGTTCCTTTAGGTACAACATTAAATTTGATTTCGTACTCATTACCTTCAAAACAAATTTTTTCAATAAATAAGCCAACTATGATCAGTCTAGAATTGTTAATTCCTCTAAGTATACAACTCGATTCTTGAAACGGTTCGATTAAATGAGAAGGAATAATAGAGTCACTCACAAGACTTACAGGACTACCACTGTCTAAGATGCATTCCTCTGTTAGATGCAGACTAGGGAACGTTGCCTCGATTTTGTAAATCCTAGGTAGAGGTCTCTCTTCATCTAGGGACATCACATTGGATGCTGGCGTAGATGCATTCCTCGAAGTTTCTGGGCACTGTCTCAATTGATGATCGGTGGAACCACATTTGAAGCAAGAACCTCTTTCTCGCTTTGGCTTGCTGCACCTGCTGATAACATGTCCTTCTTCGAAACAGTTGAAGCATTTGGTCTTCGGTTTGGGTCTGAATTGGTTGTATTCCGTTCTCACAACAGGATTACGGTTAGTTGCTTGAGGTGGTGATTGATACGAAACCACATTGGCTGTTGGAGGTGGTGATTGATACGATACTACACTACGTTCCGTCCTCACCTGTCCATAACGCAACTTTCGTTCGTTGTTCAGTCTTTCATAGGTCAATATATCCCTATATAAATCGTCAATGTCCAAGTGAGACTTTGCCATAACCATCATAGCAATTTCTCTGGAGTTCAGTCCTATGACAACTTGTTCTTTTTGTTCTTCGAGGTCCATATTCAACCTCTGACATAACTTGACTTTTTCATGAAAATAGACACTTATATTTTCCTTAGGACCTTGGACTCGGGTTTGCATAGACTTCCACAATGATGTCAAATTTGTTTCATGAACAAAGGTGCACTTGAATTCTTCTCGAAAAGTAGGCCATGTAGTAAGGTGACTTCTCCTCGCCTCATACCAGTGCAATGCTGCTCCCTCTAAATGTGACCTAGCCGTCTCTAGCACGAATGAAGGGGGCCAATTGTGGAGCGTTGCGGTGGCTTCCACGTTTTCAATCCATTGCCGGCTCGAAGATAAGTTTTCTCCATTAAAGTTTGGGATACTCTTGGAAAAATCGGGCATAATATTGTAGTTTCTCACGTTGTTATTAGCATTATTGTTGTTCAACAATTGCATCATCATGGCGTTTTGTTGGAGAACCGCATTCATGGTCGCCATTACTGTCGCTAAGTCAACATTCTGACTACTGGTCGGATTCGTTGGAGGATCTTCAACGCCTGCATTCCTACCTCTATTATTTTGTCGAGCATCGGCTGCTGCAGCTGCATTCACGAAGTTTTCAAAATTATCTAACGAGTAGACTGGATTTCTTGTATTTTCGGCCATTTTGGAATACCGGTAAAATGCTTGTTCACCGCCGGTCTCTTCTCTCCATATAATTATTTGCCACAATCCCACTTCTGAGTTGTAGGAGGCTTCCTTGGATATAAACAACACTTGCTTAACGTTTTCGTTCGTTTTAATTACTACAAGTAGTGATACAACATAATACATAAACTTCATAACTCCTACATTCTAGCAAAGCAATATCTAAACGTTCTCGTTCTACGCACGAGTTCTCTACTACTGACCACCGAAACCAGAAAGTCCAGCCCGAACTCTCACGAAGCCGAATGTTTCCGAGAGTGCGGCGCGCTACCGAACAAAAGGGCGCTAAATTCAAATGTTAGTAAATCGACTACAAAGGGGATGTTGAATACGGCTCTTAGTTTGTAAGATACAGGGTGTAATGTTGTTTTTTTATGATTTTCTTATGATTTGGTGTATAACATTTTTTATGAGTACCTAGTTGACGCTTGGGAAAAATACATACCTTAACATATTTAGATAAGATCTTCACCAAAGCCTTGCATACTTCTGGTATTATTTTCGATATTAGCTGCTTTGATACATTGAAGAGGTACTGAAGGCTAGTGTACGAATCACCAGTTGCTAAATATCTGAGAGTTATAGCTAATCGTTCCTCCGCGGTCACAGCTTTGCGAAATTTCGTATCTTGTCGAGAAATATCAGAACGAATCGATTCTAATAAAAAGTTGAAATCAGTGGGACACATTCTGGTAAAGTTTCGAAAATGCCCATTTTCTTCCTCTTCCACCATTCTGTTTAACAATGACTGTCCTCTACATGTCACCCTATTTTGATACAAGGATGTCATCCACCAACGTTTCTTCCTTCTTTTTTTTCGTAATAGCCCAGCAATAACTATACAAGCAGCACTGGCCACTGTCAAATCTTTTGCGTCGGCCATATCGGTTTACACTCTTTTAACAACACTTTTCCCAACTGCTGATGATTATGAAATTCGCATGCCGCTCCGCACGGGGTGGATCGCTGCCTCGTTCGTTGCCTCGGATGCTTCGTTTTCGCCATCAACAAAAATACGAACGAGGCATTCGTTCGGCCTCACTTTGCCTCGTTCCCGTTCGTGCTCAGGTGAATACGCGCCTTTCGCATCTAACCTGTTTATTTTTGTTGTCTTGGCTTGTTCGTGCCATTTGTGTTGTTTCTTATAGACTTTTGAAGTATTCAAAATGTTTTTGATTCTTTTTCAAGTTTTCATATGAAAATATATTTTGTTTTTTTACAAGCTCCAATGTCTGAGTATACAACATAAGATTTTTCATCTTGAATGGTGGTTGTTTCAATGGCCAGGTTCGAGTCTCTTACAACATTAATGTTTGATGAAATATTTTTGGGGTTCTGGATATCTGTTACAATGGCTCCATCATTGTCATTATTCACATTTTCAATAGCTGAACTGGAAATAGTGTTTTCGGTATTCTGTTCTGCCCCATGATTATTATTGTCACAATGGCTCCATCACTGTCATTATTCACATTTTCAATAGCTGAACTGGAAATAGTGTTTTCGGTATTCTGTTCTGCCCCATGATTAATATTGTCCATTAAATTTTCACCTCTTGAACTGATAAATGGTATTGGCCCTTCATCACTGTATTTTTCTCTAATGAAATGTAAACTACACACATGAATATTTCTATTTATTTTAGATGGTATCAAATTTTCGTTCCCACAAAGTGCTATCCATTTCAGACCCTTAGCTAAATCTCTCTTAAGTTTAGGAAAATTGTAAAACTTTACTCTTTTATTTTTAATGGTCCTTGAGTCACATTTACAATTTTTATAATAACACCGATAAACCATCACTGTACTGAACATACAAAAAAAAATATTGGATAAAAATGAAAATATCGATATCTTTTTGACAAATCGATGCAGATTTTGATATCACAGAGTACTCTTAAGATTTGAATTTGGCGCCAAAGCTGACAGAAAAGTCCCCAAAAAATGAATGTCCCTATAAATTTGTTTTTATGCAATATCTTTCAATTCGAACTATTATGCACCATTTTGTTTATTGTACAGGGTATTTCGAAGCGTAAAGCACCTTTGAATAATTGGAAATTATGAAAAAAAGCGTCAGTATTTTTTTTTAGTAATTTTTTAGGGATTTATTCGGAATTGGCAACACTGATTTCTTAGCAGAAGTCCTCTATTTGAATTAAGACCAATCAGAAAGCTATCAGATCGTCGTACGATTGGATTTCGGATCTGTCTGAATCCAGCCTTAATAGACAGCTTCATTCCGATCTTAGTGAAAAGTCTTGTTTGTTCTCAAAAGATATATCGAGTCTGGTTTCACATCATAATTTGAAAACTGAAAAATATGAGCAAGTTATTTTTGCTTCGCTTCAACATATACTTGATTTATGCAGCAGTTTTAAGTAATTGAAATTATTAAACCTAATGACAAGTGCTTGAACGTTTCGATTGAAACGTTAATGTTGAACTTCTTATAGCTTATTTCTTATTACCTCTGATGTTCAATAACCCTTCAACATAAGTATATGTTTGGAAGGGATGATAACTTTCAGTTGTACATTGGTGAGGATCACAAAACAACTAGATATTTGATTCCAGACGCTCAAACACTCATTTCATATCCCTGTAGACATTTTTCATCGTTCCCTATGTTTAATCAATTGTATTATAAAATTTTATTTTTCCCGATATGCCTCTTTATATGAAGGATGAAACTTGATAATTCACTTGGATTTCATTTTTCGTGCATTTCATTATAATAAAGATTCGAAAAAGAACCCTGGTGAGGTTCATAAAACAATAGAAGTATTGATTTAAAAGGGATTAATACCCAATTTTGGGTTTTGATTACTAGCAGGATAGACTTTATAAAAATGTGTCAAGAGTAATAATTTCATTTGAAATCATAACGGCTGTATTAAAATACATATAAAAATATATGTTTCATACAAACAATTTGTAAGTAATACGTTTTTAATAGAATCCCGTGAAAAAATGTGTTTCGCTGCTATTCATAAAATATCTCCGTAAAACGTATTGATGTTCCAGAAGTAGGTTATGATTTATATGCTTCATCACTTCTATGTCATATAGACAGATGAGTAGTTGTTTGACACAGAATCTTTTTATCATTTGGTGTATGATATACACATATCCGGATTATTTCTTAAGCTATTTGTACTAAATCCAGAAAAATGAATTTACTGATGAAGAGGCACGTTTTGACTATTGAGAGATTTTTTCAAACTTTCAATTTTTCCGGGAATCACATCAAAGCTCTTGATGATACATCTCTAATAATTACATTGACATACAATCCAACTTTGTACGGAGTGTTGTTCCAAAACAGGTTGGAATGTAAACTGCATGTATAAGTTTCGAATAGCTGCTTGTCCTACACGGCACAATATGTCATTATTTCTGTGCAAAGATGGAATGGACAAGCTGTAATTAAACCTTCTTTCAAAAAGTTGATGATTTGGTAACATTTTCGTCATACCTTTTATCAACCCTCATAAGTACGGTAGGTTATTAATTTATTTCTACAGTTCCGGCACAATCAGCGGTTGTGGTCTGAGAGATACGTTATACAAGTACACGGTAAAGAATAAAAATGAATAAAATACAGTAGAAATGAATATGATCCTGAAAAACAGAAAAGAAAACAACACATTCTTGAATCATTCGCAGTTCTGCGTATACGCTGTTGCCTGTTGCTAAGCTACGTCAGATCTGATTGGTCTCTTCCCTGCCCTATAGATATCGAGCATTTCTCTTGCATTACGACGCCATGACTCGGACATAGACATTAGAACTAATGGACTGGCCTTTATGATAGTTTTCCATACAACACGATGCGAAATACAATACATTGAAGTGATATTGTGAAGGACAGAAGAATAATTTTATACTTGGAATTATTCTATCCTTCTCAACCTCTTTTTATATATGCTCTATCTAGTGCACTTCGAACAACAAAAGTTCGGAGTTCGCGTTCGGCAGCAATTCGTCGATTTCGTTCGATGAAGCGAACTCCGCACCGAATGCAGTGCTTAAAAAGTTCGCTATTCGCTGGGCATTTGGCCTCGACTCCATTTATTGCAAACATGTGAAGGATTTCATAACAGTTCTATAGGCTTCAATCAAATCTGAAGTAATTTCGTCTGACATGTTTGAAGTTGTTTAACATCTGAACATTTCAACGCAAATTCGACGTTCGATTCGGAATGAAACTAGAAATCGCGAATCCCGTCGACACCTAAGGCTGGATTCAGACAGATCCGAAATCCGGTCGTACGAAGATCCGATAGCTTTCTGATTGATCCAAATTCAAATTTAGACCAATCAGAAAGCTATCAGATCCTCGTACGATCGGAATTCGGATCTGTCTGAATCTAGCCTAACAGCGAATCTCTTTGTGTACCACTTTTCCAGCGAACGACGGCGAACCGAACGTAGAGTTGCCATTCGCTTTGCCTTCGCTTCAACGTACATATTGACGGAATTCAAATTCAGAGTTCGCTGTTTTTTCGGCCTTCGTTCGCTCAGTGAGTACGCACCTTTAGAGATTCAATATTCTGTCTTGCTTTATATGCAGTCCTCTCTCTCTTAGGGCCGTCAGTCGTCACTGTCGTCAGTCGGCCAATTTCCAGTCACAGCATACCTAACAATCAGCACGGACACTCTGGGATGCCGCCTAGCTTTGATCTCAAAAAGTATAAAGACGCCATCTTGAGAAGCGGATTACTCAGGGCCAGACTTGCAACATAGTATCTATAACAGAGACGTACTAGAAATTTGATCTTGTCATAATTCATGAAACTGAACTTTTTTCAAATGACTTCAACTAATGAAATAAGCTCTGTCATTTGATTGTTGCTATTTTGTTCACCATAATGAATAATATATTGATACGACACTATTTGTAATTACTTTAAATAATATAAGAAGGGATAGCTAAGTACCTATTCAGAATTAAATTTGACTGGCACAAAATGTGAGGATCACTTTACGGAATAGTAATTTACGTAACAAGTCCGATAAAAACTGTTTTCGGTCGTGTTGCATACACTATTTTTTCGGCAACCGTACCCACTACCGGACGCTTTTTCCTTGAGGAAGTAGCATTTTTCCGGTCTAGTCTTTAACCTGCTGCTTCTACAGTTCACTACAGCACAAACATGACCACCTTTTTACTGTTTATCCATTGTAATAAACACCCACGAAATAAAGCAAAACACAATTTGATACCAAAATAAAACTTGATCAAACAGCGTGGAACTTCACAACAAATACAAATTGCAGCTTTCGTTTTATAATTGCGTTGCTCCAGGGCTTCTAATTTCAGCTTTACCATTGGCTGGAAAATGACAAGTGGCAAATTCCACCAATAGTGAAGCTCGAGAGTCCTAGAGCAGGAAACTGTCTAATCGAAAGCAGCAATGAAGGTATGACAATATGACAGGTCCACTGCTTTTCAACATGGCCGACATAGCGACGCGAAGCGCGAAGTACATGCGCGTACTTTTCCCGCCCAAGGGAGTGTCCGTGCTGATTGTTCTATATGCTGTGGCCCAGTGCACAGTATGTGAAGTATGTCTATGTGCACAGTGCACACTGCAAAGATGAGAGAATCAGGGCTATTCACTAAGTAAAGTGGTTATCGCAGTTGCTAACCGTCGTAGCAACTCTGATAATAACTTGCCATAATGACAGTGGTAAGCTGTTTTTCCTTAACAAGATATCTAAAGCAGTTGCCTGTGAACCACTACTCACAGCAACTGGTCATTATAGTAGCAACTTAACTTGAAATGTGAATACCATGGGGAAGATGACCCAAAGCTTTTAGTAGGTGGCAGCACGACTGCATGTGCCTAACGAGTGATTTTGCAGGTTATGTTTTATTTTTATTTTGCATTTTACATTTTTACATCCGAATGCACTACATAAGACCATTTTATGTCGATTTCAAATCTTTATATTCTTAATTATTGCAAAGAAGGGACGTTTAATGTTTTGAATTGTTGTCATTTGACTTGAGAGGCTGTCAAAGGTACATGCAGTGGTGGCGCCCCTAGTGGTAGAGTTTTGCAGCCGTCATCCCCATTTCGCGCTTAGCAACTGACCTTGAACATAACGACAATTTTTAGTCGCTATCATGGTACAATTATACATATGTATAATTGTACCATGGTCGCTATCCATAACAACTCTGCTTAGTGAATAGCCCTGAAAGCCCTGAATGTCTTGGCTTATAACATAAAACATAACCCCTTATATTCAAATATTTATAATATTTATTTTTTCACAGACATTATGTTGTTTACGAAGATAGACATTTAAAATTTCATTTGATGAGATAAAAATATTGAAAATAAGACATGTTCGTTTATCTTGATCTGGAAGATATTGTATAGGCAATCTAGTAGGTAAGATATTAGCTAAGAATATTATTATTTTTTGTCAAAACCCTCAAGTCATGGAATCTCAACATCTTTCTGAAAAATTCCAACTGAGAAAGAAGTCGCTTATTTCTCCAGGTGCAAAAGGAAAACCAATTTTGGTAACGACTAGGCGTAAGACCCTACCAAATGTGAGTATCATTCAAGAAGGGGTTGATGTTACGCCAAAAAGACTCAACCCAGAAATTTTTATTGGTGGAAGAGAACGACAAATAAGTGTCTATGATATCAGCGTGGATAGAAGTGATCGAGCAGATGGAAGGAGTTCTGTGAATCCATCTCTGAGTCTATTCAAGTCTCAGTCAACAGTAAGGTTCAAAAATGAACTGGAACATCATTATGCTGATGGTTCAACTCCTTATAAAGGAAGTATATCATATGGAACCAATTATTTTGATGTTTTCCTTCTGGAACAGATAGAGGATGATCTATCACTAGTCTCATCTGATGCAACTGGTTTAAGCGAAGAAGAAATTGGAGTTGACATGAAGAAAGTACCTACGCACATAAGCCTGGTTTTGAGGGAAACCAGCACATTCTTCTTATTGGATATACCTAGTTGCACATCCCTAAAAGATACAGAGGAAGGTTTGTTTAGGCCTAGTTATAATTTAACTCGAAGTTGAAAATTGGCAACTAACATTTTATTGTACCAAATTTAGGTAAAATTCCGTTAATCGGGCTCCGCCTCGAAAATAAAAAATTTTTGGTGGAACTCACATATTTTGGCCTCCTGAACAAAAAAGGCAAATGAAATTTTTGGGGCTCAACTCGTTTCGGAGATACGGCCCCCCTAAGACAGGAAATCGGGGTTTTACGCCTATGTTTTACTCCAGTCTATGACGGTGAAAAAAGTGTAAACTGTGTATTTATCCCATACAGCACCGATTCGTATGAAAATTTGGATATAGGTTCTACTTACTCTCTATTCCAAAATCTACCCCGTGCCGAGGGTTGCTTTCTACCTGGGGGTGGATGCCACCCCTTCTTGGGGGTGAAAAAATGTTTATTGGAAATAAGTGCGGAAATCAATAGATTGACTAATTCTAAGCACTTTTTGTTCAATGAAGTTTTTTTTGAAAAGCAATACTTTTCGACTTATTCGCGAGTGAAATTGTCGGTTTTCAGCAAAAAAAACACCTTTTCAGATCCTTTTTCGCGAATAACTGGAAAATAATGCATCTAATCGAAAAACCTGCAGAGAGCAAAATTATAGCTTTTGAAAAAACAAAGGTGATTTTTCATTTGTGATGTATGCAAACCAACTACAAACTGAATAATTGCTTGTTGAAAGTTGATTGGTATTTTCAAACGACAAAATGGAAAGTTTCTACGTACAATAACCAAAAACCAAAGCATTTTTCGGGAAAAACTAATTGGACCTTTTCTGAAGTCCCTCAAAAATCCTTTATTTTTATTATTCATGAAAGTTTCCGGCATCAAAACTGACCGAGGTATGAAGGAAATAATGTTGAATCCTATTTTTCCCTTGAAAAAAAAATTGTGAATAACTCATCCTCTCTTCTCCCTCCTTTGGAAAAAATCGTTGTTACTTCATAATTCACTTCATTCATGTTCTTTCAATGAGTTCTGAGTTTTTCATCAATTGAAAGTACGTAGTTTTGGAAAAAATTGAGATTGAAGAGAAAAAATCATAAACGTAATTCAGCGACAAATCACAATTTCTTCGAAATAAGTCGAAAAGTATTGATCACATGCAAAAAATTTCAGAGTACAAAATTGAAGGCTAGTCTTCTCTGAAAATTTCAGTGTTTCATTTTTTTCTGCAGGATGAAAATAGAGGAAGATATGGCCAGTTAATATTGTGAGGTTTCGCGCAAAGTACCTTTTTTGAGCCCTTTCAGCATGAACCTTTTCAAAAATATGATCTGAAACGAAAAATAATGTGAATGAGCTTATAGCTCTTGAAAAAAGCTATAAAATACTCCTTTGGTGGATTTGATTGCTTGAAGACTAAGCGAGTTATGGGAAAAAACCAAAAACAATTAGAAATTAGAGTATGTACATTAGTATATTGAAGAATACACATAGTAACTGTATTTTAGGCCTAGTGGAACTATATGTATATTATATATGTATATATACATATAGCCACTAGGCAACAATTTTTTCCAAAGGGGGGGGGGGAAAGAGAGGATGAGTTATTCACAATTTTTTTTCAAGGAAAAAATAGGATTCAACATTATTTCCTTCATACCCCGGTCAGTTTTGATGCTAGAAACTTTTATAAATAACAAAAATAAAGCATTTTTGAAGGACTTCAAAAAAGGTCCAATTAGTTTTTCCCGAAAAATGCATTGGTTTTTGGTTATTGTACGAAGAAACTTTCCATTTAGGCGTTCGAAAATACCAATCAATTTTCAACAAGTAATTATTCAGTTTGTAGTGGGTTTGCATACATCACAAATAAACAATCGCCTTTGTTTTTTCAAAAGCTATAGTTTTGCTCTCCGCAGGTTTTTCGATTAGATGCATTATTTTCCAGTTATTCGCGAAAAAGTATCTGAAAACGTGTTTTTTTTTTCCTGAAAACCGACAATTTCACTCGCGAATAAGTCGAAAAGTATTGCATTTCAGAAAAAACTTCATTGAACAAAAAGTGCTTAGAATTAGTCAATCTATTGATTTCCGCACTCATTTCCAATAAAAAATTTTTCACCCCCATGAAGGGGTGGCATCCACCCCCAGGGAGAGAGCAACCTTCGGCACAGGGTAAATTTTGAAAAAGAGTGTATGTAGATCCTGTATCCAAATTTTCATGTGAATCGGTGCTGTATGGGATAAATACACGGGAAAATGGTAATAGACTGGACTATTTGTTTCTCAGCAAATTCCGCTCGAAATTCCTCCTTTCTATCAGCGCATCAGTGCAATATACCCATTATATACCACCTTATTCATCACTTTCCAACCGAATCATAGGCATTTTTCCATTTTTCACTACAAAACTCTAAAATGTAAATCGTCAAAAGAATTCAAGATTAGCAAAACAGTAGAACGCCTATCGCGCGTTCTACTGTTTTGCTAACCTTGAATTCCTATGACGATTTACATTTTAGAGTTATTTGGTGAAAAATGCATATAATTCGGTTATAAAGTGATGAAGAAAGATATAGAATGTGTATATTGTGCTGATAGAAAGGAGGAATTTTGAGCGGAATTTGCTGAGGAACAGACATAGGCGTAAAACCCCGATTTCCTGTCTTTGGGGGGCTGTATCACCGAAACGAGTTGAGAGCCCCAAAAACTTCATTTGACTTTTTTGTTCAGGAGGCCAAATTACGTAAGTTCCACCAAAAATTTTTTATTTTCGAGGCGGAGCCCGATTAACGGAATTTTACCCAAATTTATTTTGTCATTCCCGTTAATCTGGGTAAATTGTCTTTTGGATGAACAATGGCCATATACAGTGTGTTTTGCTTTTCATATCTTCGTTACCATATTTCAGTTAGAAATGTGATTTCCAATGACTTTGGATAGTTGGTGGGCATGTTCCACATTTTTTGCACAAAAAACAATTGGGACACACATTTCCATTGGTCAGGTGCCCTTACCTTAACACATCACTCCATCTTCAACACTTTGCATAACATGAGATAAGTCAAATAAGTTCTGATGCCATTCATCCATTGTCGTGTCAACCAACTAGTCGTTGCTTTCTATTTGGTATTTTACCCATATTATACATCATAGGTTTGGTAGAGGAGAGTTTGAGTGATTCATGACTCTACCAGCATGTTAAGTTATGTTGATGGAGCTGAAAGTAGTTTAAAAACCACCTCTTCCATCCAATCCATCAATATTCAGAATGTGAGGAATCATTATTTACAGGCGATCAAGTGGAGGAAGATAATGAACAATATCAGTTCCTCACCGAAGGTAAAGGAAGAAACCGAAAGGTACTCAATGCAGAAGTTCAAACAGTACCCATTGTAATGAAGACACGAAACACATATTCAGAAAAATCAAAAACACAACCAGGCTCAGCCTTCGTTTCTAACTATGATATGTATGATACTTACCAAGAAGCACTAGATGCTAGTAGTGAAGAAAGTGTTTTATCCGAATACAGTGACCTCGAACATCATAAGCTGGACGACATTTCTTCAGTAGACAGTTACAGAATGTCAGTTGATGAGAAACAAATGATTAAACTCTTGAAGACACCTAAATTTTTGGAAGCAGTGTGTGTTATAGAAAGATTGTTAGCCAACAATTGTTACAATGAGCAACAGAAAATATTTCGAGGTTTGTCCGTTCTTGATGACTTCCGAGAAAAAATTGAGTACAACTACAAATTGAACCTTCTCTGGACTTTTGCCAATAACAGCACAAAAGGTATCTTTCATAGCATATTCTTTATTTCAGAAGAAGTAATCTCATTCAATAACCTTTGTTCTAACTATGGAAAATACAATTTCTGATCGTTATTACATAATATAGCAAGTTGTGTTGAAATTTCATCAACTGTACAGACAGTTTTCTCAACTTACAAGTGAGAATTTCCCAAAGGCTTGGTGAAATATTCCTTTTATTCCATAATGGACAAGTCAATAATACAATTGTACAAGAAGATATCAAAATACAGAGCACATACCAATGCCTACAAAGAAGATGAAACATAAAAATATAGACTACTGAAAAAAAAATAAAAAGATCAGGATATAAATAAGCGTTCAAGGGAGGGTACTTTACGTCAGTTGAAATAACACTGGTCTGCAACAGAATCCTCCTTTGAGTGAAAATATGATGAATAGGAGGAGTTAAACATCATAAAATATATTTGATTTCCATTTTTTGTTATCACACAAACACACACATTATATATATATATATATATATATATATATATATATATATATATATATATATATATGTATATATATTTTTTTAATTTTTTTTGATAGCTCAATATTATGTATTTTTTGTTCGTCGTTTTTGCTTTAACGATGTTTTATTCAATTGAGGGCATTCACGAAAACAGTTTGTAATAATAGAATGAGAGAGTGTGCAGTACGCTTAAAAGTTGTATAGTGAATATTTTTCAATTTATACCGGATATTATGGTATTTCATGAATTATATTGATTAATATTTGTTTTTTCAACAAGAAGCAAAATGAAAAATTTACCTCGTTCTACAGAAAGACATTTCAAATCTAAGGGACCTAGCAACAGCTTTAGATACAGCTCAAAAAGAGGCCATAATTTCTTTTAATGATCAGGTTAGGGAAAATCGGTAGAATTTAAAAAAACTTATCGATATTACGATTTATTTGGGTTCCCAAGAATTAGCTTTTCGCGGACACGATGAAACCGAAGATTTGATTAATCGCGGCAATTACAAGGAACTTTTAATGTTATGGGGCAAATATGATTCATAATTTGGCACTTTTTTAAACGGTAGCGTTTTTTCGGGCACCTCAAAAACCATCCAAAATGAGCTTATAGACAGTGTGGCACATATTATTAAGGAGAATATAGGCAAAGAGATTGAAAGTGTTTCTTTTTTTGATGGGAAAATGATGAAACCATCGATATTACCTGTACATCACAGTTTTTCCTCGTTTTTGTTTTTTATTGGGTAGTTTTATACGTTTAATTTTCGAGAATACACAATTTTTGTTTGCATTTATGCAAATATTACGTATTTTGTTTTAAATAGGTGCGGTACCCCAAAAAAATTTCGCGCCTCCGGCGGGCTTTTCTGTGTGTATATAGGTAGTCTTTATGACTTTAGCCTCCCTTGTTCTCCAATGCACGAGCCGTCACGGGATATATTGCACATAGAAAGGCGCTACACAGAAAAAGATCATAAGCAATGCTGTCCGATTTTTGTTGGACGATTTGTCATGAAACGCCAACAGAGAATATGAAAATAAAGAAATCTACAAATTGAAAACTACCAAGAAAAAGTGTCTACATTTATGTAATGGTTTTCGATGATGTTTGACAGATTTCAATGAATATCATATTATTTTCTTGAATAAATGAATCAAGTTTGGAACACAAAAAAATTTTTTTTAACTCTAAAAAAATACGTGTTTCATAATATTTCATACTTTATTTATATTTAGAAATCTCAAAATTATCATAAAACATGCATAAAATTCGAAGAAAAAAATATTTTTGAAACACCAGAATATGCACAACATACTCTCAATTGCTAGAGTGAAGGCTCAGCCTAAGCACCGATTATTTTAACAGATTGTTAATCAGGTCGTAAAGTACCCGCCCTAACAGTTTTTAATAGCTTCCCTGTTTTCATTATATTATTGATGAATTCATTTTGGCCATGATTTGTCTCAATGGTATCTTAAAAACATCACTATATCGGTTTCTTCTAGTATTTGCGGGAAGTGTACTCAGTTCAACTCTTTCAGGAGAATTGATGTAGCATTAATAATTTTATGAAGGTCGATTTCTATTCTTCTATGTGTCAATGTATTCATATTTAAAATATCTAATATTTGTGGATAGTTATATTCATCACTATTGAATTCCATGCGATACACGCTAAAAAAATTATTTTGCCAATCCTCTAAAAAATCAGAATCAACGTTGTAAAATGATGACCAAGTTAAATTATTATATTCGAGGATAGACCTCACCTTGGCCCAATAAATGATCTTAACAGCCTTACCTTTTTTTGGACATGAGATGATGTTTCTGCTATGTGATGCTTGAAGGTCATTTTCGAGTCGAATATTATTCCTTAGTCATTGATTCTGTTGGTCACTGATAAATTTGTGTCATTTACTTGTCAACATCGTCGATAGCAACAAGGCTATGCAAAAAAGTATTACAACAGCATTTATTAAAGTTCAGTTTTGTTAAATCAATATTACGCCATCTGGAAAAGTTATAAGATCTGACTGCGAACTCTCAGCATCAGAAAACCATTGAACCATTCTAAACATCTTCATGTCATCAGAAAACATTAAGAAAGAACTGTTGGCATGACATCAGAGAAGTCATCAACAAATAGATTGAATAACAGAGGTCCCATATAAGATCCCTGAGGTACGCCTGATAATAGGTACTTCAATTGGTTGTTAAATTGATCTCCCATATTTCTCATATTGGACTCTACCAATCTTAAATATTCGCCTTTAAATCCAAAGCTTCAAGCTTTGCAAGCAATAGACTGCTGTTGACTCATCAAAGGATTCAGAAAAGTCAGTGCAAATGGAGTCTACTTGCAGCTCATTCTCAACAGAGTTGATAATGTAATTTTGATGAAGCAACAAATTTGTTGATTTAGACCTTGACAGAAACCATGTTGTTGGTTAGATATAATATTTTTGAAATCCCATGATAGTTTTTTAGTGATCAAACAATTCACATTTTTGGTAACTTTGGCTGATTACAAATACCTCTATAATTGCTAATATTATCAGACAAATCACTTTTATAAATAGGTTTGAAACTGTGTTTCCAGCTGTCAGGTAATATTCCATTCTTAAGTGATGAATTGACCAAAGTTTTGCCAAAGTGTGAATACATTTCTTTATCAAATACAAAGGAATCTCATCTGGGCCAGTTGACAAGTTTGAAAGGTAGAGACAGTACTAGATCAATACCTTGATGCCAATAGTATAAGTGCATATAAACAGTCGGAAAATAATCTGAGAAGAGATCAACAACTATTTCATTACTATTATCACCATGTTGTTATACACCATACAAGATGGAAGATTTTGCGACCTTTTTTTTCATTAAAATAGCTGTATGGTTTCAAATAATACCTTTCCTTATCCTGGATTATTCATTGAATTCCTTATTTTTTGTGCTTTTGAACTAATTGAATAAGAAATATTTGGTTATTTTTTTGCAAATATCTGCCTAAAAATCTGTGATGAAAATAATTCAAAGATCATTCTTATCAAATAAAATCTAACTTGTCATGTATATTAGAGTTCCAAAGTGGAACATAGTGAAAAACCTCTGAAAATGTGATTTCATATGCCAGGTCTGTGTGTGAATTCAATCGACTGGAATCCTGCCAATAGAGACGTAGTAGCAGTGGGATATGGAAAATTCTACTATACCGACAAGTTAACAGGCCTGGTATTAATATGGAACATTAAGAACCCCGTCCAGCCAGAACGTCAGTACCCATTCGATATTCCTGTGACTTCACTGCAGTTTTCGAAATCCAATCCGGTTTTACTGGGTGTTGGCTTCGAAAATGGTTCTGTGAAAGTCTTGAACGTGTCAAGTAGAGAGACACTAATAGTTGGGGAAAATGTACCAACTTTCGAACCAGTATGGAGTATTTCTTGGCAACTTGGTCGCAATGAGAAGAAAGATGAAGAACTGGTTGAAGCTACTTTCGATGACGGTAGAATTTGTGTTTATTCGGTACAGCCGAAATTAGAGGTACATAATGCTACAATGTCGTTAACAATGTTCCTTGCTGGGTGGTGGTATTGGTTCGGACTTCTATTGTCCATATCATTAACGAACGATTACTTCAATTTTATTGAAACCTGTTACTAAGCAAAAAGACAGAAAAACTTACATAAAAAATACAAATCGATAAGGTTATTCGACCAAAAATCCATTTCAACTCTTGTTTGGATTTGATTGTCTTATTCGATTCGTATTTTTATATGAGTTTTGCTTAGTAACAGGTTTCAATAGAGTTAATAATATAGACAATGGAAGTCCGAACCAATACCACACAACATAATGCTAGTTATGGTTAATAGAGGTAGAACAAAGCGTCACACTATGTTTCTTCAGTAATTTAGATTGATTGTCAACGAATGACATAACTCGATGGGACGAAGTCAACCAGGTGTTTTTCCCTACCAACGACAACCCTCAATAGTAGAAAGTTTGTCCGAGCTAAGGTCGAAAGAAGTTATACGCTTCAAAGTGCGATTTCAGCAAAACTAAGGATCGTTTTCAAGATGAGAGGTCCGTCGATCAATTATCCAATATCCAATCGCTACCAGCGACGCAGCGTGACCCCCGTTACCGATCTAAATATCTTTTAGAAGTGATCTGTAATATGGCACCAGAGGTCTACAGGTAACCTGCATGTCTACGTTTCATATGTAGGTTCAAAGTAAGTGATTCTATTTGACCCTCTAATGCTACTAGAGTTTATTGCGGATCGTTTCGTATTGTTATGAATTCTACAATTAACAATAATTCTGCGAAAAAATGAACCCCTTTCTCTACGACCATGACTTCCTCTTTATCTGTGTTTTGGAGAAGACGACACCCATCGATCGTTATCGCGATTCATCTAGAATGTCCGACAGATATACCAACCGCATTTTTTTTTTTAATTGAACTGGCCGATACTTGATGAAAATCCATATTAACAAAAATATATTACAGTTTCCTGTATGATTTTCACTCACAATGGGTTTACAAAACCGCGACACGTGTTTCGCTATTACAATAGCTTCTTCAAGCAAGATAAAAAAATTTTTTTATCTTGCTTGAAGAAGCTATTGTAATAGCGAAACACGTGTCGCGGTTTTGTAAACCCATTGTGAGTGAAAATCATACAGGAAACTGTAATATATTTTTGCCAACCGCATTTGTTTACACACGGAGAACGGAGAGAACTATCGCGAAGGTTCCGTAAATTTCGATACCCGTGCGAATAGGGAAAATTCTCCAGAATCATTGACCTACATATAGCGGACGGGAGCAGTACGTAGTTGATTACAGACAGCAATCAAGTGAATAAAGAGGCGACTTATTGAGTTGGAATTAGCTATTTAGTGATTTTTGTTGAAGTTTATTGCAATAAATTTTGATTTTGCCATACCAATTGTCACTCATTTTCAAACACAGAGTAAAAGCGTAACAATTGGTGTGAGAAAAGAGGGACAAGTGACGGAAGAGGACCAGACATTTCATGGTAAAAACTAGGAGGACCAATTACGGAGACGTGGGGGAACTCGCGAAAATGTTGGAGGCCACGGAGTTGCGGCCAAAACAACGACACCAGGAAGAAAAAGAAGCTAAAGAATAACGTTGTCGGTAAGAAAAAGAGGCTGAAGAAAAATGACACCGGGAAGAAAAAGAGGTTGAAGAGCAACGCCGTCGGGAAGAAAAAGAGCTGAAGAACAACAACGCCGGGAAGAAAAAGAAGTTGAGGAACAGCAAAGAAAAGAAGATTGAGACATATTCTTGAGAATATTCCAGGAATTGAAACCAAAGTCAGTAGAGAAGAACTCAAGGAAACAAAGGGAGAGCTTCAGGCACAAGTCGAAGAAACGAAAGAAGAACTCCAGGAACAAGTGAAAGAAACGAAAGAAGAGCTCCAGGAACAAGAAGAATTGCAGGAGCGAGCACAAGAAATGAAACGATCACTCCAGGGGCGAATCGAAGAAACGACAGAAGAATCTAGGCAAAATCAACCAAGTCATTTTCCGTCTCGAAGGACAGAAGGCGAAAAACACGTATAATGTGTCGCGGACTGCGACTATTTCTAACTGAGGCGTAATCAAACTCTCCACTTTCGATGGTGGAACATCTACAAGATGTAATTTGAGACGGCTGCAGATAGCAATGGCTGGAATGGAGAGGAGAGAATAGTATCCGAAATACTGCAAGTCATTCAAGTTCAGAAGCAAAGGTATCGGCTCTGGGGAAGAAGAAGACAAAGAGAGCCTGAATAAAGTCCTAGCGGCACTGGTTAAAAAGCTGGATGCTTCGGAGAAATGCTTGCCAACCGAAGTACCTACCACCGACCGAGAGTGGCTGCCGAAATGCTACAACTGTGGCAGACAAGGGCATTTGAAAAAGTCCGAGGAAGAATGGAATGGGTGACGTACGGCACCCGAACAAGAACAGAGAGGTCAGGAAAACTCCGCCCAGTCAATGTAAGAGGGCGTACATTGGCTCACCCATCCCAAGCCCCCAGGTTTTCACTTTCTACAATGAGACGCAATGGCAATAATATAGTTGCCGATGGGGTTCTGAACGACCATCGATGCTGTTTCAATGACGATACGGGAGCCGCAAGATCAATGATGAATGGTAACACTTCCGAAAAGTAAAATATTAGGACTACAACGCGGACACCCATTTCGAAAACAGCCACTGAAGAATCACCGTGTTCGGCGAGAGTCAAGCCTGAATTGGACTTGGAAACTTGAAGACAGAAGCTAATGTCCTGGTGGCTGATATCTTGGAGGAATTTATTTTTGGACTTAACATCATGACTGGCCATGGGTTCTTAGTCGACATGAATAATGGAGCCTTGATTATCGGAACCGAGGATATCCTGTTATTTGCACCCGACCAACAACTTGGAACCGTGAATATTGTAGCAGAAGATTCCAGAATCCTACCCAACTGCGAGAAGAACGTCACTGTCGAAGTTGTTGTACTTGGTGGATTGGGAGTTGCTGTGGAACCGTCCGAAAACTTCCAGGATGTCTGCTTAGCCAAATGCCATGTGAACTGTAGTGAAAATGTGGTTCCATTAAGAGTGGCCAATCCAAAGGACAACAGTAGGCGAACCTATTGCAAAAATTACCAAAATTGAAGAGCAGGCGCGGGCCAAGTCTTGAGCAATCAACAGGTTCCAGCATAACTCGTAGTCACTTTCAAGAGTCTCCTCCGACATCCACCAAGGCGAATGCTGTTTAATGAATATTAGGAAGCCACGGCTGTCACGAACGAAATGTTATAGGAAGAAGTAATAGAGAAATCTAATAGTCCTTGGTCGTCGCCCTTAGTAATGGTAACCAAAAAGTATGAATCAACAAGATTCTGTGTGAACTACAGGAAAGTCAATAATGTCACAAAATAACAGCTACCCTTTACCAAGAATAGACGACACTCTGAACGTACTTGCCCACTATACATGGTTCTCAACGTTTGACCTGAAGAGTGGATATTATTGGCAGGTGGTGGACCACCCCGCCGATAAGGAGAAAACGGCGTTCTTCACTGGCAATGGACTCTACCAGTTTCGAGTTTTGCCATCTGGACTCTGCAATGCTCCTGCCAACTTTGAACATTCAATGGAACTGGTACATGGAGGACATGCCTGGTCTACCTGGTTATTCTTTTCATTTTTTTTGTTTCTCTCCTTTGTTATTTTACCTATTATTGGGAAATAAAGACCTATTATTATTATTATGACATTATTGTTCTGGGAAAAACTTTTGACGAACATCTTTCAAATTTGAGAGACGTCTTCAGCAGGATGAGCAATGCCAATTTGTAGCTGAACCCCGAGAAATGCATACTCTTCAACTTCCTAGGGCACGTCGTGTCCTCGAAGAGCATTACGATCCGGACAAGATCAGGGCAGTGCAGGAATGGCCGGTACCGTAAAACACGTACGAAGCTCTCTGGGGCTCTGAAGCTAAACTTTTCTCCCAAGAGACACCTGACTACTGATCCAGTCTTGGCATACCCGAAGGAAGACGGTATTTTCCCAGGTGCAAGGCAGCGAAGAGGTCGTTATCGCCTATTTCACCAAAACGTTGGACGTTGGGAAAGATTGCGTGACTAGAAAGGAACTGCTTGCAGTTGTCAAAGCCGTAAAAAGGTACTATTCATTCCCTTACGGTCGGAAGTTCCTGGTTGGAACCGATCACTCAGCGTTGCAGTGACTCTTCAACTTCAAAACCCTGTGGATCAACCCACACGATGGTTAGAAAGACTGCAAACATACGACTTGGAGATAAGCAAATCGCAAAGGAAGGAATCACGGAAACGCAGACACTCTCACAAGAAAACCTTGCCTGAAGAGGGGCTGCAAGTTTTGCCAGCGCCAGGAGACGAAAGATGGAGGGCCCAAGCAAGACGATGAATGTTAGTCTCAAAAGGCCCCAAGAGAAATGTAGCTACTCATGATATTAGCTTGATAGTAATAAATAGTTGAAATTGACCCTGGATCCTGTACTTAGATTTTCTTTGACCTTGGGTATTGTCCCTATAAATGGATTTTTGCGACAAAACAATATCCATATAATATTCAAAATGTTATTGTTCCAATTTATTATTTATGATGAATCGGTTTTGAGGAATTAGTATTTGCTTGCAGAATAATGGAGACAACCAAGTCCGAGAATCAGGTATTGTCTATCAAGTCGAGTCATGCTTCTATAAAAAAGTTGAACAAAATGGCGTTTATTGTCGCTTCTCGATAGTAAAATATTCTCGGACAATAATAATTCCTACCTTTTATAACCTTTAGGGTTTCGTTCAGGAAAGGGGCAAATTACCAGGACTTCGTTCAGTAGGGTCACTTTTGTGGGATTCGCGTAAAAGATGACGTCATTATTGCAATGGTCCGGCAGAATGTTCGGAATTTCTGCACGGAAGTATAAATTCGAACCTGTCTACCATCTGATAGTGTAATGGTCCGACAAAATATTCACAAATTTTTCGAGTTATCATTTCTGTATGAAATTGATTAGGGATTTTTGTCGATAGGCAAATTGAATAAATATCTAACAAGGAATCATGAACATGATAACCGCGTCAATGATGTTATTTCCAGACAATCCAGATAATGAGAGTGGCAAAAGCTGATGGAAAACTGAAAGGCTATGAGAGGATGAAAAAATGTCAAAGTTCCGCAATTCCTATCTCCCGATATGCTGCTGCAATGTTTGCTGTACCTCATCCCACTAATAAGAGTATTTATTTTGTTGGAACAGATGAAGGAACCATACACAAATGCTCCTTGAATTACTTGAATAGGCATCTAGATATGTTTCTTGCTCACGACGGCCCCGTTCACCAAATGGAGTTTTCTCCCTTCTGTAGGAAAATTTTTGCTACTTGTGGTGATGACTGGCATACGAGAATTTGGGGAGAAGGTAATTAATTTGTATATCTCATAACTAGACAATGACCACACCTCAATTGTCGTAGAATGAGCTGCACAATCATGCATTGAGATGAAAATTACCTTATATTAATGTTCTCGGTCTGGTACATTTATATAAAAATATTCCCCATTTTTTCCACTTTGACGGACTATTGATTTGTCTACTTATTACCTCAGTCCACTTCATGTGTCCATTGTGTTCTGTCCTATTTATTTTCATGAAATATTTTCTGAAAAGTAATTGACACTTATCATTCAGTGATCGACTCTCAAGCATCAAGAAATCATTTGGGAAGTCATAGCAAATAGCAGCCTCCCAAATAATCAAAAAGTATTTTGTTTCATTACTGAATCACTTGAATATCATAATATGTTTTGGGGATTATGATTTCAGTATAACTACTTTTCTCCAGGCTTGAAGGCCGTCGTTCTTTGGAATTTCTTCCTAACGTTTCGCTAGCGCGAGTGGCCAGCTTCTTCAGAGGCTTACTCATTTCCGATGACTAGCCTTAACCATTTTGTCGATTATGATTTTATTCAGTTAGGTATTTTCGTTTCGAAAAACCAACATAGAATATCTACTAAAAACAAATATACATTTTGTGAATTTCTTATAATCGGTTGATGTGAAATAAGCGAAAACTTTTTGTAGGAATCAATTACTCTAACTCCAAACTGATAACACTTCCACTTGGTGCGCGTTCCGCTAACCAGATTAGCATCTTCAGAAGGAAATTTATACTGAATTTAAATACTAGGGTTATTTGAATATAGAACGGGAGATTATTATGATGCTGATGAAAACAAACTTCACCTAGAATGACCTTTCGCAATGTTTACTTGGGCAGAAGTTATATTTGTGTGAGTTTCTGATTGTTTTTCAGAATTTCCGAGTTGAAAAACGCATTTGAAAACACTCGCCTGAAAAAACTTCTTTTCCATGATTTTAAATTATTGTTTTCGCATCCTTCTACTAGGCTCGTAACAACTATTGTCATTGATGCTGGAACTTGAAAAAATTATGTTAAACAAGGAAATTCTGAAAAACAATCAACAAATCACAAAAATATAACTTCTACCCAAGTAAACATTTGGAAAGGTTATTCAAGGTGGAGTTTTTTTTCATCAGCGTCAGAAAAATCTCGCGTTGTATACTGCACAATGTAAGATATAAGGTAAGCTACTTGCAATGTTCTTCTTGAGCTATTTGTAGACTTTCGAAAGCATTGAGAAGCATCTTGTCATGTATATTGTTGGGAGGACGCATTATCAAGTGAATAAACCCAGCTTGTTCACTGACTCTCCTTATTCTAGTGAATTCGAAAAAAGTCTCGAAGTCTTTGGCTAGACCCCAAATCGTTCGTTATAAATCGTGGCCATGTTTCTTGAACATCGTGAAGATTCCATATATGGCAGTGGAGAAGTCAGTCAGTCTTTACAGCTTCAGTTCTGAATGCAGATAACAGTTCCATAAAATAGATAAGCGACAGTGACAGTGATAAGCGAATTCGCGAACTTTGGAGAAACAGTTTCTGTTCGTGTTGTTCTAGTTTGCGTAATATTTTGTTGTGTCATTTAGTGTTTGGTGAATAAATTCGTTTTTGTTTCGTTACACCGAGTGTCATTTATCACCAACCCACAGGAAAAACGCAACATTATCTTTGGTCAGTCTCAGATTGCTGTCATCCAGAGCATGTTATCGAGTGGTATCAGTTTGGTCTCACGGTAATTGATTTTTATAAAAAATTTTTGAAAGACCCAGTTTCGCTGCCTTCTTGGACGAGGTCAAACCGGCTACTACAAAATAATTACCATTCAAACAAAATTACAGTAATAATAAATGTGATTTGAGAAGAAATAATTTCTTCACAGGTATTCCGGAGCCGATTCTAGAATTTTTTGTATCAATGCAAAGTGTACAAGGACTGGATTGGAGCCCAGCTCATTCGACGATTATAGTTACAATTCGAGGACAATTTATCGAAATGTGGGATATTCAGAGGAAGGTGTATGGTCCTCAGTCAATAACCGTCTCTCCCACAGGATCGAGAAACACCGTGGTGCAATTTACTGCAAGTGGAACATGCCTGATAGTGGGAGATCTGGATGGAAACGTGCACGTTTTTTCTTTAGAAGATATGCCGTTTCCGGCGTTCTTTCAGGATAATCTTCTTTTTGAATCACTATCTCGGGCATTGATAACCAATCCAACTTTGGCAGAAAAAGTAAAAAAACTTCAGAAGTTTAGTTCTACGGAAGATTCTGAATAATCAACACCGGATTTTAGTTCGTAGAATCGAATAAAATATGATTTTTTAACTTAATGTCATTTTATCATCATAGTTTTGCTGTTTGATCTTCCACAATTTCGTGTATTTTACATTTATATATATTTTGTAATATATGACTGAGTGATATAAAATAAATTTGTTTATTAGCAAAGCTGTCTCGAAAAATATTAATCTCTAGATTTCTTTGAATCGTTGAAGAATTTCTCTTCATAGTCTTGTGCCTGCGCCTCTATAGCTAGGTAAAACTAAAACATATCAATTTGTGTGTTCAACATTTTTTATTTCGCCTCTATAGCTCTATTGTAATAACACCACGTCTGCTCTCGCTTTCCCTGTGAAAAACATTTCTGTGTGCTTTCCCGACATTATACTAGATAACCGTGATTTCAATTCAGCACCCCAACTTGAAAAATCCTGAGATCCTGCGCAACTTGGCGACCAACGGAGGAGCTGAATAAATCATGGTTCTGAATGAATCACCATTGGGAGCCATAGACTACTACCTCAGATTCCAGGAAAACCGCGGATATCAGCCTCCCGAAGAACAGAGTTCCAGAAAACCGCCACATCAATATCGGACTCGAGACGAACATAATCTCCAGGATACTTTGAACATACCAGGTGACCTAGGGAATAATTCTCATTTTCCGGGAGCTGCATCTGTGACCTTCACAACGGCGAATTCATCCGTTGCTGGGTCTACATCTGCCGTATCATCATCAAATTCGTCCTTATTGTGTTCAGCGGTAATAAATTGCGAATATCAAGTGCTAAATTCGTCCCAGGCAGATGCATTTAAAAATTTTCCTCAAAGATCGGAATATTTCGGGTACCCACCAACATCTTTTTCACCATCAGAGCAAAAAACAGATAGACATCGCTAGAATAGATTTGCTTTAGCCAACCTCGGGTACGACTACCACTTAATACACTGCCTGCCATAAGTTTGGCAACTTTGAATTCAAATGAATATTTCACGAACAATTTTGGTTTATATAATGGTGCAACAGGTGTTTTTTCAGATAGTTGCAGAAATTTCAGATAAATCCCAACTGTGAATTTGACAACCAATAATGGGTTCCATAATCAAAATTTTTATCAAAATCGTAGAAATACCTGAGCCCTGAGCTTACCTGAGTTGAAAGATGTTTTACCCACCTATGATAACGAGGGAAGAGTTGCACGCAATCGATTTTAGGAAAATATTGAAACATTTTGATATTCAGCACGTTCCTTTTTCACAAATGAAATTTTATATAAAAAATCTGCTTGGAAGGGCTGCCAAAGTTTGGTTCGGGTGTTATAGTTATTTGTTTAAATCATATTCTGAATTTATAACAGCATTTCTGGAACAATATTGGGGCTCCACCTTAGAGCTTGGTATGAAATCAAAATTAGAAGCGGGAAAATATCGGGAAGGAAATTTCGTTGACTCGGTAGTGTAGTGGTTAGCATATTTGTCTATCAAGCGGAAGGCCGGGGCTCGAATCCTCGCCGGGCCACCGTGCTGGGTAATCGCACGTTAAAAGGTAAGGCCTCGTTGATCCATTGCTAGCACAAGTTTCGACTTCTGAGGATTGACGTTCGTCAGCTGGTTAACGGAACGAACAATATTTATTTTAATTCTCAAGTTTCATTAGCTAGATATTTGAAACCGCCTTATACACAAGTGGAATTAATTTCAATTATCGCACGACATTTCTCTCCTAATATTTCGGCTACTTTGGTTGGAACTGACAACTTCTTATCGGCTTGTAGTCGATTGAGACAAGCGAATTATTGCTTCAAGAATGATACGAACATGTCCTTATATTCACCAAATGATACAGATCATTCAAAATTGAACAGTTTACCTCAACAGCCTTATAAAAATGTCAGGCAGATCACTAATAATATACCATTTAGACATTTCAATAAGAAAAATATTCCCGCACTTTTACTTGAGGCTCCACCGGAGGAAAATGAGTCAGTAAACCCATTACACTCGTGTGTAATGAACGGTACTCTCGACTCGCTCGCTCGCTCGCGAGCGCCGCGTGAGTTGAGATACTCCGGCACGAATAGCTGCGGCTTCATGGCGAGTGGAGGTATAGCCTAAAACTTCGAAGTGGTCGCCATCTATACCTTTTTTTTAACTAACCGGAAGGTGATCAACAAATATTAATTCTATGGAGTCTTATGAGTGTTGGATTTATAATTATTATTTTGGAAATATTTATAACATAATACACTAAAGAAGTGCGAAGAGTGAAATAGATATGAAGTGTTGTTGTGGTTTACAAACCAAAATGCAGCGAATTCATTGAAGTATTCCTTCAAAATCGAGAAAAATGTGCTCGGTGTCTCAGTGCTCATTATATAATACTAGTACTAATTCACTACATAAATTCCCCATTCCTCAAAAAGTTTTGTATCGGGAGGAAAAATGCATTGAAAATTAGTAAACCAATAACTAAAAATATATTTGTAAGTAGCCCCCACTTTCTAGAGCGTCTGAAAATAAAGTTTAGTGAACGTTTCAGTTCCCACTTTGAAGCCTTTTTCAAGACTTTATAATATAATATTTATTAATATATAGTTAAAGCAAAGTATGATTACATGTATGTGAATAAATCATAGTTTTCTAGTCTGTTTTTTATCCTTTCACACTATCACTATCCCCCAATCAGTCTGTAGAATAACTGCCAAGAAGAAATTGTATCTCCTTGTTTAGACATTTCTTTAAAAAGCATGATTCATTCATGATTGGTGAGATTGGAACTTTTGGTGTGAGATCAGTTACCCTAACATCAAACTGATATCACTTGATATTATCAATTTTCTTCTGATAATGATAACCTTGTTAACGAATTGAATAGTTAGTCGAGTGATATCAGTTCAGCGTTAGGGTTGTTGATCTCTATAAATCAATGATTCATTCAACTGATTCATTGGTATCCATTCCTCAGATTGCTCTAACTCTTCGAAAACAAGTTTGGTGCATTTGAAATGAAGTACCCAACCTACTTCTGCTTCTTCTTCTTTTGAAGAAACCTTATGTTCTATGAGGTTATACCAAAATACTCGGTAATGTATCTCATGAATTATACAATGTATAATTACAGAAAGATGTTTTGTAGCAAAACAAAAATCAGGTTTTTCTCATAATTTATTTGAATAGTAAAAATAAAGAATTTGTTGAAACACTAATCGGTGACATGTTTTATTAAATCTGATATATTGATCCTTTATTTAGCACAAAAAGCTAATTACATACAGAAATTTCATGAAAATCAACTTTTACTTCTATATAATATTTAGGAAATGACATTACCTACTTATTATTATTAACATAATAAACATGTTTGCAGAACCCAGATAAACCCGCTTTGCAGGAACATTGGCATTTCCATCTCTCGTCAGCCAGCAATATATTGATTTCGTATGGATGCTCTACTGAAGCTGATGTTTGCAAACATAAGCTCCTTATTTTTTATGGTTACTTTCTTCCATTCCACATGCAATGATATTCCCTGCTTTGAACACAGCTTCACCCACTTTCAGCGGTCTAGTTCTGCTTCCCACGTAATCCAGAATACTACTAGTAGCTCCAGTTCTATGATAGACATTTTGATCTGGAATTTAGGTAGGTGAAGTAGTTCAAATTATAATACTCACGAGTAAAATGAGGCTATAATACTAGCCAAACATGTAACTACCTTAGGACACAAAGCAACTGAAGACGTTTAAACAGTAATTATCACTCAACAAGTCCTCAAGAATGCAAAACATGAACTAATAGTAACATTACTTCAAATGGCCAAAATTTGTTGTTCACCCCAAAGTGAAGTCATCTTGGATTTAGCAGCGCCATCTAGCGGTTGACGATTTTCGCCTATACGGACGCTGCCTGTTCCCTGTAGTAGAACCAAATTGCAGCTTTCTTTTTGAGTGTTTCAAGCCCCGGGGCTCTTAATTCTAGCTTCACTATTGGTGGAATTTGACACATGTCATTTTTCAACCAATGGTAAAGCTAAAATTAGCTGCCCCGGGGCTTGAAACTCCCAAAAAGAAAGCTGCAAATAAGAAGAAGATTTATAAAATATGTTAACCTCGTAAAACATTTCTAAATAAACAAAGTTTGGAAATGGTACCATTTCTCTCAATATCTGATATCGATGTGTATTTATGCCTTACCAGAGAGCACTAGAAATTTTGTAAAATAAATTTGCGTAATTATAATGATTTCCCAATCTGCGGTTGTTCGTGATGTACCCCAACAAGATCTGATGAACGAATGGAAATTTTTTGTGAAAGGTGCCACAAGAAAAGAAAAATGCAACTCACTGGATCTGACAAAATCTGCATTGACTCTATTGAAGTGTCTTCCCGCATCTAGACATGCTGTATTTGAATATTTTTGTAAAGTTTTTGACAGTGCAGCTCTGAACTATATCCACGGAATAGAGGTATTCTTATTCAAATTATCTATCAAGCAGAAATTCACTTACCCTGGGTTATGTTTCGTTGATGAATCTGAAGTTGAAACGCTGTACTTCCACTTTGGTAGTTATGGTTAGGGATTGCAATCCAGCAGCATTTTCAATCTAGCTGGGTTTTTGCAAGATTGTCTTGAATTCACCTGCATCCAGTAAAATATGGAATCAAGATAGATACATAACTGTAATGAAATTTATTGTTATTCTACTCAATTCAGCCTTTCACTATAAACTACTTAAATAAAAACTTGCGCTCATTTGGTGGTATCTATATCAATCCTGGTTTGGTTAATTTATTATTTGTTATCTGAGTTCAAAATGGATAACTAGAAATTAAACTTTCAGGGATATATTTTATGAAGTGAGAAATATCTGAGACAACAAAAAATACAATGCCTTTGAGCAAAAATATAAATGAGAATTATCTTGGGTATATTAGAATAAGGGCATATTATACAGGGGTTATATCCTGAGTTCACCAAAACCAAAGCATTTGCTCCAAACAAAAGTTGAAATATATGGATTTGCACACATTTTGGTGGATTGAGTTTGATGTAGGAATATCAAAATCCAGTCTAAGACACATTTCTGGATTGTGTTGGTCATTATCAAACAGAATTCTACAGCAAATTTTACTGGTTGAAGGTAGCCAATTAACTCATTGATTATTGACCACTTATCAGCAGAGAATTTTATTTCAGAACAAATGTTAATCAGTGCTTCATCGATGCTAACTCTAGCTAAAGAAACGTTACAGCTGTTGCGGCAGTAAAGAATCAAACTAAATTTCGTGTTCTTTTTTCCCTGGCATATTCTTGAAAGGACATGTCTCGCCGTTTTGCAAAAGGCTTCTATTAAAGAAAAAAGTAACTAATTTCGAATTTGATACATTTGCCAATCTGCACCGCCAGTATGATGTTTCCAGTATGTGGAAAAAAGCTGCTAGAATCAGCTGAATTGGTTGGATGCTGGATTCAGCAGGCAATCCCTAGTTATTATGGCCCTTCAACGTTCAAGCCTTTCAAAACTCAAAAAAAGGACTATTGTTCCCTTTTTCGTACACTAAAAAAAATGGTAGGAACAAACAGTCACAATTTTGTTTTTTGTCCTTTCAATGAATATTGATTCGAGTTTTATAATGAAAATTGGCTATAATTCGAAAAGAGGTCTTCAAGAAGGAGGAATGAGGTGTATTCCGATCGTTTTTTGTTTGTGAAAAAAGGAAGGCAGAATATGCCTATTTGGAGAGCCATAACTTCTGAACATAAAAATACATTTTGACTTGTGCATGCTAAACGAATTCGTATCTAAAGCTGTTCAGATGGTATTCTAACTTCTTTTGGTACTTGTAAGGGATCTGGCTACTATTTTGATTCTGAAACTTTATTTTTTTCAGGATGAAATAAAAACAGGAAAATTGCCATCATTGTCAGAAACGGATGAACTTGTTGTGTCAGAAATTCATGCTGTTTTAGCTACTTTGATTTTGGATAATCCTGTGGCATGGGCTCCTACAATTAGCACCTGGACATTGGAACTACTTGGTGAAATATCCAGCAAATATTCAGGAAGAGCACATTTTTCTACAAGTAAATGAAACACATTATTGAAAAAATGTGTGGTTATTTTTCAACTTCAAAAACGAATATTCTTTAATAAGACTTCCTCAATACAGAATATATCTTATTAAACAAACTGGACTCCAATATTGAATAATCAATAATAATTTGTTTTTTCCGTTTCCAGTCAACCTCTTATATACACGGCGATTTATCAATAAGTTTCCACATTATTTCACTTCTTTGGGGTCACCAATTTGTGGTTATCTTCGAACCACAATAACGAATATTCTTTAATAAGACTTTCTCAATACAAAATATATCTTATATTACAAACTGAACTCCAATATTGAATAATCAATAATAAATTGTTTTTTCCGTTTCCAGTCAACCTCTCATTTACACGGCGATTTATCGATAAGTTACCACAAATGTATGACACTTTCTTTGTATTGATTTTTTTCCTTCTCATTTATATTCGAAGAAATTCGTTTGCTAGATGGAATAGGTCAACTCATAATCATTTATCAATGATGATTTATCAGCGAATAGTTGTAGTAGTTCAAATGTAGACTTGTCATATTTGTCTATGATGGCTTGTGAAGAGATAGAGAAAGTGTTGTTTATTGAATCGATTGAAAATATAATTCAATTTTTCATAAGCAGATGCATAGGGTGAGCATATTCAATGAGTGGACCACAATTTTTTTTATATACGTCCTTCCTGGTTGCTAGATCTATTATTGCAGTCCATGAGAAAATAAATATCAGCACCGTAGATAGATCCTTGCTCCAGAGTAAATACTTTTGAAATACAATTGTGCATTTCAACACGTAAGTTTCTACTTGGACAAAGATTTTTGATCAAAAACCAGATGTAAGAAGGGCATCCTAGTTTGTGCAATTTGAATAAAAGTTCCTTATGCCGCAGCTGTATCTTCTTGGGAAGAAACTATTTTCAGGTTCGAATTGAATTTCAATCAGCAAGTAGCAATTATGAAAAAATTCTGCGAATTTGCTAGAATGGGGTGGATCAAGACTAAGTCCTGTCAATTGTATAGTTTACCAATCATTTTCTTCACCTCTGCTGTTTTCATTGTTTGTCGAACACACAATAGTTTGTTTCACCAAACACATGAAGTAGTAAAAAAGTGTGATATGCCTAGGATATTTCACAGGTCCAGTGTTATTGGTCGACAGATTTTATTGGCTGTGCATATTTAGTCAGGAGGATAATGTATAAGTTAGTTCATTGGTTGAAATTCCTTATAATGTCTTACAGTGGTGACAAAAACCGTAAGAGTTAATTCTAATATGTTATCCTATTAGGGATGTACAGTTACTTCCTAATTATACATGTCAAGTTAGTGAGACATTTTTTGAAATGTGAAATACCAATGATTTTCAGACCTTTTCTTTGATTTATTCACAAATCAGTTGCGAAGAAAAATTTCCTTTTTCTTTGAATACATTTTTATGCTTTGCTAACTTGACGTCAAATGAGTGATAAAGATTTTTTATTATTGAGACTTTCATAACTTTGACTAGACCATCAGATTCTTTAATTATTCGCCTATAATTTGTGAAGATGAAAAATTCCTTTTGTTCAAAAACATACTTGGTGTCTCGCTAACTTAACGTCAAGTTAGCTATATAACTTCTTCAGGAGTTTGATTGGATCATTAGATTGCTTTAATTATTCGAAATCAGTTGTGGAAGAAAGCAAATAGTCGCACCGCACCGATTTCCGTATCATAGAAGTGTTAAATTCCATTCATCTTCCCCATGCATAGTTGAGTATACATCTACTAGTTGAGAGATTAATTTAATCAGTCAAAAATATGGCCAGGACGTGCTAGAACGCATGTCAACTTCAAAACCCTCATAGCAAACACCATTGCTTTATGGAATTTGTCTTGAAATAGTCATTAGACATTGATATATGTAAGCTTTTAATATTTTAATGTCTTGACTTGTCAAAAACAATTACTTTGTAACTTGATCAAATAAATATATCATATCATATCATATCATTCGAAATTGCCAATCGTTCATAATTCGCAAGGCTTTAAAATTCTTGAATTTGCTTTACTTCAGGATAATATATTCAAGTATATACAATATCTTGAACACTTCAATGGGTCTAATATCGCGAGTATTTCATTTCTCTGTATACCAAATTTTGATTTATTCACCGGGCTGTATATGAAAAGACCATTTTCAAATAAAACCATAAGTTTGCAACGAAACCGTCGTCAATTTCAGAATTCTGATTACACCATTAGATTTAGGTATCTGCTAGTTAGTTTAGGAAGGGAATCAATTATGTTCTTTCTGTTGTTCACTATTTCTTCACTAAGAATCTACGTCATTTCTCAAACGTTGCCAAGGTCCATACATGAGTCACCACCCACGTGATGACTTGCTGGCCCTTCCTTAATATGTTGTCTGACTAGTTTCACAAGATTTTTATATTACCAACTAGTTCAGTGACAATTTATCAAATATTATAAAATGTTTCCATCTGGGCTATCGTACACCCTCAATACCTCAATATATTTGAATATGAGCCTTTACAAAACTCTTTCTGTCATGAACTCTCAAACCAATTTTGTAACGGTTTGTCAATCTTTTTTCAGAAATTTTTCATTCATCAATTCTTGCAGAAATGAAATTATATATTTTTTATTTCAAGCGTAAAGTCAGTTCGGAAAAGGATTACTATGATAATATTCAATACAGATTACAGTGCAAAAACACATTTTCTGAATGCTTGTATTCTTTTGGTATCTTTCTTTTTACTGCTAAAAACAAAGAAATCACATGGATAACCATCAGTTTCCTCCTAGATTTGAACGAGACATTGCAGCTCTGGATGGCATGTAGGGCAACCCGAACTTTGGTAGATGTCAATACAAAGTGTTTATCAAGTCTCATACATTCTGACACAGAAGCTTGTATAAGTGCACTTTTAGGTAATGTTGTAATCACTTTCATCAAAATCATTTTAATTATAGTAATGAATTCAAATTCTTTTTAGATACATCAGTACAACATTCTCCACACTTTGATTGGGTAGTTGCTCATGTAGGTAGTTGTTTTCCCAATACAGTGATAACAAGGGTATTGTCTTGTGGTTTAAAAGATTTTTGTCAGAACAAGTCTTATGATCAAGGTTGTAACTTTCCAAAGCTCAAGTCAGTGGTCGGAATATTAGGACATTTGGCTGGTAGCCATGTTGGAGACATCCGTAAAGCAATATTGGACATGTTTACTGTGAGATTCTTCAAACTTCTCTGCTTATATTTGTCATGAATTTGTTTTTTTTTTCAGTGGAGCCTTAGAGAAACTCTGGAAGATAATGATTTGATAAGGTTACAGAAGAAAGCCACAGTTCCTTATATCTTACAACTCGTTTATTTATCTTCTACACTGCTATCATCAATATGTACAGATACAAAGGATATCCGTAAGTTATATTCATGAATGCATATTTTTGTGAATCTTTTCTATTTTCACGTCAAGAATACGAGTAATAAATGGTATCCCGAAAAATTTTATAAATACAATCGATCTAACTTAAATGCAAAAGTAAGCGTTTCACTTCTTTGAAAAAGTGATGGCAACCTTTGTTCTTCCGTTCCGACTCCGATATATATATATATATATATATATATATATATATATATATATATATATATATATATATATATCCCCTAGTCAATACATTTTCTGAAGCATTTACTCAGGAACCTCGTAATAACCAGCTGCCAACTCTAAGAGCAAGTTTGTTAAATAAAATACGGCGGATCAATACTTCACAATTGAAAACATCAAGAAACATCTCGAATTGACAAGCCATCCCTCACCCGGTTTGGACAGAATAACTACCTTTTCACTCAAAAGACAATACCCTTTCTGATCCACTTTCCATTATCATATTCAACAAATCTAGACTACTTGATGCCTGGAAACTAGCCTCAGTTTGTAATATTCAAAAAATGGTGACAAGTTGTGTCCCTACAATTTTAGGAAAGTCATCAATAAATCTCCTGCAATGTGGGAATGACTAGACAATGATACTCGATCAGAGAAAACCAACCAACTTATATTATAAATTTTGACTTTGCTAAGGCCCTCAACAGGGCTCCTAGAAGATTCACGTACAAACTCGAAAATATTGGAATTTGAGGGAAGCTCCACTCTTGGATTGCTGACTATATGACCAGCTAGAGTGAAATTGATCAACTCACTTTTCTTCCACATTACCAGTGGAGTGCCTCAAGACTCTGTCTTTGATTCAGTTCATTTTATATGTCAGGCAAGCGATATGAGTTATCAGATAAACAGTCGTAAGTTCCCTTATGCTGAAGATACCAAAATTTACGCAAACCCAGTGGTCAGTCATCACATCTTCCAGAAAGACTTGGATTGAATGGTGCAGTGAATTGCTCCTCCAAATGAATGTTATGAATTGTGTTTCTTTTCAAACATCAAAAGCAATGTAGAAAAACTATGTTCGCCCGATTTTGGATTACACAGGTCTAGTGTGGCTCCCAATGTTAATTCACAATCAATATCTGTTCAAAAACGTTCAGCGCCAATTAACACGCATTACTTTTTCTGGCAACAGACTCCTGAGCAACTCCAAGCATCAACACTAATCACTTTCAACAACCTAGACTCATAGAATATCTCATCTCGTACCACACGCGAAAGTATAACTATGCCAATCTGAACCATATTTTCGTTCTCAACTCTTACAGTCGACTGCGCGGGCCTGTGATGAAACTGAAAGAAGAAAAAGTGAATATTCTTTATAAGCAACCGAATTTTTGATTCATGGAATGATCTCGATCAGGAAATCATCATTGCTTCATTAATATGATTTCAAGAACAAAATCGATGATATTTTGTTAACAATTCAGTACCTTCAATAATTTTTTTTCTACTAGAATTCATGTGAATTTTTCAACTGTTCATATTAACTTGTATATTATTAGGCTTTCATAGGAATTGTCATCAGCCCTCAGTCTAAAAGTATAAGTAATAATAACAAATAGTTGAAAAGAGTAAATTTGGATTGGAAGGTTGGTCATCTGATGGAGTAAACACGTATCAAGTGGTGATCTCAGCTTTTAAGTAAATATCTCACAACAGAATTGATCTAAATTGTTGAAAAGTGTCAACAACCTCGTAAAAAACTGTGTTTTGTTAGTTAGTGTAACTGTATCGATTGTAAAGAAATTCGTATCCAGTTCAATCAACAAAATGCCTAGGAATACTGCCATGCTAGAGGAAGATCTACAGTCCATGGTGAAAACATTGGTACTGAAACTCTGCAGTTCAGAAGACTTCATCAGTCAAGTTACCAAACCAATCATGAGTACTTTAAATGTGAAATTTGAACTGCGAATTTCTAATTTCAAAAGGGAAAATGTTATTTTGAAAACTAAAATCGAAGATCTGAAGCAAAGCAACAATGCTAAACGAAACTCAATTTCACAAAGAACTTAAGAAAAAATCCTTGAAAGTACTCCGGAAGTTGAGGATGAAAAATGTGTTGACTTGATTACAGACACCGTGGTGAAGAAAATGGGTATTAATATCAATGCAAATGATAGACTACTGCTACAGAATAGGAAAACGCGAGGATGGGAAAACACGGCCCATACTTGAAAGATTCTTTCACTTCTGTGTTAGACAGAACATTTAATAATGAGAAAAAAATGAAAGGAACTGGTATTGTAATTCAAGGAGGAATAAACTAAGGCTGCACTGGAATTACTGAAGCTGGTTTTGAAAAAAATGGAAAATATCAATGTATGGACAATTGGGGTAGAGTATTTGGAAAGATTGGTGATAATTTTATTCGTTTCGATAATTTAGATGATATAAACGGAATTGGCTAATTTTTCATCTATGTGGATATCTCAGCTCAATAACCATATTTATTGAATTCCTGTTAAATGCTTTCATACTGAATAGTGGGTTTATTTTTCTTTCAAATGTAGGTAAATAGCCACAAAGTTCTAAATACTGTTAAGTCCACCGTTTTGTTATTCGGGCCATAAGCCATAAAAAATAGAACAGTTGGATTTTCTAGAAATTTGGGAGTTATCATTGACTGTGATCTCAGATTCGATAAACACGTCGACATACTCATCAACAAAGCATATTCTAAAATCAAACTGATAAACTAGTAAGGAGATTCCTTCCACAAAAAATTAAAAAAAATTGGGTGAAAGTTTGCTTTTATCAATTTTCAATTTTGCTGATTCCTCATACGGTTCACATCTAACTAAGAAATATAACAAAAAATACTAAAACTCCAGAACTCCTGCTTGAGGTTGATCTTTGGCATCCGTAAACATGACAAAACCTCTCACAAATTGAACGTGTTTGGATGGTTGGACATGAAAAGATGTAGACACCTCCACTAGTTATGCCTTTTTTATAATATCATCATAAATCAAAATAAAGTTCTGTTCTGATGTTCATACTTTGAATTCGAGGTTCAAAGGACTTTCAACGCCTGCTCTGCATGAAACAAATTCAAATACCTGATAACTTGAAAGGAATGAAACGAGATAGTTTCAGGTGACATTTGAAGCTGAAGCTGATGAGCGAGCAGATCCACTCTCTTAGTAAATGTAATATATTGTTAATGGATAGTTATAACTTTAATTTTTAATGTTAGATTTGATCATCGTTCTCGAGGTTGAGTGGAAGAGCAACTGAATATTTTCTCATGTGGAATTGTCTCAAAAAAATAGTGTAAATTACCTACACCACCACCTATTTGTGCCGAAACAAAAAACTATTAAAATATATATTGTACTGAATTTGATACAAATTTAGGAATCAGGTGGTGAAATTACAATATAAACGACTCTTTCTTCCGCAAATATTCTCTTTTCTAATCCTAATATGAAGAGTGGAACAATCTACACCTATAAATGATTTGAAGAAAATGCTCTCATCGAGTTTTTCTGAAGTTGATTGTGGTGGTTTATGATATTTATCAATGAGAAGAATTTCCGAAAAGCCGTGCATCCAAACCTGTGGCCGGAAGGTACTTACATTATGTTTTTTCGCCAGAAGGGCCCGCAAGCGCGTGCGACAAACTGACCTTTTTACCTCAAGTTCTACTTTTAATTGCTCCGCGTTTGATTGAATCAATATTAAATCAACTCCTTGGAAGTAGATATTGCGAAAGCAAAATTCAAGATATTCGATTACTGTATAGATGAATATTTCAAAATTGATAAAAACAATATACCTACTCGTAATTTTAACATGCTATATCAATCTGGTTGTTGACTTCGATATGGATTCAGATGTTAGATGTGCTGACTGAAACGTATTTGATAATGGAATTCAATTTATGCGAGTTTTAATATGGAATCGGTAGTGGAGTGGTCAACATGAGTGATTTGTCCGACCATATCATACTATATTATTTGAGTTTTCTCAGCATAACAGTTCAATCGAACGGATATGTCGAGCGCAGAAGTTTCAGTCAAGCAGATATTTCAAATTTCAATATAAATAAGGTTCACATGAAAATTGGCAAGAAATATATAGAATGACAGATGTAGAAACTGCTTCCGTTAACTTCATTGAAACCTTCCTTTTCCGCTTCAATGTTCATTTTCCACTGTGAACATTTTATGACAATATCAGTAATAATAAACAGTGGATAACGAATGAAATCAAAATTCCTAGTGACTGATTCAAATATTTATATCATATGAAAATCCAATTGCCTAATCTGACAGATGGGCAGACGGCAAAAAACGGCATGCATTATTGGCGGCTGATTGCAAAAAAGTACTATGAAACTAAAATCGAATATTCATCGAATAACAACGGTTTAGTCTATAGAGAACCTGAGGATGTTGCAAACCAATCGAATGACTTTTTCATTAATATCTGTTCAAGAAAAAAGATAAAACATATATAAGCAAACCTCATTTGTAACCATTGAGTTAGGAACATAGATTTTTTTGATGTTTTTCGATTGGTAGACGCGGAACAATCCAGCATGATCTCCTGACCTGACACTGCTAGATTGTTCAATATGGGATTATCTAAAGTCCAAAACATATCTCAATAGACAGAATAATACCGAAGGAAATACAAGTCAATTTGTAATTAAATTGAAAAAGTTGAACCTGAAATAATCTCAATCATTCTGCTAGATATTCAGTATCGAGTTGGTTATCGTCAAGTGCAGAATGGAAGACAATTTTTAACTGTACTCAACAAGGGTTACTCTAGCCCCCCCTCCTTGTCAGAAATAAATTTATTACTAACTTCTAGTGTGAACTATATAAAACATTTTAGATAAACTTGAAATTTCAATCCTATATTTATTTTTGGGTTTTATTTTAGTGACAGTTGATGTGGTTACAAGATTATACCATTTTGTAGAACATTGGTGCAGATATTTTGGAACACCCGAAGCATTGGAAGTATGGGACTTTTTTATTCAGTACTCATTTTTGAATTGAAGTTTCAGCATAAGTCTATTCTTTGTAAATACTTGAAAAAATTTACTGATTTCAGGAATTGGTGACCACCTTAATTTTACGTTGTGAAAATGGTGGAGAGCAAATAATAAAACTTCTCTTGAGTTGTATTCATATAACGAAAGTAAGAGGAGGCGAGCAAATAAAAAGTGAAATAGTTGAAAAGTCAAAAGAAATACTGTGTAAGTTGTAATATATATGTAATCCTGAAAATCTTCATTTGGAGCTATTGTGATAAAGTCAATCAAATTTGTAGCCAATATTTTACAAGAAATGGAAGAGTCAGTAAGGCATGGCCATCCCGTGGGTCTCATCTCATCCTTTATTAAAGAAACAAAAGAACTGGAAGAAATGTTATTGAGCACTGAGAAAATTGTGTATGAAACAGCAGGACAAATAGTAGTACTTTTAGGTAGGTATGATATGCATTTTTAACAAAAACAAATTAATTTGGTCTCAAATTCAGGTCACTTGAATCCAGCCACTTTGGTAAAGGCTGCACAATACCTACTTCAAAATGCAACTACTTATAATCAATTGGTATTATTACTGAATTGTTTGACAAACGATCTCATTGATAAAACTAGCCAACCATACTCGGAGAAAGGAGGACACTTTTCTGTAGTGCTAGAACATATTTTGAGTAGACATGTTCAGAAATTTTTCACTTCGAATGAGGAAAGCATGGATCTGTCACAAATGTGGATCAACTTATTAACATTACTAAGGTAAGGGTTTTCTTCTTCAAAGAAACTGTGCGTCAATATGTAATGTCAATTTCAGGTGGGAAAAAAGTGGCCGAGTGTCTTCTCTCAATTCCAAAATTGTAACAAGAACCATAGAGTCAAACTTAACAAATCTAACATCGTTATTCACCAGCGAGAGTCTACATATGCATATAATTGCTGATATTCTAGATAGTATGGAAATACCTACACCAAATGATTCTTATAGTCCATCTCTACAAGTAATATTGAATTTGACACAGTCTACTGTGAACTATTTCTTTGCCTGTTGTTATGATGATGGTAAGTTTATTTTTACCATGGTGAAACGTGTGTCATGGACTTGGTAGATTTAAATTACCTTGAGGATACTATCGCAGTTTTCGAGTGATTTTGTTCTCGATCCTCAAAGTTTCATGAGCACCAAATAAAATTTTTTTGTTCCTTAGTGTTCTGGGTTTCTTATAACCTACCACAATCTGAAAAAATAAGAATTAATATTGGAATCTATACAAGTGTAGAAGGGCTTTTTTTCATTTCGAACATCTATGACATCCGATTTGATATAGAATGAGAAAGTTTTTCAACAAAACGAGGTTAATTCAGTCCAAATAAGCTTTTTTGCCAGACTTTTATTTTCCCAAAGTTGTGAATGCAGCTCCACTGACTGAAGTAGTTCATTAATTGATTTGTAGGGACTTCAAGAAAATTGAGAGGTTTCAAAAAAGTGAATCGAATCCTCAAAAGGCTCTGTACATATTCCATGGTTGCTAAAGTACTGGCTTTAAGGGAACTGTTGGAAAGATCTTTATTCAGAAAGGATAATGTTCTTTTTGGAGCTAATAACAACGAACATGACCACGAAAGTGAAAAAAGTCTTTTGAAGCAAAATAAAAAAATTGTAAGTACAATTTTAATAATGAATATCAGAATAAGAATGATTTCATAAATGCTTTTAAATAATTTTATCTTGACTTCCAAAATCAGTATATTGGTATTTCATCTTTGTTTTTGGGGCAACATAACATTGATAGTGCTTTTATCTCCAGCTAGCATATTATTCAGGCCATTGTTTTCAGAATAAAACTATACCTCTAACGAAGCATTCTTCTGTTTTCAATGGAGGAATAATAGGCACAGGCAAAAGAAAGTTGACTTCTTTCAACGAAATACCTAGTGATTCAATTGCAGATAATACCTATCAACTTATAAATGCTATGAAGGCATGTTGTATGTTATCAGAAGAAAACAAATACAGCGACATGTCCTGGGACAGTATGACCCTTTTATCATTGTTACTGGTTCAGTTTGTCAGTCCTGATGTGATGTATAATGGATTGCCCTGGCCTGAGGAAGAATTTTCAAAGGCAAGTACCTATATCACCTGTTCTGGATATTTGAATGATATTTTGTTATACAAAAGATGACATTTATCATATCATAATTTCTGTTAGCCATAATCATCTCAATAGAAAACATCATCATCAACTTTACAATTCAAAAGCAATATTGTAAAGAAATCGTTATACTTCAGCGGAATTAAAATTTATAACAGTCTGCCCGAATACCTAAAAAATATCAATCATATTCAAAATTCAAAAGAGACATGAAAAAATACCATATACCAATGAAAGAGAAGTAATCTGATTCAACTGATTTTTTTTTGTTTTGATTGAACGGACATTTTTTCCTAATAGTTTCATAGAGTTTGTATTTAACAATTCGTTATCTGCTATTATTCCCTGTATAAACATTTATGTTTCTTGGGATTAATAAACTATTTTTATTATTATCAGATTCCTTTTCAACTTTCATTAGCTACAACCTTATAATTTACAGAAGTTTTGTTTTACCCAAGATAGCATTTTATGCGTTCTATTTAATGCATGTTTTAGAGATTATATGTCATCTCGAGATCAAAGTTTTGAATTGAATAAATGAATATTTCTGACACGAATCATTAGATTTGCAGCCAGATAATTGACGAGTTTTCGAACGTTATTTGGTCCATATTCCACGAACATGGTGTTTCAAAATAATTTCATTTATTCCAAAAATCACCCATATAAAAGTTGCATAATAAAAGAGTAAACATTGTAAGAAGTAAACATGTTATAACACATATTTTTTTATGTTCCCGACCACTGTAAAAACTCTTATTTCTTTCTACTACTGATATCGCTAAGTTTTTACAGGGCAATGCTCGGTAATATAAAAAAAAATATGTGTAATAACATATCCAATATGCTGTTATGGTTACTCCTATGACTTCGGTTGAGAGAACCTCTTCAACAAAAATTGGTGCATTTTAGCCATGTATTCCCTTCGAGTGGCCACTGTTCTCTCGTTACAAGACAAGATATATATTCATGTTTGATTTTTGTACCAATTGCACATAAATTGTGGCATCTGAATTTTAAATTCGTGTCATCAGAAAAAAGAGTTAATTTTAAAAGTATACAATATGGTCTTTTTCCAATTTAGGTCACGATGGAGAGAGATCTATTCATTAGACGTATGTTCACAAACACTCCACTGCTTTGGGAGCTCTTGAGTTTTCTTGCCGTTTATCGTCCTGCCATTTGTTACTGTTCCGTCTTGATAAGGGCTCTTACGGCTACCTTGATTCATCAGTGGAAGAGTATGGGAGAGCAAAGCAAAGACGATATATCAGAAAATTATAAATTATTGATGGATACGACGGTAAAAGTCATCGATATTATGGCCTTAGGGCAGCTTTTACCTCCGCCGCTGTCTAACATTCGTGACGTGATACCCTATCTGAAATGCTATGAGGTGAGTGTTTATGTTCTTTTCAAGTGAAGTATATTGTTATTTTGTGTTATCAGAAAATTGTTGCTGTTGATTGATTTCTTCACCCTGTATGTCAAAGTCTAACAAGTATGGATGTGACTTTTTGTGTTTTTGGTTTTGTACCAAATTGTGATAAGTTTTGGGGTTTGGTGTTTGCATCAGCGAAAATCAAAAATGTTTCTAATTGAAGGATTTGAACTTTCGATATCAAATGACATTTTCCGTGACGAACGCCATCTACTGGGTTCTTTGCTTGTGTAAAGTTCAACTTTGAAATAATCTTTTAGATTTTTAATTATTATTATGACAGTATTCACCGTATGGAAGACGAAAAAGGAAATGAAGAGAATATCTATGACCAAAATAACCCTCAATTGAAATTACCATTCGAGTCTCAAACTTGGGGCAAATTCCTTTCAAAAAAGCATTTATAATTTGATGATTAGTCTTAGAACGAAGCTATTAGCTCTTTCATCTTCAAATCTCAATCAGTCGAGAAATGCTTTCGAAATTTTGAGTAGTTATGCTGACAAATTGGGGTGGGAAAATACTTGAAAAATGTTCTCAAGTGAAGACTAAAGAATGCAGCATAGTCCATGGCTATGGAAAGCTAGAGAATTTGATCTTAGACATATCTACTGATGATTGAATCCGAGACTGACGATACATACTTTTCTGAAAAATATTCGCTATGACCTAATAATGTTTTTCTCACATGCATCAACTTCACAATAAAAAAGGAAACATAGAGAATTGCAAAGTCAACTAAATGCAGCCATTAATTTTGATCACTTTCATTCTTTTATTTTTAATTACTTACTCGCTTTTTAAAGTTACAAACAAATTCTTTGTTTTTCTCTAGATCGTCGCTATTTTGAGAGAATGTGTTTGGTGTTATATGAGAGATCATATACCATCCCCTGCCTTGTTTGTTTGCGATTCAAACGGAGTTCATTGGAGGGATCCAATCACAGCCAGGCCACCAGAAATGTATACTAATACATTGAGAATTATAATGCAGAGGAATATCAAAGCTTTAGGTCATATGTATGCACAGATGTTCATTAACGTACCAACACATGGTTCGTGAGATTATAATTTTTGTACAGATACAGTGTGAGTAGTTACATACTGTAATATATTTATTGTTGAGATTTTGAGGATTCCAGGCACACAAAATATACCGATTATACATGCATCGTCTACCAACAGTGGAAACATAATTGTTTTGAAATCGTTTTTATTTTTCACGATTCGAAAATGTGCTAATTTCTTACCCACTTTCAGGTTGGAATGTGACAGGTTGCTGACTCAGAACAAGATGAGATCGGAAAGAACTATTTTGACTACTTTTGAAACTTTCTACCCTCTTCCTATTCTCTTATTTGAAACGTCATTCTGCTCATCGAAATTTACGAAGTGTTCAGTTCCCCGTAAACGTGTACACACCAACCAAGTTATACAAAACAAGCTAACCCTGACAAGATATAATAGCTAACACACACTACACCAGCACCGAACATGCAAAAATTACAAATTACTCACTTTCTACCTCAAAACCCCAATCTTCTTCAATAACTGAACTTTCATACTTCATCAGAGCCAGTCCATTTTTATTGCTCAAAATTTCGCCAAGATTTCAGTGAGTAATCCAAATATTGCCTATTTTCAACAATCTTCTTTACAAAATTGAGATTTGTGACATTTCATAGGTATGCCCCACGCATTCATTAAAACGAAACTGAAATGTTAACATATTTTCAAACTCTACGTACATATTTATCAATAATGTCATTTGTTGGGAGCTTGTCTCAACTTGCGCCTGGAAATATATCTTCACGGTTGTTCCGTGATGTAAAACTTTTTCTGCTAGGTATACAACTACTATATCTATCAATCAGTTGTCGTTACGAGCAACCACTGTATATTATAGTCTCAGAGCTTGGTTAGCTCAGAGATGACGTCTGCAGTAACAGATTTCTTGGACAATTTTTTTGCCTTTGAAAGGGAAAGTGATTGATGGAAAAACAAATTATAATCTGCAAAAAAAATTACGAGCTGCGTTCACCAATGATTTGAAAGGAAACCTTCTTACAGGCTGCATTTTTCACACATCAAAACATCGCCCAGAATGCAAATAGCATGCCAGTGGACTGTCTCAAATAATACAGGGTGACTTTAGTTTACCTGAATCGTGAACTTGACCGAAAATTTCTAGGGCATACTGCATGAACAATAATAGCAAGGGATTCAATTACAAATGAAATGTAGATTGATATGTTTATTATCTATCATAATAACATTTTTGATGAGAAACATATGATGTATAAGGTAAAATACACATATGAATATAATTATGAACGAAAAGACAAAACTATACCTTTAAAGTTTTAACCTACATTCTCATAAAAAAGTCCTCTTCATTTTGAAAACTTTAAATATACTTTCTCTCAATTGACTTGGGTAAACGTACATAAAGCTATTGAAAATAATTTTAGTATCTGAATTGTATCTTTGAAAAATGGGATAGTTGAAATATTTTGTTATTTGAATATTTTTATAGTTCGTTTAAAATGATCACTTGGAGAGCGACAGAAAATAGACAATATGCTCATAACTCTGAAATAACGCTGACGATATGGTTACAGAAATCTCTTTCAATTTCCTATCTCATATTCAGTTCACTGGACCAATATAAATAATATCAGAAATAATGAACATCCCCTCGAAGTTATTTCACATTAATTCAGTACTGAGATACGATAGTGAAAACCATTGTCAACTCAAATTTTATGTGAAAATACGAAAATTAAAATGCATTATCATTTAATTGATAAATGACTTCCACAACAAAATTGATAGTGGATCATTTGAACTTCAAAAGCCATATGAACAGTCTGAATATAAAATATTATGTTGTATCCACCTAATTTGAATTTAACATCCTTGTAAAGCGGTTACTGAATTCGAATCTTATTTCGCATATATGCTTATGTAGGCAGACTGTGATATTGTAAATATTTATATCAACATTCGCGGATCGGATGAGGATTCATCTTGATTGGTTCATCTGATATTATTGACATTCTGGAAATTTCATTTGAAATGTGTCATAATATCTGCCATTATTTATAAGGATCGATAATAGTGATTTTTCTGGAATTTGTACTGAATATAATATTGAAAAAAAAACATTGCCAGATGGGGCTTAGGGCGATTTCCTTGAGCAAATAAATTAGTAAGATGTTATCAAAGCTGAAACTACCATTTTTGAAATATTGAGAAATCTCATGACTTGTTTCAAACTGTTTCTCTCTCTCCCTCTCTCGTTATTACATTTCATCACATGTTTATATGGTCTTCTTCTTTGCATGCCCACATATCTTCAAGGGGTATTTATATTTGTGTATCGCATCAAATATATTGCTCATATGCAAAACCCTCAATAATCATGCAAATTCACTCTCAATCTCTTGAATTCTTTATCTGTGAGGAAATTCCATTTGTAGCCGAGTATTTGGGAAACTTCTTTTGCAACAGAGGCATATGATCGGCTGTTGCTCTTGATCCAAGAATAAAATTCGTCTGTCCAATCAGCTTCCTGTTTCCAATCAGACCTAATGATCACAGCGTTTCCTCTGATGAATAGCCACTTGAGATTCCTACCATAGTAGGCAAGCAGTAACACAGTGGCTGTTGAAACTCTCTCAGTTACAACCTAGAACAAGAATAGGTTATCTTTTTTTTTATTCATATTATAACATTCGTTGACTTGTGTATAGTCTATAGTAAAGGAATGGTGATGATGCAAGAGAGATATGATAGACTTCCCCACTCATATGAGGAATATAAAGAATAATAAATTAAACTCGTAAATAACTCATTTGACAAATTTTAAAAATTATTCGATTAAAACTTCAAATTTGATAGCCTCGGGTTCGAACTGGTATTCGCCTTACACGTCGGGAATGCCTAAGTGTTCCACTAGCTGTAGCACCTGTTTCTGGCGTAGAAACATCTGATAGACGATGTTCAATGTGATTTTCATTATCAGATTAGAATGAAGCGTCGATTCTGGGAATATCAATTGTTTGAGTAGGGCTAAAAATTACCTTTCTTGAGAGCATCTCAACCAAAGATTATCTCAATATGTATTTTCACCGTCTTGCGCCGCAATCTAAATCTACTATGTGATGACAATTCCCAAGTTTCTTCTTGATTTCACTAAACTTCCATACATGTTAATCATTGATGAAGATGTGAGCATGAGATGAATTCTTTTCTCCCATTTGAAATGATCGTACATGCTTGTGCGAGCAATGGATTCACGTGTGAATCTCAGCACGGTAGTCTGGAGAATGCCAGCCTCTTTTATTGATGGGACTAGTCTTTTGTGATTCGTTGTGTTATTTTCAAAATGTCAAAATATTTTTGATCTTAATGTGGTATTCCATATTAGGTTGAGGTTCACAGCTTCTTCTCTTCTATTGATATTATCCGTGTGTTTGAGGATCTCTATTGCCTCCCGTATCAGTCAACTATGGTATTCCTGGTTGGGGGCAATGAGTTTAACGTTTTCAAACAGAATCTTGTGGTTTTCCTCACTGAGTGCTTGTTCCGCGACAGCTGACTTGTCAGTTTGCCCTAGTCTGCAGTTTCTTTCATGCTCTTTTAGCCTAGTTCCCATAAATCTTTTGGTGGTACTGATGTATACCTTCCCACAGGTGCACGCTATGCGATAAAGTCCTGCTGCTGACAGTGGGTCTCTTTGCTTCGTTGTATCTTCCTAGTGGGTTTGAAAACCGTTTTAATGCTGTGTTTCCTCAAGAGTTTTCCAATTCGGTCTGTGACCCTCGAAATATATGGTAGATAAGCGTGTACAACTATCTGAGCGCCCTCCCTGTTTTGAACAGCAGAACTCTTCAGTCTCATGGCCCTGTTGCACCTGTGGGAAGATATACATCGGTACCACCAAAAGATCTATGGGAACTAGGCTGGAAGAGCATGAAAGAAACTGCAGACTAGGGCAAACTGTTTGAAAACGCGAAACTCATTGCCCCCAACCAGAGATACCACAGTCGACTGACACGGGAGGCAATAGAGATCCAAAACACACGGATAATTTCAACAGAAAATAAGAAGCTGTGAACATCAACCGAATATGGAATCCCATATTAAGATGATCAAAAATAACTAATGTCATGACGGCAGGTAGTGCAAGCATTCATGCTGGTGATACTTCTCTGAATCCAGTAATTACGGCAAATAATATTAATGAAAATTCTACGAATCCAGAGATAGTTATTATAACTCCAGTCTACCTGTATCCACATAAATTCGCTTTATGAAGTTGTTATACCCAGTCATCGGAGTGTAACTCAAGATGTATGAGCCTCTGAAGAAGCTAGCCACTTGTTTCCTATGAAACCTGACCAATAAAGAAAGAATAAAAGGCTCAAGATGAATTGGTTCACAGATGAATTGAATGAAATGTGTTTTCTCAAAGAATACACAGATACATTTCCAGGACAGGAAACTTACTAGGAATACTTTCGAAATAAATATGATAACGCCATAATAAAATCAAAATTTGAGGGGAATGAAAATTATATACTGGGCTCTTGTAATTCACGAAAGGCCATATGGGAGTATTGGGTATGCCCTTATATCTTGAGGTCATGCACCACCAGCTACCAGAATATTTGGTTTACAGAGAAAAGCAGTAGGAATTATTGAATTATAGAAATGACTGCAATTATGCTTTTATAGTCCTTCGAATACTGACTTTGCCATCTTCATACATATATTAATGCCTAATATATGCTCACACATATAAATCATCTTTTACGACGCACGGTGATCTGCATAGTTGTGACAGAGGAACTTAATCTGTGTTGATTATCGTCAAATAAGACACAGACAGGTGTGCAGAATCTTGTCCCAAAAATATTCAATAGATTGCCAAATTCAATCAAATATTTCAGCCTACCATGTTTTAAAATAATCATGAATAACTTAACATTAATTAGAAAATGATTTAATACTAACGATGACTATTTGAACAACAATTAGTGTTCTGTTTAATATCAACCAAGTTTTATTGATGTTTATGTATTTGTCTATTTTTAAATTGTTTAAAATTCTACTTGAAGTATCTATCTATCTATAATCAATTCAATTTTGCCTCTTCAACTTTGACTAAGACCTTTTTTGTGTGACTGAATTTATACGTCAAAAGTCAGGGTATGGCTTGGGAATCTTAAATTTGTAGACTATGAAATGAAGTGTGCCACAGGCAAAATTTTCTCCAAATAGACATATAAAAGCAGATTATTTTATTTAATAGCCTACAGATTTCTTATCGTTTTGAACCCGAAACTATCAAATTTCGCAGGGAAAACGGTGACGTAGAAACAAAATCTGACATGAAATTCCTAGCGGTGTTTGGCTTCCTTTCTCTTGTTATCGTTTCTGACTTTTGCCATTGCTACCACCACATCCAAAAAAGTGTTGAGAGGCTTGGCGATTCACATAATGCTTTCTATACTTTCATGTTCTGTTTTGATTTACTTTGTTGTGAAATTAAATTTGTCGTATTACTACTTTCAACAACTAACCTTATTTTTAATTTTTCTCAACACTAGACGTTTTGTATGACTTATTACTGGGTGTTTAATATGTCGTGTTAAAAAATGCTCCGAAGGAAACGGTGTATGAATTTCAACAAAATTGTTTAGTCAATTGTTGCTATTTCATACAAATGCAAACAGTTCAGATTTTCTGTATTTGGAAAATTTATGACTTGTGATAAAAATGACTTTTTCAAACGATATGATACTACTATTGTCTCATTCTGTGTCACCACTGCAAAATAATGAATTTTCCCTACTGTAATTGGCATCATCCTGTATTATAATTTCATGAACGGAAGACGAAACTAGAGTGTATGACTTCCTGGCAGTTTATATCGATTTTTGTTTCGATCTACAGGGTTTTGAATCAAATTCTACTCCGTAAAAACTGTAGATCTCGAAAATCCCTTAGTCGCACAAAAACAAAGTACTTTCCAGAAACTTGAGCTTATTTGTTCGAAGTATAATTTACACATTTTGTCGATGGGACACCTTTCTTTTGGAAATTCACCATATTTTTATTCTGTACACTATATTTTTTATCATGACCCCCTTCAAATCTAAGTCAACTCACCAAAGTAGATAGGTATGTGCAATCTTGAATAAGCATTAACAAATGTTCATCAATTCTCTCACTGAATGATTTCGATCTGTGGAACCTTGGTATATTCTGATGTCCATAAATTCTCAGATCGTCCTTATAGAATTCCACTGCGGTGAGAAGGGCATCTGCTCTAAGCTACAATATTAGTACAGATATCATTGTTGAGGAGTTATTGATGTGGTTTGATTAGCACACCAATTCATGGTTTGCATAAATAACTTCACTTACCCCTATATGTGGTGAATCGTACAAAACTGTCCTAACAGGAGCCCATTCTTGCCAGATTAATGCTTTTTCTTTTATACTCTGTACTTGCAAATGGACACTGAGAAATGTGTTATTCTTTCGACATTTCTTCCAAACATTTGGTGACACAGGTTTGATGATGACATCAATAGGGGTATATCTGTTTTGCAAAATATGCAAATGTCTCAGTTTCGTAGACCCAAGAAGTTCCACCAAATCATCTCCTAGATTTTGCGGGCTTATGAATAATTCCTGAAAAATGAAAACCCTTAATAGAATCTGATTAAAAATGAAAAACTCATTTTATATTTGTATCTTTCCTTGTCAAACACTCTAACGAGTACAACCAGAAAGCAAATCCTTTTACGGGCAAAGGACGGTTAATGTTCTGTATTTTAAGGTAGCACATTTTCCATTTCAACTGTACGGACACCGAGAAAACCAATAATGCCACCGGGTTGGTTGGTGTATTCAGACAGAATTCCCCTGCTGGGATTGGTGTATCTCGGCAATCACTCAGAGCCAGGTAGAAAAATATTTGGCGTGACCCGGACGCGAACCGGCAGTGAGGAGAGTGAATCGAATACATGCGAGCGCCTTTTGCTCACTCGACTCACAACTATTATTTATTTCATGTGAGGATTGCCCCAGTTAAGTTTGCAAGCTGAATTGTGAAAGTCCAGTTATGACAAAAAGGGGGAATAAAAAACTTCTGTGATGAAGTAACATCCGAAATTTAAAAAACACTTTCTGTTGATAGGTACATGTACATCATTCATATGTGTTTGATTCATTGACAAAAAGGAAGATAGAGTCATTTTTCTTGCTCAATTTGTGAACCAAGCCCACGAAATTTGAATTGAATCGATTTATAGTAATTTTTTTTACAATATTTTTGCTTCATTGTGTCATCAAAGTGACAACTAGGTGATTGAACGCCTGTCTCGCTATATAGGCATGGGAATAGCTGTTTTAGAACTAGATAACCTCTTTCTCCTTTTATATATATGTATATATATATATATATATATATATATATATATATACAGTGTGTCCCTAGACCAGTGGGACAGTTGAATATCTCTTGAACCAATAAGAATTTTCAAAATATTATAAGTTCACATTATATCGCATTATGAGAGCTAACTTCAGGAATTACTATTATTTATACGAGGGGCGCAAGAAAGGCTCACAAAATCGGACATCAATTTTTTCAAATGGAACACCCCATATATTTCAATATATCTGAATTCTCATTCCTTCAGGCTAATTATTGGTTTTTTATTTTTTTAAATCCGACAAGACGTTGCCAAGTTATACCAGTTGTTCATGAAATGCAGACATTTGTTCAGACAAACCCATTATTCATACTACGGAATAATTTCTGAATTCATTCACCTGTTAGTAGTCGGTAGCATATTCTATCATATGGAATACTCATCTTTTTCGAAAGTTATACAAGGGGGTCAGAAATATTATATGATTTTCACGAAATTCAAACTTTCTTCACATCAATTTTTCAAATAGTGCACCCTACAATATGAATTATTTTATAGCCCATTGGTGATTTGATTGCTTATGGTCAATGGTTGTGAAAGAGACATGTGAATTTCATCATCAGCAAATGCAAATAAAAAAATGCAATAAACTATTTATTCATTCAACTGTCCTAAACAAAGTCTCAACAAGAGAAAACTGTGTTGACAAATAATTAGGGACGATAATATTAATATGAATGATTTGAACATTCGGAGTGAAATTATCAGGGGCGGTTTTAGACATCTACTGGAGATTATAGTGCCTAGATATTCGTAAAGAAGGTAGTTTCTTGTAGGGACTCTTATGTAGTTAATTACACTGGAATACGCAGTTTGCATAAGCAATCAAATCACCATTGGGCTATAAAATAATTCATATTGTAGGGTGCACTATTTGAAAAATTGATGTGAAGAAAGTTTGAATTTCGTGAAAATCATATAATATTTCTGACCACCCTGTACAACTTTCGAAAAAGATGAGTATTCCATATGATAGAATATGCCACCGACTACTAACAGTCTTGAATGATTCCAGAAATAATTCCGTAGTATGAATAATGGGTTTGTCTGAACAAATGTCTGCATTTCATGAACAACTGGTATAACTTGGCAACGCCTTGTCGGATTTAAAAAAATTAAAAACCAATAATTAGCCTAAAGGAATGAGAGTTCAGATATATTGAAATATATGGGGTGTTCCATTTGAAAAAATTGATGTTCGATTTTGTGAGCCTTTCTTGCGCCCCTCGTATAAATAATAGTAATTCCTGAAGTTAGCTCTCATAATGCGATATAATGTGAACTTATAATATTTTGAAAATTCCTATTGGTTCAAGAGATATTCGACTGTCCCACTGGTCTAGGGACACACTGTATATATATATATATATATATATATATATATATATATATATATATATATATATATATATATATATCTTTATTTAGCAAACACTAATTCACAATGTTTACAATAATATAAGTAAATATAAGTAAAAAGTAAATATAAGTAGGTACTGAAATATACAATATAAGTTAGAAGGAAAAACACATAAGAGTAGTCATGTCATTACAAATATTCTACAATACACCTAGATACACAGTCAGAATTAAAATCCTACATTTATAGTTTTGCTCAAAACCCAAAATATTTGCTACTTATTCAATTAAGTTAGACCTTTTTAATAAGAACATTTTCAAATTGGTTTTGAATACCCTTGAGGAACAAGAATTCTTGACATCATTAGGCAGATCATTAAATTCTTTCAGCCCTTTATGAAACACTAAATTTACAGCTGCTTTACTCCTTTTTGGTGGAATGAAGAAGTGCTCTTGTTGTCTAGTGTTATATGTATGTATTTCATTATTGTACACCAATTTGTTTATTAGATACTTTGGTGCCTCTCCCTTTTGTATTTTAAAGACAAAAACCAATACCAAAAATTCGAAATAATCTTTAACTGGGAGCCAATTTAAGTTTCTTAACATGTGTTTTATTGGGGTATACCTATTACAAGCCAATATGAGTCGCATTGCTCTATTTTGTAGCTTTTGTATTCTATTTAACTCATTTTGATTTAGAAGATATAACACTGTTGAACAATAATTGAGATGGGGAAGAATCAAAGTATTATAAATAACCTTTTTTGAGTAAAATGACAGATAGTGCGAACACCTAGATAAGTAATATATCCCGTGGTTAATTTTGGATATTATGTAATTTACATGTTCTTTAAATGTCAACTTTCGATCAATTATCACTCCTAAGTATTTAATTCTTTCAACTTGTTCTATGAAATCATTCCCAATCTTTTAACAGTAGTTATTGACCAGTAACTCTTGTTGTACTGTATCCTTTCCAAGCAGCATAAATTTTGTTTTTGATACATTAATTTTGAGCATATTTTGACACGTATAATCAAATATTACATCTAACGCCCGTTGCATTTCTAAAATTAGGCTTTCTAAGTCACTTGAAGCCAAGTAAACAAGAGTGTCATCCGCAAAAAGATGTATATTGATAATAAGATTCAAATATACAATGTCATTGATATATAAAATAAAGAGTATCGGTCCCAATATACTGCCTTGGGGAACACCATGATCATTTAATACTGTGGAGGACAAGTGACCATTCAAAAGAACTCTTTGTTGACGATTAAACAAATAACTATTAAACCATTTGAGTACACGCCCTCCTAACCCAATTTTTTGCAATTCATTAAACAACTTTTTCCTTCCATAGTTTCGAATGCTCTCTGTAGATCAAGAAAAACTGTTACAATAGCATTGTTACCATCTAAAAGATTTTTCCATTCATCAATAACGCATTGAATAGCTGCTTCACAGCTATGTTTTTTCCTAAAACCCGATTGCTTATCAGTTAAAATATCATTTTGTTCAATATACTCTAATAATTGGCGGTACACATATTTTTCTAAAATTTTTTTTTGTGAATGAATCAGAAGTCTATGAATGCTATTTACGTACCCATCAACAGAAGTTTTTTGATGTTATTTCTAGAGGAATACATTTTTTCTCGTACCTCATTCTCTCCACAATATTATTCATTCAATACCCAGTTAAGTGTTGAATATGTTACCTGCAAATTCAGAAACACTCCTACATGCAATAACTGATATGGCTCCCTTGTTGTGTTGATTACATGTAGAGTCCGCAACGTCGTACAACATGTTTCACAGACTTCGTCTAACAAATATTGAGCCTCTTTAGGGTCTAGCATCAAGTCGATCAGCTCTAAAAATTCGAGTTTTTTTAGGTTACCCATTAATCGTTTCAATGCCTCGAGCAATTTTCCTCCGGTTCCAAATAATCTTATTCTTTCAGAATCTTCTCGAGTTGTCATATTGCAAGGAAATGTGAACTTCAGATACTTTATGTTACATCCTACACCCAATTCTACGTTTTCTTTTCGTTCACGTTGTTCAGTGTACCAGGATATCATATTCATGAATTCGTAGAGATTGTAGAAGTTGAACATTGGTTCGATTGTGAGGTGTTTGAAATGCTTTCCGACTGAGGACAGGCACATCTGACAACGTACATGATCCAGAACATACTGCAAACATAAAACGCTAAATTTGATCATGCAAATTAGTTACTTATAGTAGTAAGATAACAATATTTCATATATGTAGCTTTGAATTTAGTCTGAAAAAATCTTTGCTATTATAATGTTCTGAACCTCAGAATATTTTCCATAAATACGAAGTGATTGCTTTGTTTCTTTGTGTTTTCGTTTCCATATCAAAGATATTTTTTTCATTCACAATAATTTAAAATATGCTACTTTCTCATTACCACATTAGTTTTTATATCATATTTCCCTTTGTGAAACACTCGTACGAGGGTGCTCTGAAGGAAGAGCCTTTTGCGGGCATATTATCTCGGGTACCGAAGCGCTTTGTGGCATTTTACTGATTTCACTGCGGTGCATTTGCTACTTCAATTGTAGGGAAACCAGACCTACTGTGCTACCAGGTTGGTTGGTATATTAAAGAGATCGTACCTACCAGGATTGATATCTAGGCAGCTCGCACTTTGGTATCGCAAAGAGTTACCCACAAATGTTTTGCCATGACCGCGGATTGAACCAAAAGCATCGAACATAAGCCAGCTCCATATACAACTCGGCTGCCACCCGATAAATTTGGTATGGGTGTCACGAACGTAAAAAGTAAAAATCGCTGGTAAATGATGTATCTAATAAAACTATTGACCTTCGAAATCGAGAAAAGTTGTGTTGTTTACAGAAAAAATCATAAAATGTGAAAAAGCCCTAGAATATCTTTCTTTTTGTGTTTTTCTATATATGATGGAATTAGTCCAAGATTCATACATCCATATTTTCATTGCTTAATGTGTACGGAAAAATGACAAACATGGTTATTTTAAAGAGTTTGTTTTAGGTGATACCAAATAATATTCAGAACCTAGATTTGAAGTAATTTAATAATTTTGAAGGATCAATTACACAATACAAAACTGATAAAACTGGCACTCACTCTGCGTTTCACAAACAAAGTAAGCATTTTCAGGAAAAGAAATTGATATCGAACCTATAATAAACTCGACGAGTACAGAATTCCCACCCCCTTGGTGTAAATTTGGAAACCTGTCGAACCTCTCTTGCTCAGGGATCTTTTTTCAATAGAACAGCTGAGGTTTGGAACTCCTTGCCAAAAGAGATTTTTCCTGAGGCTTACAAAGTTCAGAAATTCAAAGTAAATGTTGATTCGTATCTCCTGTCCCTTGATTCACGCAGTGTTCTTTGAACATTACAGGGCTTCCCTTTCGTGTGAATCTGCATATTAAAAAAAAAACCCTAGTTATACCTTGGGTTAGACTGTAAACAACATATAACAAACCCTAGTTTTCAGGTAAAATATCAATACATTTTCCTCGTGATGCTAACTTGCCTAGCATCACGCCACCTTAAATTTCTCACTTTTACTCCAAATGAGGTCCCAATATTTTTGCGTGAGAAAGTCCAGAATGAATTTTTTTTTTTAATCAATTGCTTCAATATATACTAATTGGAAATAATTTCTTTGTAGCATTGCATTGGAAAGTAATATTGGGAAGTCTGGTTGGGATTGGTTGGGACTTCCATTGTAACTCTATTGAAACCTGTTACAAAAAAAACCTATAAGAAATTCCAATTCGAATGAGGCAATCAATAAGAACAAAAAATCACCAATATCTCAATTTTTTGTCACTTTATTATATTGCTCAATCAAACCTTTAATTTTAATTCTTGTACCAAAAAATCCATTTCCTTATTTGATTTGAATTTCTTATAAGTTTGTTCCTTGCAACAGGTTTCAGTAGAGCTGAGTTAGCAGAAAATGGAAGTCCGAAACAATACCACTCAGCAACTGCATTCAAGCAAACATTGGGAAGAAAACATACCTGCCAACCGGAATAGTAGTTGAACCTGCTCCTAGTTAATGTATTATCTTCTAAAATGAAACGACTCCAAACATATGGCAAATGAAATGCTCGATACCAATTTCTGCACACTAAACTTGCATAATATTTTTCTCGTATTTTGAGATAGGAAAATATTTGTTCCAACAGCAGATCTGGTAATTGTGACCATTCAGAATATTCTCTTGTATCATTTTCATCAGGTCGATCTTCTTCAATGTCGATGTAGACTGCTTGAAATATGAATTAAGGAATATTTCAGAATTTATGAATTTTTCATCGAGACGTTTACCTTTTGAAACATAATTCATAATTAAGCACACATCATGCTGTATCAATTGGAAACGGTGTAAAGCCTTGTTAGTGAAAAAATAAAACGAAAGCTTGTCAATTCGATATTTTCACGACACAAAATACCTTTACTGCCGGTATTTTTCTCATTGTATCTTTCTGCCCACAGTTCGGGTTTTAGATTATGTTTTTTTTTGATTGCGACCACATAATTTTAGTGTACAAGTTCACACACCTAAAATATTAGCAAAATCTAGCACTCTATTAAATTGTACAAATTAGTTCTTGTGTTGTCCACTACACATTTTCAAAAACATTCTACTAACTGGGATCTGAACAGTTTTACATCTCCTACTCGCCAAATTTTTGTTTATTTTAAATACCTTTCGAACCGGTACATTTTGAAGAGTACAACTCTGTGTACAAGGTTTTACAAAAGTTATGGTTCCTATCAGATTTTGCTCGGCGAACTACAAATGTAAATACAGTTAAATGAAGTACTTTCATGATATAAATGATTGATATATACCAAAATTAAATCAAGAGAAAATGAAAACTTTTCAGATACAGAAGGAAGAAACCTATGAAAAGTTCTCTTGATCCACATTTAGAAATAAGGGCTGGAGCTGTAAAGGTGGGTGATTTGTGTGAAAATGGATATATTTGTATAGTTATTGATTGAAGCTTAATTTTTTTATATTAGCAATGTCGGAAGTGCATCAGCTATCTGAGAACTCCCATAAGAAAAACCCTAGGAATGTACATATCGATTTATACCCGTGGTGCATAAAAACTTTCATGTCATACTAGTTCATTATTGTGTTTCTATATTTAGTCACCAACTACATAACAGTGCACTTTATGTCCGAGTCAGCATAATGTTCACTTTACGGCCCGTGCGCGCATAAAGTTCACCTTTTAGCCCGCAAAAGCTAGAAATCACAACATTTTTCTGCATGTTAACGTTAACATCTGTTTTTTCTTCCTTCGTGGAAGCCGTCTGACCTGTCCTTCACTGCCAGGTCTCCGGAAAGCACTTCAGCCTCTAGAGCATCTACACTGTTTGAAAGTCATCATTTTGTGGTGGATGAATTCTTTCTCCTTAGTTTTTTGGGTTCTTAATTTTTTGTAATTTTTTTTTGATAGGCAAATTTGAGTTAAGGAATTTATTTTTCAAGCAGCAAATTTTCGGGGTGAATTGAAAATCTAAAGATTCCATTATCAATTCTTATTTCTTCAGATTGAATGTTATTGTTACTATTATACTCAACGTTGGCGTGCATGAAATTTTTGTCTCAATAACTCGTTCGGGTATGAAGTGAAGCTTATGCCCGCACGGTCATAAAGTACACTACCATGTATTCCTAAAAGTTAATCATTTCTCTTGAGAAAAAATGCTTACTGAAACCAAAGGCAGAGATGAGCAATTTTTCGAGAAGAAGGGATGTTCAATTTTGGCGAGGTTTGTACACTGTTTCATCCAAAATGGATCGGAATGATGCTATAAAATGAACACGACATTAGTATTTGCTTGCGTTTCAAATAAGCATTGCAAATAGATGAACTTCATGAGGCTCCCAAGAAATATCATTATTGTATTTATTTGTAAATGTCATTTACCTAAGTAGAGGTTGAATTATTTTACCATTTTGGCTTCGTTTTCACGAATACATTAGGCACACCCATCATATTATCTCGTATATTTCCATTATGTCGCTGTTATACTAAAATTAATTTTATACCTTTTTTCCTCGAACCCTCCGAGTGTTTACAGAAGACAGTGCCTTGTCTTCTTGGGCGGTCGGCCAATGTTCATGAATGCCGCATCGCCCTGGTGCGCCTTACTGATTTTTCGGTATCGCATTTGATATTTGAACCATATGAAACCCAGAAGAACTCACAGTGCTACCGGGTCGTTTGATGTATTAGTTCAACCGATAACACCTACTAGAATTGATATCTATAGGCAACCGACAAATATCTATCGCATGAATCCTACGAGAAAATGTTTTGCCGTGACCGGGGATGGAACCCGCATGCAAACCGGTTGGGGGAAGAATACATTTAATAAGCAGGTCACTAGTTTGGCCAAAATAAATAATTACAATAAATCTTTTTTTTTCCAGATAACTCAGCTTGTTCAACTCCTCAATAGCTAATTTGTCTCAATAGTTTCAAGTACATAGTGTGACCCCAGCCTCTAACAGTTTTTTATCTATTGAATGAAATACTCATACTGAAAGGTGTATAGAACAGACCAACGCGGAAGAAAATCCTAACATGAATCTTAGTAATTGTGTTTGACATAAATTGGACGAACTCCTACTTTCTTTCCACCCGTTATTGGTTCTTACGATTTTAAACTACAAGATTTCACAAATTGAACAGGATTTTTTTTTATTACTAGCCACCTTGAGTTCACTTTCGCAAAATGTGTTTATGATCAGTTCTGTTTTTTCAAAAATGCTACAAAAAAATGTCGAATACTAATGCATGCACAATATTCGTTTAATTTTTCAAATCTGCAATGAATGAGGAGAATATGAAATTATTTGTAATAAATGAAAGTGGTGGAATATGAACGAAGTCGAATTTTTATGTAGTAATGTGACTCGAGAAACGTAGAAGTCTCTCATACGTTTCAGTGAAAAATGTGGCGCAGAAACATGATCTAGATAATGTCGTTCAAAAATGTGCAGATGGAAAAGCTGATTTTAACGAATAACATTGACAGCTAAGCGGATCTTGTACCTTCATCATTTTCATCGACTTTCCAGCATCCCTGAATCATTTTTATTCATTGAAAAAGCAAACACTGTGATATACATTTATATAACTGGGAACTGCAACTTGTTCTATATTCTATAAATATACGTCTCTCTATAATTAGACCTGTAGGGAGTCTTAATCTATTTGTGGGTCACTAGGACAGAGCGTCAAAAGACAAAACAGATATTTATCGGAATTAAAACTATTATTTAGTCATGACCATATTTATGTATATTTTCCCTCTCAAACACTCACCGATAGAATAGAATAGAATTTTATTCATCTCTGAAATTTTTACATACATACACAATACAATAATATATACATGCAAAAACTTATTGGACTAGTCAAGATAAAACATACAAAATATATATATATATATAGTTGTCACAAAAAAAAAAAACTGAAATAATGACAGTTTATAAAATTCATTGGGATTATAAATTGAGGTATTCATCAAGTCCATAAAACTGTTTATCACATAGAAAAGCATGCAAATTCTTCTTGAAAATAGTTATTGTGCTACTTGTATCGACATAACTTTTTAATTTATTAAAGCACTTAATGCCTACATATTTTGGCGATTTTTGGCTCACCCCAAGTCTAGAGTAGTGTTGGTGGATAGCTTCACTATTCCTCGTGAAATATGGATGTACATCACAATTTTTTTTGAATTCTATTTCGTTTTCTTTGATATACATTATTAACTGGAAAATGTACAAACATGGCAATGTTAGGACTTGAAATTGTTTAAATAGGGGCTTACATGTTGAATGTGGAGGAGCTTTATAAATAGTCCTCAATACTTTTTTTTGTGAGCGAAATGCTTGAGCAAAGTAACTGGAAGAACCCCAGAAAATCAATCCGTATTGTAGGATAGATTGGACCAACCCAAAGTAGAGAATTCTCAAAATGTCAAATGAGAGGGTTTCTCTCAAGTTTCTTATTATGTAGCAAGTAGATCCTAATTTAGAGGATAGCGTGTTTATATGTGATTCCCAGGACAATTTTTGATCTAGGGTTAGACCTAAGAATTTCATGGTATCTTTACTGTGGATAGAGGGGCCACATACATTTAGGTATAAATTGTAATCGGGTGATACATTTTTTGGCAGAAAGCGCATGTGATAGGTTTTTGTTATGTTCATCGTGAGTCCATTATCTGAACAGTATTTATTCAGTTCCCTAGACGCATTATTGCTTGTTTCAACAAGTTGCTCTACATTTTTGTTTGACATTAGTATGGTTGTATCATCAGCGTAGACAATAATTTGATTTGATGAGGTGCAGGTGTTATTGACATCATTAATGAATATAATAAAGAACAATGGACCCAAGATGGATCCTTGGGGTACGCCCATATGTATTTCTCTCGTATCGGATCTAACACCATCAACAAGTGTACCCTGTTTTCTATTTGTCAAGTATGATGTTGCCCAGTTATGTGCTACTCCTCGGACTCCAATGCCCTAAAATTTCATCAATAATAATTTATGATTGATAGTGTCGAATGCTCGACTCAAGTCGTAAAAAAGACTTACAACATGATTTTTTTCATTTAGTGCTTTATAAATATATTCTACACAGTCCAATATTGCTGTTCTTGTAGATTTCTTACTTCTAAAGCCATGCTGGGTATTAGACAGTAGTTTAAATTGTTCAAGATAGTTTATGAGTCTTACAGAGTAGGATGCTTCAAATATTTTGGAAAGGATACCGCACACTGTAATAGGGAAAGTGGCCCTCTGTCGAATCGGCTGAATTTTTGATATGTTATAATCCAAGTCATTATAAACAAAAAGTTCCATGGGCACAACTTTTTTTATAGACTAGTTTTGACGCTAGAGGCCCTCGAAAACTTTCATTTGTTCTTCATTGTTATACAACACGGAACGGTATTCTGGATAATAATCACTATTCTTTTTAATCAAAATCTAAATATTCATTAATATAAGATACTATTGAAAGTATTGTTACCTGCAGGTGATCAATTATACAGTGTGTTCCAGCTATTATGGCCATGTTAATATTATTTAAATGAATGATGAAACTCATGGAAAATATAAAAAATTGTCTATCATTTTGATAGGGTTTTGTCGAATGAGTATTAATATATATCTGATTATTATATTGATGCTCAAGGAGTGTTGTGGAGAAACTCCTCCTAACGGGTCAACTAAGCCTCTAGTCGCACATTCAGCATAAATGTTATATGGAGAAAATAATGGGCTCTAACTCAATATATCATATGTAACATTTAACGTACCCATTTAACCTGGTGGACCTAATGGAAAACTCTCGACTGAACCCTAATCATTCATTCGATAATTTACAGGGTGTCCCATATGAGAACATATCAATATGATCAAAGAAACAAGGATAATATGCAATAAACATGTATATCAATCGACACAATCATAGGTTCTTCATTATTATGTCTCTCTGCAGCATCAGATATGGTATGAAGTATTTGCGTCGAAGGATACCCAACATTGGCGGCATGACGGGCATATCCAAGGTACCAAAGTACGCTGGCTACATGGGAACATGTACCCAATGTACGACTTCCTGATTTGCACGTACAGTAGTACCACTGAATTGGCACACGTTCCAAACGTGTCTTCGTAGCAGACCCTCTTCTTCTATTCTCAATTGGAGTTCATTTATTTCATTGGCACGGTTCAACATTATTTGAGCTAGCTCAGCATTGGCTCCTTCCATGGTAATTGGTTCATGATATACTTATTGATTATCGCACATGCTATTCTGATATAGTCTCCTATATGCCGAACTTGTGGCATTGGTACAGTATCTCTGAAGAATTTGAACATATTTTTGATATGACCGTTTATAGCTTCTACAATCCATCTCGTTTTCGTAACCAGTCTAGATGTATTTGCCTCTTCGGTTGTAAGTTGATGCTGTCCATGACCAAGTACTACGGGCATTTTCACTACTATACCTAAGTCAGCCAAGAAGTTCTGTGCGTCACGGTATCCCCTATCTAACATGAAGATATCTCCTTCTTGGAACCAGTTCCTCAGACCCATCAAATCTCGTTCATACTCATGTCTCAACATTGCCGCATCATTATTTCTTGAATTAGCAAAATAAGGTCCGTGAACATCTAGGATATAACCATTGGGAGCAACAATCAAGGCTGGTTTCAAGAGATGATATCCCTTGTGTACACAGTACGATTGACGCAATACTTGGAATGTCCGACTTTTGGGTATTTTTATATACGTTCCGTCAATATAAGCTATTGCTCTTGGATAATTTGGTTCAGGATTGTAGAGGGTGTTTGCAAAATATGTGACATGTCTAGCAATATATTGGCCTCTCTCTATATGCTGATAACCTAAATTTTGCGGAACGAATTGTCGTAATAATGATACACGCACTTTTTGAATTGCCAAACTCACAGCTTGACGACTGGAATAGGAAAACATGCCCATCAAGAATTGATCGGAAAGTCCTTGTCGTAATTTGCACAAGAAACATAATAAATCTTTTTTTGCTACTGTTCTATTTTTCTCGTGAATATTGACGCGATTGCAAAATTCGAAGAGGTCTGTGAACTGCTCTTTTTTTATTGGAGTTAACGCCTGAAACTCTTCATCAGTAAAATTATTCTCGCAATTGTATTTATTCGTTGATTTATAGTTCAGCACAGCTTCTCGTAACGATACTAAAATATGTTTGAGTTCATTACCTTTCAAATTGTATGGTCTTGTTATTCCTCTAAGCCCATTCATGAAAGGTGGCAGAAGATATCTCTCCTCATTCAAATGACCATCACAGATTCCGACGCCGTCAGGTGCGAACATTCCTGTCTTCAGAAATACATCCAACCTAGCAGAAGGTGACATTCTACCAATATTTTGAGATCCACCACATACTAAACATGATGTATGAGAGGTCCGCAACAAAACTTTGAGTACAGTTGGATCGGGATCTTGTTCATAAGATTGTATCTCTGAGAGAATACTCAAATGACAGTTTTTGCAAATCCTTGCCTGTTTAATGAAAGGTATTTGAGGCAATTCTAATTCATTCCTTCGACGTTCGGCAATGCCTCTGCTTTCTTCATTCAAACGTACCATTTGCCTTGGTGTTCCATTGTATTCACACTCATAACATTCAAATCTCACTGCGAAATTATACGCCATATTTACATTTATATTGACATGAAGTAACAAACAAAACCTTGCTAGAAACTTTGACATAACTTCCAAAGCCATCTACAAAAAATGTTTTTTTGCTGTAAAGGGATGCAATGTTCTTATATTATCCAGTAGGTACTCTCCAATTTCGAGAATGAATAAATTTTTTTTTAAAGAAATCTGGACTACCTATAATATCTTTATACAGGATGGAGCAATATTGCGTCAAAATTCGATTTCTAGAGTTTTATTGTGATATCGATTTGAAAACGAAAATTAATTAGACAACGCAGTATTTGGGACAAACATGATTTGCATTTACAGGGCAATACAAATAAAATCGGGTTGGAGGTTGGAGTGCATTATTTTAAAATTAAGTATCTATAATAATAATAATAATAATAATGTTATGTATTAGTGAATTTTTCAAACATCTGCGTATCCTCTATCCCACTAAACCTACTATAATTGATTGTCTCTGAATCACTTTGATGTTATAGGTACGACTTTTTGGTCAAAAGTAGTCCATTTGCATACCCTAAAAATCCATGAATTCATAATGATAGATTTCGGAAGAAAATGTTTGTAAGGCCATTTCATAGACAGATTTGTAATATTTCTCATTATTTTTTATGGTTTAAAATTTTACAAGATGGTCGAACAATATTTTTCAGTAGGTACGTTTTTCGAATATACCTAACTTTCGATTCATATTAAAATAAACACTCCTTATTTTTTTTTGACTATGTGATGTAGAATAAGATTCATGAACATTTTTTCACTGTAGATACCTTAGACAATTTGCAACTATTTTCGAATTATTGAACTTTGAAAATTGTAAGTAGCTAGGACACACTGTATAATTGACCGAATGTAACAACACCAAAGAAAAATACTTTCGATAGTATCTTATATTAATGAATATTTAGATTTTGATTATGCAGAATAGTGATTATTATCCAGAATACCGTTCCGTGTTGTATAACAAAGAAGAACAAATGAAAGTTTTCGAGGGCCTCTAGCGTCAAAACTAGTCTATAAAAAAAGTTGTGCCCATGGAACTTTTTGTTCATAATGACTTGGATTATAACATATCAAAAATTCAGCCGATTCGACAGAGGGCCACTTTCCCTATTGAAGTGTGCGGTATCCTTTGGCTTTGGATGCAGATCGATCTGTAGTTTTTTATGTCACATTTTGAGCCTTTGTTTTTGAAAACAGGAATGCATTTAGACTCCTTCAAATCCGGAAATATTCCAGATGTGAAAGACTCGTTAATTAAGTGAGAAAGTGGTTCAGCAATAACGTCACCTGCTATTCTCAATATATTTCCATTAATATCGTCCCAACCAGCAGCCGGTTTAGAGGTGGTTTTGTTCATTATTTTTAGAATTTCATTTGGTGTGGTAGGAGATAAGAAGAAACTCATAGGGGCTTTATCGATGTTCATTTCATAATAGGGTTCAGGGATTGAATGAAAAGAGTCTATAAAAAAGTCATTTATGAAATTACTTTTCTCCAGTCTATCATTAATTGGTTCACCGCGGTCATCAACGATGTCAATAGAGGAATTTGTAACACTGTTAGGTTTAGCTTCGTTTATGATTTTCCAACTTTCCTTCATGATATTAGTGGATCCCATTATTCGGTCATTGTTTTTCTGTTTTTGATGCTGTTTCACAAGTCGTTTATATTCTTTTATGGATTGTTTATAGTATATTGTATAGTCGGGGTCATTGAGTTGCTTTCTAATTTTGTTCATTTCACATAGTTGATCGTGGAAATTTTTTATTTCAAGTGAATACCATCTTTTTTTTTTATTTGTTTTACTTTTGCTCTTTGTGAAAGGAAAGGAACAATTGTAGTGATAAAGGAAAGAGGTATAAAATATGAAAAACTTTTTTTCAAACGTGTCAGCTTCATACATATTAGTCCAGTTTTCGCGAGACAAGAGACTGCGGAAAGTTTCATTATTAGTGTTGTTGAAGTTTCTTCTATAAATATATTTAGGGTCATCGTGTACTTGGGAAGCTATATCAAATGTACATACCTGGTATGTGTGATCCGAAATGAAAGTGTCGCAAACAGTTACATTACTTGCCTTCAAATTTGAAAATATGTTATCAATACAAGTAGCACTTTGATTGGTTATTCTGGTGGGCTCATTTATATGATGCATAATATTGTACTCAAACAGTAGGTTTATTAAAGATGATTTCATTGTACTATTTTCAAGAAAATTCACGTTGACATCACCACAAATAATATAATGGTCAGTATTATTGTAGATTTCATGTAGTAGTGATTCGATATTACATAGATAGTCTTTAAAGTCACTGTCAGGGGTTCTGTACAAAGCAATTATCCAGATTTTTTCCTTTATTTTTGGAAGAGTCATTCTAGCCAGACATATCTCAAAGTTTTTTTCCAAACTTCTCTTGAATGGAACAGGTGCTACATTGAGTCCATGTCTGGCATATATACATACTCCACCTCTATTGTAATGGGTTCTAGCAAAGTAGGAGATTAGTTCAAAGTTTTTTATCACAGTTGCTTTGATTTCTTGATCATTCATCCAATGTTCATCAATACATACCAGATCCACATTCAGCGATGACAGGGTAACACTGAACGAGTCGCACTTGTTTGAGATACCTTGTATGTTCACATGTAGGACTGTTATTGATTCAAGATTGCTGTCTGCTATTTTTGTGGCCCTAATGTCAACAGAGATTCCAATCCTTGACTCTAGGCGGTTTTTTGATCCTGAAACGAGGCTGGCCTCTGAAAATTTTCCCTCTTATCTACACTTGTCTGAGATTCTTGTGATTTGTCCAGAAAGTGCTGACCTAACCGGAAGTTAAAACGTTTGAATTGAATATTTCGTGGCCAAAAACTTGGGTTGTATACTTGTTCCTTCAACTCTGGTTCGACTCCAACCATGAAAGCTTGATTATCGGTCATCACTTTTCGCGTTATGAGCTTTTTTACATATATGTCTTTAGAGTTTGTATGCTTCTCAATGTAATCAACAATATTATTTGGTGTGGTTATATCTGGGACTTTCGAAACAAAAAGCCAGATTTTCCTTCCTTCTAGTTCATTTCCTTGGAAATCATTATTTCCCTCACCATTTCGTACTTCTCGATGTCTTCTTCCCCTCACTTTTTTCCAGAAGCGACATCATGCACGTGTTTCGTCAAATTTATTATTTCATTTGTTCTCTGTTGTGTCCGTATTTTCTGTATCTCAGCAGATACCTGATTTACTGAGATAATTGAATCACCCTGTACGTTGGAATTCCCATCGCTTGTACTAACGGGCCTTGGAGAGGAACCAAGCATTTGCCGTTGGTTTTTTGTGGTCTCCGTTTTTTTGGAAGTCGCGCTTTTTGCCGATTTATTTGTATCTACGATTTCACTTGTGGCGAAATATGTATTATTGTTTGTGTGCACCAATTTGGTTTCTAGGAGTGCAATTTTCTCATGTAATAGTTGAATTAACTGTTCTTTATCGGCTATTATTATATTTTTATCGTCCAACATTTGCCGAAGCAATTTATTTTCTTCCTTGAGGTAGGAGTTTTCACTCGTTTTGGTATCAACTGGTGCTTGAGTTATATGGTATAGCTTTGAATGGGTAAACGATGGCTAGAATCATATTTGCCTAGGGCATGAGCCGACTTTTTCATTCATCGCTCAACTGTCTATAACATGAAACCAGAATTTGTCGATGGAATAATTCTGAAATAAAAATTTGAGCTACACAGACTTTTTCATCTGTGAAAGGCGTTATTGTAAATGAAGAAAGAAAAATAATAGGTGGATAGTAAAATAACTAGTTGTTAAAGGGATTGTGTAAAAGGCGTAATTGCAGACACATTGGCCGTCTTCAGTATGGTAGAACCATGTACCAGAATAGGAAGAGAAGCATCAGCAGCGGAGCCATCATAAGAAGGCCAGCCGCTCATTTGTGACGTCAGCAGTTCATTGAATGACATCCAAGCAAATCCCTGTCCAAAAAAAAACAGATTACACTGACACAACAAATTTGTTTTTTTCTGGACAAAAATATTTTCAAAAATTCGACGGAACTCTCCTCAACCCACTAGCCATTACCATATTGCTCTTAGAAAAATTGCATAATAAGACAGAGATCGACACGACCTTTACTATTTAGAAACATGATTATTTTAGTGGGGAGAAGGAAGTATATATATAAATTAATCAAGAAAAAGTGAACAAATGGTTTTTTTTAGATAGACTATTCCTTCCTTTTTATGAATGAATTTAACGTTTTGACATAGGAACAGCCTATCCGATATTTCATGTCGAACATTTTCGAACACAGCAACGTCGATATTTCTAAAAATATTTATTATTCTCTGCCGTATGTTCAATATTGAAGCGGGTTCAGTTTGTACACCTGTTGCTTCCAATAGCCCCTTAGAAAAAAGTCTAAAGGTGTCAAATCTGGCAAGCGGGCTGCCCATTCCGTAGGACCTTGATGACCATTCCAACGACCATGGAAAGTATTATCCAAATAGTTTCTCATCTGTCTGGAGTAATGTGGTGGTGCTCCATCTTGTTGGAATAATAATATCCATATCAAATTCATTAGGATTCATTTCGACGATTTCGGTGATTAGAGGATCAACAGTAGTTTTCAGCATATTCAAATACAGTTGCCCTGTTGAATTTTGTTCAATTGACAATTTCGGAGATAGTTTACCTGGTACCCATCTACTTGTAGAATCAAAAACTAAATGAGGGTGTTTGAACAGAACAATGATTTTCGTTGTTCCGACATTTTTGTCATTTTTCATGACCAAAAAATAACCTATCAAACCTTATCGGGATGTTGGGATTGCCATATGGCAGAGAAAAACGACTATTTCTAGAAATATCTATATTAATGTGTTTGCATTCAGGTAATTATAAAATGTTCCGCCATTTTGTAGTAGGTGAAGATATTGACTTCATATTCTAGGGCTGTAAAGTATTCGTCAGGAGATTCAAGAAGATGTGACACAAGACCCCACTTTCCATTTATTTATTTTTCTAGATGGCGCCTAGTCGCCATCTTGTAATTTCATCTCCAACTTAACTCCAAAATATAGTGTTCATGCATCAATTTCATTATCCCAAGTTTCAATTTTATGGGTTGACCCGTTCAAAAAATAAAGAAGGGGGGATATTAAAGAGAAGCGCTGTATAAGGTTAGATGTAAACGCGTTTTACGGGGTTTCTGAATTTGTGCAAGACTTTCGGGTGCGGACTATGAGAGCAGATACAATATTCACTAGATATACTTTACCAAAGGGTTCAACTATAAATAGGTCGTGCTGGGTAATCGCACGTTTAAAGGTAAGGCCTCGTTGATCCATTGCTCGCACAAGTTTCGACTTCTGAGGGTTGACGTTCGTCAGCTGGTTAACGGAACGAACAATTTCAGAACAACAAAAACAATTTCATAATAATATGGTCTATCAGCCAACGCCCCCTGCTATATAAATTTTTTCAAGTGCGTGTAATTACTATATTTTTCGGAACTATTTTTTATTATAATGCATAATCAAATATACCAGGTGTCACATTGAACCTCATTACAACTTTAAGGTGAAAAATGAAGTTATTTGGGAAATTATTTCGTATGAAACTTTTAGCCCTTTAAAATTATTTGGCGATAAAGAGTACTGATTAACAGCGTGGTGTATCAGTCATGTTTTTTAAATGGTGCAACATATATTGCTTCTCAATTTTGGATTCCTCCTGAAAACTCTTGAATATGTATGTATGTTTGTATGAGTAGATATGTACCCAGCGATTCTTAAGTTATATGGTCAAAATAATTGAAAAAAGCTTACCTTCTAAACAACTCAGTTGAAGAGTTCATTTTGTTACGACGAAATTCTAAAAATGCTTTTTCGTTATCGAATAATATCTCGAACGGACGCCTCTTTTCTAATACTCGATGAATCATAACCATAATCCTCTCAACTTTTGAACGGGATATCAAGGACAAAGTTCACTTGAGAAGGCATACTTTTTTGAATTTTTAATGTAAACAATGTTTGTGAGACCATATTCGTGATACCTCTTTTTACAGGTGTTTCACTTCTCTACCCAACCTAAATTACTTCTGAAAATTGGGCTATTCGTTTCTGATGACAAGCTACCAGTCGAAGTTATATTGAGAATAGTTTTCTGCTTAGCCTCGAGTCGCGACTTTCGGAAGATAAAAACGGTTTTAGTTTATTACAAAAAAATGAGGAATGAACCGGTGTCTGGGTAATAGTAGTAAATGTTTTTATGGTATTTCCATACCAAACACAATCGACTTAATCCCTTCAGCAAGTAGGTCTTGTTACTAATTTCCTACGCCATACCTCAGGAACAGAAAGGATATTTGTGGACTCGTCAAACGTGGCCGTGTCTTTGCCCATTACGACATAGAGAAATTCTCAAGAGAAAAATCTCTATTGTCCTTGCAACCTCTAGATAGATCATGAGCCGGGAACAGAACCATAGCTCCAAACTCCCTCGCCACTAATGTCTGATACAAAATTGAAATACCTCACAAAAAAAAGCTGAAATAGAAAACCCATCATCCATTTGAAAAAATGTATACCGCCCTCTTATGGTGGATTTATGCAACAGTAATTTTCACTTACTCTTCCACTACGAAAGCGTAACTTATTGCTTCTGCTCTTACGCAAATTATGCTTGAAACTAACTCGGATATTGACAACTGCAGAAATTGTTTTTATAGCATAGAGGAATTTTTAAATCACTAAATATTTACCTACTATTTTTATGTATATCAAAGTTTTAACCTGTCTAATATTATTTTATTTTTTTTATGACTATATATAGCGTCGGTTTTAAATTTTGTCATGTTCCATCCACTATTTTTGTTAGCCGCAGGATAAATCGTTCTCTATTCTATTAGAACTCTGACCCACCAATAAAAGAGGCCGATTTTAAAACATACTTTTTTCCAACTGGAGCAAAAGCAGTAGAATATTTTAGTACGCTCTTATTGGTGCACTTTGGGAAGGCGTGGCTTTTACCGAGTATGTAATTGGATTCGTTTCTGTATAGTAGTTGAATTATTCTGTGGTAATACCACAGTAGAGCCTTTCTCTACTGTGGTAATACTATCTAGAATATTAATGAAATTTCGGAATCAATTATACCAAAAATAAACGTTTACAGTAAAGAATTTGCATGGAAAGGATTTATAGACTTTTGCAGTAGTAGACTGTATCATTAAGATGGAGATTGGGTAGCGGAAAAATTGTTAATTTTGAAGGAATGGGCTGTGAACATGAGAACAAAAGATGGTACGGGGTTTGAATAAGCTGCAACGCATCTTAGTCAAAACCATAACAGGATAAATTGGTTTGGCTCTGTATTTTTTTAATTAGCAAAAAATTCTCTATCCGAATAACCGCTCGAACATATAATGATAAGTGCTCAAAAATTTTATACTACAGTCATTAAGTCGGAAAAATCGGGTTAGAAATGCAAATGAACCGAGAAAGCCAAATTGTAGATATTATGTTGGGGGGGCTAGAAATGCTCAAGTTCAAATTGTCGACCAAAATAACCTTGTGGGTTTTCCGCCATCTTGAAAAAGGGTTAAATTCAGTTTTTTCATCATTACTCGGTTCCCCGTTGAGATACGAAAATTTGTATTGAATACTTTTTTGTTGCTTTTGTGCACGATCTACAATTAAGGTTTTATATATTTTTCACGTATCGATCATCGTTGTCGAGATATCGATGAAAACAACCATAAATTTGGGGAGAACAAATTGTTTTTCGCTATTTTCTTTTTTCTCGTGAAAGATATCGAGAAATGTTCGAAATTAAACTTGTAGAGCGTGTCCAGACCTACAAATTCGTTTTTCAATTTTTTATTTCCGACAAAAGTTACGACCTCTAGCGCGCCGGTTTTTATTTAGCCGCTCGCACGGTTCTATCCACACGTCAGGGAATCATTGCAATACAAAATAAATCAATAAACCAGCCAAATTATATATCAAATACATGAAATTTATTAATCAAATAATTGTTATGCAGCAAAATTAATAATTACAGGCAGTCATTTTTTTCACACGTTTTTCGGCGTTTTGATGGTCCTGGCTGTTCAAACTTCTCCTCGGTGGACTCTTCGAGTCGTGAAACTTCGTCAATCGCAGGAAATGATGCTGTGACGGTAAAAAAATCGTCATCGTTATCATCGTTGAATAAAATATCGACTCTGGCGACATTGTCACACGTCTGTCCACTACAGTGAAGCCAAATAACGGAGCAACTAATTCCTGCTTTCCTGCGCCCACAAGCAGCTCAACATTTTCCTTTACATTTGCACGAAATGAGTTTCAAAAGTTCGGGTGGAGCGGGTGCGGCTGTGGTGCAAATTGGTTCAAGCCCGTAATTACTCTGTCGCCAACCCCATTCCTGAGGATCTTTGAAAATTCCGAGCCACGTTTGTACTTGAAGATATGTCCGGAAAACGTGTTGGCGGACTGCGTTTTCCGTTATTGGGAGTAGTGAAAGATTATTCGTCTTATGAAAGAATGTAGGCTTTCACGGCCGGTGTTAATACATCTCTGGTTTTTCGGGCTTGAGGGCCGTGTGGTGGAATTTTGACTTCCGGGGCTTTCGGCTACATCTGCGGCAGCCATCTTCAGCGGCGTGGTCTTATAGTTGAACTCCTCTATGTGACTGATTGCAAATCTGGAATTGACTCGTTTTTATTTTTCGTTCCGCCAGCGTTCTGTTGGTCGTCCGATTATAACTTCAACAGAAAGGAAGAGGGACTGAATTTGAACAAAATTTGGTATCCAGTTCTCTAACTCTAACGGTCGCTCTATGGCGAGACGCACATTGCAGCGTCGGGCGCGCTGAGGCCGACTTTGTGGCGCGCTAGAGGTCGTAACTTTTGTTGGAAATAAAAAATAAAAAAACGAATTTGTAGGTCTGGACATGCTCTACAAGTTTCATTACGAACATTTCTCGATATCTTTCACGAGAAAAAAGAAAATAGCGAAAAACAATTTTTTCTACCCAATTATGGTTTTTATCATCGATATCTCGATAACGATGATCGATACGTGAAAAATATTTAGAACCTTAATTGTATATCGTGCAAAAAGCAACAAAAAAGTATTGGATACCAATTTTCGTATCTCAACGGGGAACCGAGTAATGATGAAAACACCATAAATTTAACCCTTTTTCAAGATGGCGGAAAACCCACAAGGTTATTTTGGTCGACAATTTGAACTTGAGCTTTTCTAACCCCCCCCCCCCCCCAACATAATATCTAAAATTTGGCTTTCTCGGTTCATTTGCATTTCCAAATGTATATAATGACTGGGGTATTATAACAACTTTCTCAAGCTTGTTGCTCATAGGAAACAGACCTCCGTCAACGTCATCCTTGGGTTTATTAATAGTGAAATTTTTTTGCTCAAGTAGAAATCCAGTTGGGCAGGTACTTTACGACCTGATTAACATTCCGTTAAAATAATCGGCGCTTAGTTTAGGCTGTGCTTTCGCTCTAGCAAATGACAGGATGTGTTGTCAATTCTCAGCATTGATTATTTTAACGGACTGTTAATCAGGCCGTAAAGTACCCACCCTAATGATCAGTTAATTTCAAGTCATCTGATCGAGCACAACCAATCAGAACAAAATTATACCGAAATGATCTCATGGGCTCTTTTCACTTCATTATGTTATTTCCATGTATACATACAAATTGATTTATTTCGATTTTGACGTTTCAAATATTTGAACTATCAAAATGTCACCATTTGCTGGTTATATTACCATAATAATATCAATGAAATTCTAGTATAAAATATACCAAGAATTACAGTTTAGAGTCAAGAATTTGTATGGAAAGCATTTATGAATTTTTTGCAATGATAGAAAGTATCATCAAAGAATTTATACGTATAACGAACAAGAAGCGCATCTCACAAATTCGACAAATACACCCTGAATACGCATGTCTACCAGCAATATCGGCAGTCGGTCAGTAATACAAAGAAACAAGTACTGGTGTTTCTTGTCAAGTATTTTACTGGATTACTGTTTTTTGCTGGTAGTTTTGCGTAGTCGCAAGAAAAATAGTTTGGAGGTCATGAAATTTTGTAGTGGTGGGGACCACAGGATTAGTGGCTGTGTAGCGGCAAGTGTCGCTTCTTGTTCGTAATACATGAATATTCTTTGGTATCATTTAGATTCGGGAGGCGGAAGAATTGGCGTCAATTTTGAAGGATTGCGCTGTGAACAAAAGATAGAGAGTTTACGGCCAAAACCATGTGGAACTTAGCAGGATGAATTGTTTTTTCTCTTGATTTTTATCAAAAATTAGCAAAATTTCTATCCGAATAACCCTCCTACGGCGTCGAAATCTGTTATGAAATTTTCAAACAATTATCAATGTCCTTGAAATACTACTGAAAACAAACCCGCATGACCCAAGAATTTGGCGCCACAGTCCCAACTCTAGCTATACTCCCATGTAGGGGATTATATATCCCTTTTCGTGGTAGCAGCCCTAATGTGTAAGTATATTTTCATCATTTCGTTACTTTTTAATTCCAAGTTCAATTTGAATATCCATTTTTTCTGAAAGTATATGCAAGACAATTCAATAAAATAGTGTCAATAGAAATCATTTTTATTCATGAACTGCAGCAGATTTACATTTTTTCCTCAACTTTGATAGTATAAATATATAAGTTTAAATGACTATAATACAAACTAAGATCTTTTTCTATATACCAAATGTATATTATAAGAGCAAAATGTACATATTCTTAACTTGATTCACTCGCAACATTAATTTCATTGAAATTTCCGGACAACCTACCAGGATGGATATATAAGTAAAAGGTTATATAATTTAGTTTACTGCTCCTTTTTCATCAATATGAAACAGTTTAATTTTCTTAGAATAGCTATGTTATAATTCAAAATTGTGTTGAATAATGAAAATTGTAATTTAAGTATCCCTTATATTGGTACAATTCCAGTATAAAATTAATTTACATCGGATTTATGCAGCAGTTTTAAATAATAAGAGATGCAAATTATACAACTGTCTTATGACAAGTGCTTATTTCTGTATGAATCCGGTGTAAATTACAACTGAACCTACAATTATAGTGCCCTCACCAATGATCTTTTGAATAGATATTTGATTCTACACTATTTCTTAATCATGTGTATGAATAGCATGCAAATAATAAAATCTGACTAGGTTTTTGTTGTGAATACCTGACTCACAAACTAGTATTCAATTTTTCAATGAATCATACATGACAAAAATATATAAATTTTTCAACATGGCACATCAAAAGTAAATTACATAATTGATTTGTTTTTAAATTTTAATTAACATAACTTGAGTATGAAAAACCAATCCTACTTAAATAAAAGCATTGGGCAAATATTTCTATCAATGAACAAATAGGTTTGATACCCCTTGAAAATATTTAACAGGTACTTGCAAGATAGAAGTGATGAAATGTGAATGATTATTTTTCTATTTGTTTGTTTGCATAAACAGAAGCCTTTGTAATTTATATGTTGATTTTGAATATAATAAAACTCCTCAAAAAAAGGATGTCTGTGAAAATAAAAAAAAAAATCAAAATAAAACGTTGAGACTAGTTCATTTAATTCCCTGTTGGTAAAATAATCCAAAAACTTTTTTATAGGATGAAGTGTACAAATTTCAAGCCTAAATAGAATTTTAGTGAATAGATGTTAAAAAAATAATTTTAAGTCATAAAATAAACAATATTTATTTCACATTTAAAAACAATAAAATGCTTTCAAAATCAACTACTTTCTCGATTTTAAAGTAACTATTGTCATATTCGCTCCTCTTACTCAAAAAATGGTGCTTTAGTCAGTGTAGTGTAGTCATGACTTATAATTATTCTGAGTGACACTTGTAATATCTTTAACAATCATTTCAGCTACTTTCCAAGCCATTTCTTCTTTCTTTTTGTTTTCCTCGTCACAATCGAGGCTCACAACCTTCCTGAGAACATTTTTCAACCTAAATTCTTTTCTGTCAGGCTCAGGTTCAAAATCTGCTTCATATTTTCCCAACTCATCAACACGCCCAAGAGACAACCTCTGAAACTTTTTGCGCTTCCAAAGAGAATCAGGATCATAAAGTTCCCTCACATCAATGGTCATACCTGAATTCCTTTCAGTTTTTCTAAAATTATTTTGAGGTATCTCCAACGCTAAAAAAGTGTACTGACTAAAACTTTTTTCACTGCTACAATCAGAAGGCGACTTTCTTTGTTCAATTTGTGTTGAATAACCACTGCATTGGACTGTGTTTATTAAATCAGATAGGTATTTGTAAAAGAGCTGGGAAGCCAAGAAATTTTTGAAATGGCTTTTCTCAATGAATTTCTCAACAATTTTCAATGGTAAATGAAAACAATCTAATATCAAACCATTTTCACCACAAATATTTTGTTCAACTGCAAACCTAACTTTGTCACTGAATCCCAATGGACAAAGTGCTTGTAAGGAAAAATACTTGTCATACAAAACAACAGCATCATTTTGGGCTTCTACTGGATCAAAAAAATCTTTTTGGTCCCGCAATTGTTGCTGAAAATTTGAAGCAGCTATCCAAAATTCAAGTAAACCTCGTTGATTTTCTTGCTCCAAATATTCCATGAAATAAAACAGGGCCGTTTCATTATATAAAATATCATCTAAATTGATGTTACCACTTGTTAAAACATCAATTTGATGCTTACAGAAATAGTCTGTTCCCAAAAATGCCGAAAAATATTCTGTTTCCATTATATTGTACACAAAATTTTGAACAGAATCAAAGCAGTTTCCTAGCAGAATTTTGTCAGTATTACAAATATTTTCCATAATATCTTTTCGCATTTCTTCTGAACATTTTATATTACATTGTGCCTCTTGTGCGATATACTTCTTGAAAATTGCCAAAGCATTATTCACTAATGTTTGAACACTCTTTTTTTCATTCACAATTAAATCATCACTCACACTTTTGAACTTAATACTATTATCACTCGGATCATTATCACATAAGCTGTCTAGAGGTGACCTAACCTCAGATATTGTGGTTAAATAATCACAGAGACTATTCGAGTCTGCTGTGTAAGAGTCACAATCAGTACTAACAGATAAACTATCATGATCTGTGTGACTACTAGAAATAGGGGAATTTGAATGTTTTTTTACCACAATATCATAAGAATGCAGATTTGATTTGAAGTTGTCTATATCCAGCCAGCAAAGGATATATGGTGAAGCTTTTCTACTTTCCATATATTGGATGAAATATCCCAGAGCACTTTTGTCTGAAATCATCTCCTGAAGCGTTTTCGACAATCTAGAATATTCCTTGGTGGACTCGAATTCCTCTAGAAATTCAAAATATTAAATTTTTAGGTTTGTTCAACTTGAAACTGGTTCCTACCAATGTCAAAGAGACCCTCATCATCAAAACATGCGAGTGGAGGCAATTCTTCTGCATGTTTTAATAGTTGTTGCTTCTGGGAATTTTCCTGTGAAGAATTTGATTTGTTTGAAGGCTCATGTTGCGATATACGATTTTTCTCGTGACCTAAAAATGTATTTTTTCATAAGTTAACCCCTGAAATTGATGCGCATTTACCGTTTTTACCAGTTTTTTTCCAGAATTGTAACATTGTACATGACAATTACATTTATCTACTCATTAAAACATGTTTTTCAATACAGAGAGAAATTGAAAGTTGACAATTCTTAACGAATAAACATTACAAATAATTGTTTACATTTCACATCAACAATTTTTTAGACAGATTTCAATGACAGTATTGACTATTGACAATTGACATGTGACACTGCATTAATAGAACAAAACCACACAATACATGGAACAAATAGGTAGTACAAATACATAGCCACAGTCCACAGTAAACTGCTGTAGTTTACTGTGACATAGCCGTATTTTGGCGTAAAACTATTTCAAATGATTTGCTCTGATGTTGAATAATATATTTTCGGACTCAAATAACCAGCATCACAGTGATGTCACATGTGATGCTGAAAAATTTAGATGTGGGATGTGGTATAATCGTTAGGTATGAGGTAAGACCCTACTTAACGCCTTGTGCCCTTTGAAGGTAAGTTTCACCAGCAATCCTGGTTAAACCTCAGCTATGAGCACCTTTTTTGATTTTGTGGAACTTACATAATTCGGTATCCTCTACAAAAAATTTCAATGAAATTTTGGGCGGTCTCGTATATTTTTGGAGATACAAGGTCCATTTTGTTGTAAAACTTCACAATTTTTCACATCAAATTTCTGTTGTTTGAACTCACAAAATTCGTCCTTCTTCTGATCAAACACCACGCACTCTCTCATTCACTTGTTTTCAACATTTTCAGGCAGAAAAAACATTTTTTCACAAAATCCAACTTTATTCAAATTCAACATTAACGCCCGTATGCACCGTTTCTACTTGATGGAGGTTTAACTGAGCTTGGCTTCATCGCTGAGGAACAAGGAATCTGATTGGCAAATCCATAGCAACAAAACCTAGCTTAGTTAAACCATCAATATATAGGAGCGATGCATACGGGCCTAATACATTCAGTTCTCAACATTAACAATGAGAGCGGCAACACTGCAATTACATCACTTTCGACTGTTATTGCACTATGACATCACAACAAATTGATTATGGTTTGAAAATAAATGCATTTTTTGAAAAACGGTACTTTACGACCTGATTAACAGTACGTTAAAATAATCGCTGCTTAGGCTGTGCTTTCAATTTAGCAAATGCCAGGATGTGGTGTCCATTCTCAGCACCGATTATTTTGACTCTTAATTGGATGTTAAAGTTCCCACCCTTGAGTTTTGAAAGGTAATTCAACTCTTTGCTGGCAGATCTGATGGGCACAATTTCTTTGTCCTCTTGGGGACATACTTGGATTTGGAAACGTCATAGTCGTTGTTAGTTACTTAGTTTCACTCTCAGGGTGTGCATCGTCCTCTAGGCGCTTATACACCTCTGTTCCATGAGGGGGGAGGGGGTAATTCGTGTCGCGAGTGTGAAAGAAAATCGAAAGGCGCCGCAGGAGAATTTTTTTTTGTTATTTTTGTTAAGGTCAAATGCCTTCATAAAGGTGGGAAAAAAAGTATGTCAAAATCAGTTCGATTTATTTAATATGAAGAAAGAAAATTTATTTAACGAAATTAACAGATGCATTCTGAAAGTAAATACATTTAACTTTTACATATTATATGGGTAACTTGAAGCGAAGGCAAATCAGGTTGGTATAGAAATCAAAATTTGGTACTCATGTGTAACAGCTAGAATTTGAAACTAAAACTAACTACATTCACATAGGTAACTTTAATCTCTCTATGGATATGTAGGAGAGTCAAACTAACCAGTATTTTTCTTCGGGCTTGAAGGCCGTCGTTCTTTGGAATTTCTTCCTAACGTTTCGCTAGCACAAGTGGCCAGCTTCTTCAGAGGCTTACTCATTTCCGATGACTAAACGTTTCGATTTCTTAAGGCGTATTTATATTGATGCAGGTAGTCTGGAGTGTTAATTACTTTCTGTCGGGTTCATGGAATAATAATCATCATTATTAATTGCCGCACTACCTGTCGTGATTTCATTAGTTATTCTTGATTTCCTCAGAATGGGATTCCAAATTCTGTTCAGACTCAACGCTTCTTCTTCTCTGTTGAAATTGTCCGTATGTTTTTGGATCTCTATCGCTTCCCGTACCAGTCGACAATGGAAAACCTGGTTGGGGGCAATCAGTTTAGCATTTTCAAACAGAATCCTCACTCAGTGCGTGTTCCGCCACCGCCAATTTGTCAGTTTGCCCAAGCCTGCAGTTCCTTTCATGCTCTTTGAGCCTTGTTCCCATGGATCTTTCCCTGATACCGATGTATACCTTCCCACAGGTGCACGGTATGCGATAAACCCCTGGTGCTGACAGTGGGTCTCTTTTGTCTTTAGCCGACCTGAGGCTTTGTTGGATCTTCTTGGTCGGCTTGAAAACCGTTTTTATGTTATATTTCCCCAAGAGTTTCCCAATTCTGTCAGTGACCCTCGGGATATATGGCAGATATGCATTTGCAACTACCTGAGAGTCCTCCCTGTTTTCAACCGTGGAACTCTTCGGTTTCATGGCCCTGTTGATTTCAGATACACTGTATCCATTTGACCTCAAGGTCACTTGAAGATGTTCCAGTTCCTGCTCTAGATGCTCTGGTTCACATATTCTTCGAGCACATTCAGTTAGGGTAGATATGACTCCTCTCTTTTGGTTGGGATGGTGGTTCGATAGTGCGTGCAGGTACCTATCCGTGTGCGTGGGTTTTCGGTATACTTTGTGGGTTAGTCTTGCACCACATCGTTCAATCAGAACATCTAAGAATGCTGTCTGCTGGTTCAGGTGGTCAACACCCCAGTATCAAATTCACCATGGAAACCGAACAGACAAATCGGCGGTGGCGGAACATGCACTGAGTGAGGGTGACCACAGGATTCTGTTTGAAAATGCTAAACTGATTGCCTCCAACCAGGGTTACCATAGTCGACTAGTACGGGAGGCGATAGAGATCCAAAAACATACGGACAATTTCAACAAAAAAGAAGAAGCGTTGAGTCTAAACAGAATTTGGAATCCCATTCTGAGGAAATCAAGAATAACTTGAATGAAATCACGACAACTAATAATGATGATTATTCCACGAACCCGACAGAAGTAATCAACACTCCAGACTACCTGCATCAATATAAGAAATCCTTAAGAAATCGAAAGGTTTAGTCATCGGAAATGAGTAAGCCTCTGAAGAAGCTGGCCACTCGCGCTAGCGAAACGTTAGGAAGAAATTCCAAAGAACAACGGCCTTCAAGCTCGAAGGAAAGTAGGTAGTTATACTAATAACCTCGGCCGCGAAAGCCTTAACCATTTTGTCAAACCAACCAGTCGATCTTGTAAGATAGTTGATAGCAACCATATGTTTTCAAAAGTTGAGTAAACTGATGATGAAAAATTGCAACCGAACGAAACAAATCACAAAACTGATGGTGATGACACCGAATAAAGAAATTTCTTCATTTTGAGATATTCTTTTTCAACTTTGGAAACTGTAGGGGAGAAAAGCTCATAACTTCTGGTATAATGAATTCGGTACTAATCTGTCGTTTGTTCTATTTTTAAATAGTGTATATTTAGATAATATTTAAATTTAATAATTTCCTAAAGTCGTAATTTTACTCGTTTGAATTTATGTGTTTTGTTCTGTTGTGCAAATAATCGAAAGAAATAAATGGCTTCACAGATTACAGTTTTGTATACTTTCAACCGGTTTCACTGCACAAGTCAAGTAGGGGAGATGCTAATTCTAATTTCGTACCCACAGCAACCGCTGCTGATTTGTCTGCGTGAATAAGAGACCAATCGAGAGTGTGGGGATTGTGAATAGCACAGGAAAATGCAAAATTTGAAAAAAAAATGAATATATGTCAATTTGTCAATGAATTCGGTGAGTTGTTGTTGGCATGCCTGGTAATTGGGAAGACTTTTGTATGAAAATAATAATATATTCCTTGTCTGGCGTTATATGATATACATTCGATTGCAATGATTCTTTGGTAATTTGTTGTTCCTATGTGGAAAATCATTATGTAGATACACACTATATATGTACTAGCGATGGGAAGCATGTTCCGTACTCGAGCTCTTTGAAGCAGAGAACAGGAAACTAGTTTTGTATCGTGATATTTTACCAATCGAAATATTAGTTTCACGCTTAGGTTCACAAATTTTAAAAACACCAATGTAGTTGTTGTACAGCACATTTTGATGTGACAGGGACGCATACGGCCTTAGTTATTCTCATAGTTCGGGGCGTCTATATTCCTTCACCCCAGTATTACACCATACCCATACAGTAAAGACGCTTGAATGTCAATCAAGTACAAGATTATAGTACAATCTTATATGTGAATATCCAAATTTTCGAGCATTGCGCGTATTACTACTCGCCAATAAATGCCAGGAAGAGGTATTGTTTTTCATTGCCCGAAAACAATGGAACGACGTTTTCTAAAAACTAAACCTAGCTAGATCGATTTTAATGAACTGAGGAAAATCATATCATATTTTTCAGAAAAAAGTTGTTTTTTTCATTTTAAAAATATGATATGATTTTCCTCAGTTCATTAAAATCGATCTAGCTAGGTTTAGTTTTTAGAAAACGTCGTTCCATTGTTTTCGGGCAATGAAAAACAATACCTCTTCCTGGCATTTATTGGCGAGTAGTAATACGCGCAATGCTCGAAAATTTGGATATTCACATATAAGATTGTACTATAATCTTGTACTTGATTGACATTCAAGCGTCTTTACTGTATGGGTATGGTGTAATACTGGGGTGAAGGAATATAGACGCCCCGAACTATGAGAATAACTAAGGCCGTATGCGTCCCTGTCACATCAAAATGTGCTGTACAACAACTACATTGGTGTTTTTAAAATTTGTGAACCTAAGCGTGAAACTAATATTTCGATTGGTAAAATATCACGATACAAAACTAGTTTCCTGTTCTCTGCTTCAAAGAGCTCGAGTACGGAACATGCTTCCCATCGCTAGTACATATATAGTGTGTATCTACATAATGATTTTCCACATAGGAACAACAAATTACCAAAGAATCATTGCAATCGAATGTATATCATATAACGCCAGACAAGGAATATATTATTATTTTCATACAAAAGTCTTCCCAATTACCAGGCATGCCAACAACAACTCACCGAATTCATTGACAAATTGACATATATTCATTTTTTTTTCAAATTTTGCATTTTCCTGTGCTATTCACAATCCCCACACTCTCGATTGGTCTCTTATTCACGCAGACAAATCAGCAGCGGTTGCTGTGGGTACGAAATTAGAATTAGCATCTCCCCTACTTGACTTGTGCAGTGAAACCGGTTGAAAGTATACAAAACTGTAATCTGTGAAGCCATTTATTTCTTTCGATTATTTGCACAACAGAACAAAACACATAAATTCAAACGAGTAAAATTACGACTTTAGGAAATTATTAAATTTAAATATTATCTAAATATACACTATTTAAAAATAGAACAAACGACAGATTAGTACCGAATTCATTATACCAGAAGTTATGAGCTTTTCTCCCCTACAGTTTCCAAAGTTGAAAAAGAATATCTCAAAATGAAGAAATTTCTTTATTCGGTGTCATCACCATCAGTTTTGTGATTTGTTTCGTTCGGTTGCAATTTTTCATCATCAGTTTACTCAACTTTTGAAAACATATGGTTGCTATCAACTATCTTACAAGATCGACTGGTTGGTTTGACAAAATGGTTAAGGCTTTCGCGGCCGAGGTTATTAGTATAACTACCTACTTTCCTTCGAGCTTGAAGGCCGTTGTTCTTTGGAATTTCTTCCTAACGTTTCGCTAGCGCGAGTGGCCAGCTTCTTCAGAGGCTTACTCATTTCCGATGACTAAACCTTTCGATTTCTTAAGGATTTCTTATATTGATGCAGGTAGTCTGGAGTGTTGATTACTTCTGTCGGGTTCGTGGAATAATCATCATTATTAGTTGTCGTGATTTCATTCAAGTTATTCTTGATTTCCTCAGAATGGGATTCCAAATTCTGTTTAGACTCAACGCTTCTTCTTTTTTGTTGAAATTGTCCGTATGTTTTTGGATCTCTATCGCCTCCCGTACTAGTCGACTATGGTAACCCTGGTTGGAGGCAATCAGTTTAGCATTTTCAAACAGAATCCTGTGGTCACCCTCACTCAGTGCATGTTCCGCCACCGCCGATTTGTCTGTTCGGTTTCCATGGTGAATTTGATACTGGGGTGTTGACCACCTGAACCAGCAGACAGCATTCTTAGATGTTCTGATTGAACGATGTGGTGCAAGACTAACCCACAAAGTATACCGAAAACCCACGCACACGGATAGGTACCTGCACGCACTATCGAACCACCATCCCAACCAAAAGAGAGGAGTCATATCTACCCTAACTGAATGTGCTCGAAGAATATGTGAACCAGAGCATCTAGAGCAGGAACTGGAACATCTTCAAGTGACCTTGAGGTCAAATGGATACAGTGTATCTGAAATCAACAGGGCCATGAAACCGAAGAGTTCCACGGTTGAAAACAGGGAGGACTCTCAGGTAGTTGCAAATGCATATCTGCCATATATCCCGAGGGTCACTGACAGAATTGGGAAACTCTTGGGGAAATATAACATAAAAACGGTTTTCAAGCCGACCAAGAAGATCCAACAAAGCCTCAGGTCGGCTAAAGACAAAAGAGACCCACTGTCAGCACCAGGGGTTTATCGCATACCGTGCACCTGTGGGAAGGTATACATCGGTATCAGGGAAAGATCCATGGGAACAAGGCTCAAAGAGCATGAAAGGAACTGCAGGCTTGGGCAAACTGACAAATTGGCGGTGGCGGAACACGCACTGAGTGAGGATTCTGTTTGAAAATGCTAAACTGATTGCCCCCAACCAGGTTTTCCATTGTCGACTGGTACGGGAAGCGATAGAGATCCAAAAACATACGGACAATTTCAACAGAGAAGAAGAAGCGTTGAGTCTGAACAGAATTTGGAATCCCATTCTGAGGAAATCAAGAATAACTAATGAAATCACGACAGGTAGTGCGGCAATTAATAATGATGATTATTATTCCATGAACCCGACAGAAAGTAATTAACACTCCAGACTACCTGCATCAATATAAATACGCCTTAAGAAATCGAAACGTTTAGTCATCGGAAATGAGTAAGCCTCTGAAGAAGCTGGCCACTTGTGCTAGCGAAACGTTAGGAAGAAATTCCAAAGAACGACGGCCTTCAAGCCCGAAGAAAAATACTGGTTAGTTTGACTCTCCTACATATCCATAGAGAGATTAAAGTTACCTATGTGAATGTAGTTAGTTTTAGTTTCAAATTCTAGCTGTTACACATGAGTACCAAATTTTGATTTCTATACCAACCTGATTTGCCTTCGCTTCAAGTTACCCATATAATATGTAAAAGTTAAATATATATATATATATATATATATATATATATATATATATATATATATATATATATATATATATATATATATATATATATATATATATATATATATATATATATATATATATATATATATATATATATATATATATATATACGCTTCCCTTTTCACATCCATGCGACCAGTTTCCAAAAGGAATTCGTGATAAAATTATATTTGAGGGTTGTAACCCTAAAACGTATTAGTTCAAATTTCAAAGACCTATGAAATACTAGGAATAAGTTAATTATATGGCGTAATCAGTATTATAGCGACTTATTCGTATGCATATTCGTGTTAATAAAAGATCCTTTAAATTATTTTGCATTTTTTGGTTTCTCGTATTATGTTCCAAGTACCTGGATTACCGAGCTTTGCTCGACTCTTTTTTTTGGTAAATGGTGTTTTTTGAAAATTAAATTTAGATACGAATTACATACGGATGAAATATAAAAAATATTTTTTGATCCTACCAACATATTGAAAAAAAATGAACTGGTTATTTGTATAGAAAATCACGAGTGCGATATTCGTATCGATTGTAAAAACGATATATAGATAATATTCTAACTGCAGTCCCAAAGTACCAAATTGACACAGTAATTATCATCAACGATTACTCTTCACCATTGAATGTGAAACTGAGAACAAAATGCATTTTCTCAACATCTCTCTCATCAGAAATGAAAGTAATGTTATCAATACAGATTGGTACCACAAACCAACCTTTTCAGAGAAATTCTTGAATTATCAGTCAAACAGTGCATTATCACAAAAAATCATCATTCATGTGTTTGTTTCTACTTTCATTTATATTATCAATGTTTTCAACCCTGAATTCACAATGTTATTGGTCCCTCCATACTAATTTTAGCATCCTGAGGTTGACCAACTGAAAGATCGAAACGTCGACATTAACAGAAAATTTGGTTTTGTTTCACTGACCTCTTCCGATGAACTGGAAAACTGAAATTGGTCATTTGGTCACTAACATCTCCATAAAAAAAAGTTAATTCCTGAAAACACGGATAAGCGACGTTTTTAAAAAATGATACATAGCTAGATCGATTTATCAGCCCCGTAAATAATTTTTCGTAAATTTATTTTTCCAGGAAATTATTTTCATTTTAGAATTCTTATTATTATTTCGCATTCTTGGTTTTTTGAAGTACCGTTGATGCAGTGCATCAAAAAACATATTTTCTTTGAATTGAACAGTTTCAAGTATAATTTCAAAAGTGCACGTACGGTCCTGTTTATTTTATTGCAATTATTCCGAATCCAGCCCTGACTTTTACCGCCAAATAGCGTCTTCAAGGTAATTGCTTTGTATATAGACTATTGATTTTGTTTTTCACCGAACGGCCGAGTTTCCTAGCTGTGTGTTTATAGTCTAAGAGGCCACAACACTAAACTTATAATGATAGGGCTCCCAAAAGTCATACATATAATTCGTCATTTCAAAATGACATACGCTATACGAAAAAAAATTCGCAAAATTTTTTTTTTAGTTTTCTGTAATGATAAGTCTTCCGTATTGGGATTGTTTCTCCAAACAGGGGAGGGGTTCCTAAAGTGTTCCTAAAGTGTGTGCCCCCGAATTGACACCAGTACTTTGCTAATTACTCAACCTTTCGTATAACTTGGGGATTTTCCTAAGACCTGGAGAACAGCAAGAGTTCAGCCAGTTCCTAAAAAAGGGAAGAATACTTTACCTTGTATTTATAAACCAATTTCATTGCTTTCTATCATTTCCAAAGTCATGGAAAAAGGAATCAATATATGAAGCTTATCAAATATCTCGGGAATTCAGGATTAATTAATGAGCGACGATACAGATCTCGACATCAAAGATCAACCAGTGGCGTGTTTCATATATTTGTCAGCATTCCATCGACAAATTCGGAGAAACGTTATTAGCTGTTGCACTCGAAATTTCAAAAGCGTTTGATCGATTTTGGCATCGGGGTCTCCTTTCTGAACTGCTATCTTATGGTTTGCGTCATTAGTTGTGTGCTTTGTTGAAGAGTTTCTTGTTTTATAGGTCTCTGTATGTGGTTGTTGATGTATCGTCTGATATTTTCTCAATAAATGCAGGTGTTTCTCAAGGCTCAGTTTTGGCACCCTCTTTGTTTCTGCTTCATATCAATGATTTGTTGAAGAAATCTAGTATGTGATGTACTAGATTCTCTTCCAGGGTCCCTATACTGTGCTGGGAACCACTCTACTTTCACCGGTACGGCTCCAGTAGAAACTACTAACACCGTCTTCGTCTTGTCGGATTCAAAGATACCCTCAAACCAGCCCTGGTTAGAGCTACCACTGCAAGGCTTCACGAGGAAAAGTATATGTCCACAAAGTGTTTCACAGTAGGTATTGGCTGTAAAACAACTACTACCCTGGAATAACTGACCAAAATTGCAGGTATCTTTGAACGTAGACCGGAATGACATTCTGTGGATGGCTCGTTTTTGAGACACGATCAGCCATTAACAAGTTTCACTCTTCTTCGAGATCGTTAGTATCCGGGCAAAAACCGTTTTCCAGGGTCCCCACAACGCACCCACGTGGTTATTTTGGTCCACTTGCAATAAAGGTCAGTTATTCTGATCTTTTCGCACAGGTTTTTTCAGAATATACAGTGTGTGTTTATTGAACATCAAAAATGGAAGGGATTATTCCTTGGATATTTTGTCCTCTGATGATTTTTGATAGGGCGCTATGTTTCGAAGATACGGAACCAAACAGTATTTCGAAAATAACAATTTATTGCCAAAAATTACGTGTAATGTTCCTTAATCTACAAGAACTGTTGAAAATGACTACCCCCTCGCTCGGCTGCAAGAATCCAATCTTCTCCTCATCGACTTCTGAACTTTTTCAAAAACATCAGGATTCAAATTTAATGTCTACAGCTGTTTGTAGTAATCGGAATGTTGATAGGTACCAACGGAATTGTTAAGATTCATTATTACTTGGTAGGTCCAGTGTAGTGCTATACTGTTATTTCGGCTACGTTAATAATTTTAAAATAACCTACCAAAATTGTTATTGTCAAAATTCGTTTTTGCCTCGTTTCTTCAGAACAAAGCGCCCTATCAAAAATAATCAAAGGACAAAATATCCTTAGAATAGTTAAAGGAATAGTCCCTGGATTTTTTGCCGCATGTTTAATAAACACCCTGTATAATCCAATAACCAATATCGACACACAATACGCAACCGAAAAACTCAATATAATTATTATTTACTGAACTATGTATTGTTTGAGTCACTTTGTAATAAAACTATATATTTTCACTTTATGTACCTAACTTCAGAGTTTTCCACTTAGTCTCCAGACCCACCATGGTTACAGTGATTTATCGAAGAAATGAGAAAATCCATGCGGGATTATATAATATAATAGTTCAGAACCTACCAACACGTATATTTTGAAGTGAATTCACGAAATTGTACTCAGTGAGAGGCATCTGTTCAAGATATAGAAATCGAGTAGAATTTCAATAGTTATACCACAAGAGGTTGAATTATTTCCGGATTTTTTTCATTATTTTGAAAATTATCCCGAGTCGCGAAATTAATCTGAATTAAAAGCAGTAAATGGGAAGAAATAGAATGGTATCTAAATACTATAATTATATTTTTACGATTCATCCTTGGGTTCGTTGATTAAAACTCCAAACAACACTCAATTTCTTTTGTACAACTCTCTATCACAACACAATACAATAGAATCGCTTAATTTGCTCCGCTAACTTTTCAACGCTCGGAACTAAACAGTCTGATAAACTCTCTGTAATAGAAATTCTCTACTTCGACTTCCGCACTTAGCAATACCAAAGCTATCTGCACTAAGCTCCGAATAACTCTGCTGATCTCTCTCTCTCTCTGAATAACTGTCTCACTCAATAACTAACTCCTCCGCGATGAAGCGTCTACTTATATACGTGCGTAAATGGAGAATCTTCGAGAGAGGCCCCGATGATGTGTATCGAATTCTCCACACGGATCAACAGTTCCTGGGAAAATGACGTTCGCGCTTCGACCCCTCATCTGCGTTTACGATCGTCATGGCCGGCGCCAGGAGATTCGTAACAATATATTTTATCAATACTCCAGTCTATGACGGTAAAAAATGTGTAAACTGGGTGATTCGTATGAAAATTTAGATATAGGTTCTACCTACCCTCTATTTCAAAATCTGCCCTGTGCCGAGGCTTGCATTTTTGGAGGGGGGGTAAAAACCACCCCTATTCGAAAAAAAAATTACAAAATTTTAGATTGGAGCATGTAATAAACTGAAATCATATTTATATCAGTAAAATCAATCATCAATAATTTTTAATATAATTTATGGTTCAGTTATCAGTGTCAGCCCTTAACACGCTCCCCTTATGACAGAATATCATCAGAAAATAATAATTAACATGTTATTTGGCAGTTATTCAACTTATTCAGTATCTATTTGCATTTAATTTGAGATTTAGCTTCTATCTACCATCTACTTCAAAGTTGAGGTTGTGCCTGGGGTTGATTTTTATTCATCAGAGGTGAAAACTACCCCTATTCAAAAAAATAACAAAATACTAGTTTTGAGCGTGCAGTCATCTGTAAATACGTTGAATTAACCTTGACAGACAATTTCTGATCTATGGAACAGTTTCGACCCCTAAAAACCACCCTTATGATAGTTTTCATTAAAAAATTATATCAAAATTGTTGAGTAACCAGGAAACCCAACTGTATGAAAATTCAGATTGAGACTCTAAAGTTACCTCTGTACTATAAACATACTATACTATATATATATATATATATATATATATAAGTGAGACAATATTTGGGTATGCAGCAGGCCAAAACAGTGTACTCTTATAACACAGATTCCAAGCTTTCGATAATCTTTATTATCATCATCAGGGATGAGTGTAAGTGAGGTTAAACGGCACGATGAATAAAATTATTTGGACACCACATATCTGCGCGTAGACAATAAAACACGCCAGTCAGGACGTTAACGAACAACAATGTTTCACATAATAATACGCTTTTTAAAAAAAAAAATATTTTAAAACCACCTGTTTGTTCCTTGATGAGGAAACGCCGAACACGCGGGAATAATCAGAATCGTGTTTTATTGTCTACGCGCAGATATGTGGTGTCCAAATAATTTTATTCATCGTGCCGTTTAACCTCACTTACACTCATCCCTGATGATGATAATAAAGATTATCGAAAGCTTGGAATCTGTGTTATAAGAGTACACTGTTTTGGCCTGCTGCATACCCAAATATTGTCTCACTCATTTCCTAACTAGTCAGCAAACAAGACTACCCTTCTCTATATATATATATATATATATATAATTTCTACAAAATTTCTACAAAAATTGTTTTTGGTTTTTTTCCCATAACTCGCTTAGTCTTTGAGCAATCAAATCCACCAAAAAAGTATTTTGTAGCTTTTTTCAAGAGTTATAAGCTCATTTACAAGATTTTTTTGTCTCAAATTATATTTTTGAAAAGGTTCATGCTGAATGGGCCCAAAAAAGGTACTTTGCGCGAACCCTCACAATATTTAACTGGCCATATCTTACTCTATTTTCATCCTGCAGAAAAAAATGTAACACCAAAATTTTCAGAGAAGCATAACCTTCAATTTTGTACTTTAGGAAATTTTGCATGTGATCAATACTTTTCGAGTTATTTCCAAGAAATGGTGATTTTTCGCTGAATTACGTATATGATTTTTCTCTTCAATCTCAATTTTTTCCAAAACTACTTACTTTCAATTGATGAAAAACTCAGAACTCATTATAAGAACATGAATGAAGTGAGTTATGGAGTAACAACGATTTTTTTCAAAGGGGGGAAAGAGAGGATGAGTTATTCACAATTTTTTTTTCAACAAAAAAATAGGATTCAACATTATTTCCTTCATACCTCGGTCAGTTTTGATGCTAGAAACTTTTATTTATAACAAAAATGAAGGATTTTTGAAGCACTTCAATAAAGGTCCAATGAGTTTTTTCCGAAAAATGCATTGGTCATTGGTTTATGGTTATTGTGCGTAAAAACTTTCCATTTTGGCGTTTGAAAATACCTATCAACTTTCAACAAGCAATTATTCAGTTTGTAGTGGGTTTGCATAGATCACCAATGAACGATCGCCTTTGTTTCTTCAAGAGCTATAACTTTGCTTTCCGCAGGTTTTTCGATTCGATGCATATTTTTCCAGTTATTCGCGAAAAAGGATCTGAAAACGTGTATTTTTCTCTTGAAAACCGACAATTTCACTCGCGAATAAGTCGAAAAGTATTGCTATTTAGAAAAAACTTCATTGAACAAAAAGTGCTTAGAATTAGTCAATCTATTGATTTCCTCACTTATTCCCAATAAAAATTATTTCACCCCCAAGAAGGGGTGGCATCCACCCCCAGGGAGAAAGCAACCCTCGGCACAGGGTAGATTTTGAAAGAGAGGGTATGTAGATCCTGAATCCAAAATTTCATGCGAATCGTTGCTGTATGGGATAAATACACGGGAAAATGGTCATAGACTGGACTACAAACACAGATTCGTGATTAACGAGAGGATTTGTAAGTCAAATGTCAAAAATATTTTTTTTATAAAATGAAGATCTGAGTTTGTTGAATTTCATATTTATTTATTACTTGATATACCCCTTATATGTAGGTATAGGAATTTTCTGACTAGGAGCTATATAATTACATCTCAATAATTACCAAATTGAGTTTTCCAGTTGCGTGATATTTATTGAAATCGGAGCTTATGAAGAATTCTCAGTATAATTTTGCTGATTATTCAACAAGAACACATTTTATATTGGGCTGCGTTTCATTGTTGCAGCGGCAAAACACAAGCTTATATCAAAAGGATTCGTACTATTTCTAGGATCATAAGTACCAGAGATGAAAATACGACGAAATGATGAAATGAACATTCAAATTACGGGAAAAAGACCTCTTAATTTATTCAGAATATTCCTGAAAATAGATGAAATCGATAAAGGACGTCGAAGAAATTCAGTGTAGATAGCAGTGTGGTGGATCATATACCATTTTAATCTAGTACATCTTGTAAGCTTGGTTGGATGATTGTCAGATTGACTTGTGATTATAGATAGTTGGTTGTCAAATAATAATGAAATATTCACCATCTCGCAGTAGCATTGATCCTCAATAGATGACCCCGACGTTTTCAACAGTAACACTTATTGAAACGAATAAAAATGGTCGAATATCTGCCCAGTTTGAATAAGGATCAGCTTGGAAAAATACTTCACTGTTTCAACGTTATTGGTGCCAGCGGCACAGTTTCTGATATGAGATTGAAGCTGGAGGCAGAAATTAAGGAGAAATATGATGATGTGAACGATACCGATGATTTTGATTTAGCCCAGATCATTGAAGGATATTGAAACTCCAAACCAAGAATCAGCTGTTTCTTCGAAATCTGAGGAGAAATTTGAGAAACGAATCAACAATTTCGAACAGTTATGTTGGTAAATGATGCAATTGATTAATGAAAACAACTAGAAATTCGATTTATTGCAAAATTCTCTTGGCAAATCAAATTTGACACACGATAGAGGAGACAAAGTACCTATAACAGAGTCAACCGATATATCTCATCAAACCATCTCCAGTGAAAATGCAAGTGAGGTAAACAGAGCAAAATCCATTTCTCTACTGCCTTTTTGGAAACACGAACCGGAGTTATGACTTCATGCAACCGAATCCATTTGTGAAATCAATGGCATAACTTCTTCTGACCAAGTGGAAAATGGAAAAGTCTTATCAATGCTAGATTGTAATACAGCAGAGGAAAATTCAAACCTGTTTGAAGTGAAAGATAAGTCGTATGTAATTTTGAAATCACAACATCAAGTATACCGAGAATCCGATGAAGAGAAAATGACTAAATTATTATCGGAATGTCAACTTGGCGATGAAAAACCCAGTCAGCTTCATTAAGAAATGACGGAACTTGCTTCCGGACAAATGAGAAGGAATTTCATTGTTTGGCGAGGCTACAGAAGGTACCTCCCACTGTTGAACAAACTATGAGAGCGTTTCATATTTCTGACGAAGAACTTGTAAACATGGCTGATGGCATGACTTAGGTTTCCCACACATCAAACCAAATCTTTTTTATGAAATCCCCAGAATCTGCAAAACTCAACGAATCGATACATGTGCGTTCTAGGTCACGTGGTAGAAGTTGGTCAAGGCCAAAATTCAGATCAAGCTCTAGATGTTCTATGCTTCTACCATCAAAAGTTCAAAGAACGAGCACAAAAGTGTGTACTACAATGCAGGTTCGAGAATTACGATTATGTTGGAAAACGATTAGGCACTCCGTTAATGATGACGGACGATGATGGCCAAAGAAAAAAGTAGTCTTTTCGTTTTTGGTCCAATTACCGGAATACATTTTCTCGTAGATACAAGAGAGGATACTTAAGTAATTCCTAAACCAAACCATTCAGTCATGCCTTCTCATGAATCCGTCTATGCCGACAATACAAACCTTTGAGGAAGAAAAACTTACTCTCACCCTTTGGTGGATAATTCACTTGGACGTTTGTGTTAGGTGATTTGAAAAGATTAAAGGGATTAATGGAATGGTTACCTTCTACAGATCTTCGATACCTAGGGCCTCATCCATTCAGACACCGCTAAATAAATTTCTAGGAAAAACATCCTTTATTTCATTCAAGATATAGCTGTTTCAGAAAGCAACAACAATATTAGTAACTTTTTTAAATTATCAGTCCCTTTGTTCCAGAGATCTTTGGGAAGGAGATGTTCCACAAATTTCATGATTTATTGTCTTATTCTGGAGCCAGAGCGACTGTAAAACTAATCAATAACAGATATATTTGGCCGAAAATGGAAGAGGATATCAAAAGGTGGACCCAATGTTGTTTTTCATGTGAAAAGTCTAAAGTTAATAGACATGCCATTGCACCTGTAGGTGATTTCAAAGTGACTGACTCGAAATTTGATCATGTAAATATTGATATTGTTGGATCTTTGTCACCTTCCAATGGATTTGTTTATTGTCTATCATGTACCGATAGATTTTCCATATGGGTTGAGGCATTTCCTATAATGAACATTATTTCACCTTGCTTGTGAAGGGTAAGAAGACGAATATATCGATTGAAAGATTGACACTAGCATTCGTAGAGGCTCATTCAGATAATACATAACGAGAATACCAATGAAGAGAAACATCAAAGACTCTCTTGAGGATAAAGAGATTCGAACGCGTTATGGGCGACGAGAAAAATGCCGTTTGATCTAATTTTTTTTGACGGGGGGGTACTGGGGTGTATCATATACTATTTTAATCTAGCACATCCTGTAAGGTTGGTTGGATGATTGTCAGATTGACTTGTGACGATAGATAGATGGTTGTCAAATAATAATGAAATATCGATTACTCATCTCACCTAACAATTTTAGCAGTTAATATCAATTCTCTTCTGAAGATACTAACCGTGATAGCGAAACGCGCGTCAAGTGCAAATAATATCAGTTTGCTGTTAGGGTAATTGATCTCTTCAAAAAGTATAACAATTACGAACACAATATTTATGTCGTATTTGATGGTTACACCAAGAACTGCACAAAATTTATGAAAAAATGCAATGTATGTAATGACATAATAATCAATAACAACACGCCTCTCAAAATAGGATGGTAGAAGTGTTTAGCGGATGCCAAAAATAAATAAGAGTAGTCTCATAGATATAGCTACTAGAAATATTCACGAGAAATAAAATATTTTCTTGACAAGCAGAAGCTTATGCCGACAGATCAATAATTTAAAATGCTACTAGGAACAAAGAGCCCCTAGGTCGTTCTTTCATTCCAGAAGAACATCAAGTTCAAATGATAGGTATCATCTCACCTATCATTTGAACCTCAACAGTCTACTTTCTCCGTCGCGAATGTTTCTGAGGTGTTTTTCTACTCTGTGGACTGCATGGGCGCCAGCATCTATGGGCAGGAGAAGGGGGGAATTGTAATCCAACAAGATGGAGCACCACCACATTACTCCTGGCAAGTAAGAAACTATTTGGATAATACACGTTTCCCGGCCGTTGCATTGGCCGTCGCGTCGAGTTCATATCCCAGACGGCACCCAATATTCCTGGAATATCCCTACTACATCCCATTTTCCAGTAGATATTGCAATATTTCTGGAATATTCCATAAATATGTGTTTTATCCAATATCCATGAACAATATTCCTGGAATATATTTTTACGAATATCCATCAGATATTCTTATTGAATATTACTGATATATTCAAATGTCATATCGAGCAGAAAGGTAGATATTCGAATATTCTGGGAATATTCAAAATGCATTTGTGTAGCATATTCCAATTAATATAAAAAACTAGTTAATTTAAAATGTAACACCGAAAGTTTTTCTTTTGTTATCATACACGCATTTATCCTTGTTCCTAGTTCAACTGGCAACCAGGGTGGTATTTCATGTACCACATAATTCTATTCTACCTTTCATGCAAAAAGTAAAATAGCACTATGCTTGACTTCATGGGAGAGACAGAGACAACTATGAGCAAGAGAATCTTGTAGTACGAATTTCAAGGTTCGTAGACAAAATAATAAAGTTGAAGCATGATTACATTTTCCAAGTACGACATTTGATGTGTGATTTCAACCAATTGAGATCTTCAATTATCTACGCCGAACTCCGCAGCTTGAGAAATCGAAAGCTGATTGGTCGTTCCGAAGATTCATATTTTTTTTGACAAATGACATTGACATGTGATCTTGTCAACTGTAAGTGTTTTTGTTCAAACATTTGCAGCATTAATTTTGTGTTGCTCATTTCAGCTTTACCATTGGTTAAAAAATGACAAGTGTCAAATTCCACCATGCAGTAGTGAAATTAGAATTGGGAGCCCTGGAGCCTGAAGCATTCGGAGCGGTGTAGTCTAAAGCTGAATCGGCATTCCCGTTATCAGTTAAATTTCACAGTGAGAAAGTTAATAAAGTTTTTCATATTATCGAAGAGAAGTAATCAAGAGGACTGAGCCATTATAGAATAGTTGTATTAATAGTTATTTTTGCGTAAGTGAAATTGTTTGGGTGAAAAGGTGTGTGTGTTCAGTGTCGTAGCACTTTCAACCCCCTCACAGTGTTTGACAATGAATATTGTCCGATCAAAAAGAAGTAAAGGGACTCATTCACCTACAGTTTGTGTTTTGCCCTTTAACACAATGAAGAAATGTTTTTTGTGAGAAGTGACGAGATTGACTGACCAAACATTGTTGATTTCTCGAGACAATTTTGCTGAAGAGCAGAAAATTTCTGAATCGCCAAAGAATGACCAGAGCGCTGAAGAAACAGTAAATAGTTCTGATACTGTGATAATGCAGTCCTTCACTCTACCAGCAAACCAAAGAATCATTACTGAATTGATGCATGATCATCACTCACCAAGTAATATGGTTGGGAATGCTTGTGTCTCAGAAGATGAGTCCAAAGTTCTTGGTGATATATCTAGAACTCCTATTAACTTAACTGTTTTTTGAGTTTTTTCAATAAACATTTTTCTGTTCACCTATATTTTTTTATTCTTGATGTGTGTTTTTTTTCTGCTATTCCGGTCAAAGAGAGCATATATGCTATGCAGTACAAGAAATATATTCCTGGCATATATTTTAAGGGCAAGAAAACATATCTGTTGCATATGCCATGAACATATGTTGGGATATCAAAACATATTCCTGGAATAAGTTTCATGGTGACTTTGAATATCCATGGAATATGCATATCATATGTTTTGGGGGATATGGGATATTCCTGGCATATTCCAATATTCCACTGGGATGTGCATAGGATATTCATGCAATATGATTGTGCCGTCTGGGATGGAATGGTCAGCCCGTTCGCAAGATTTGAAACCTTTAGACATTCTTTTATGGGGCTATTGCAAGCAGAAGGTGTACGAAACTGAACCTGTTTCAATATTGGTTATTCGGCAGAGAATAATAAATATTTGTAGGAATATCGATTTTCCTGTGTTCGAAAATATGTTCGGCGTGAAATATCAGATAGGCTGTATTCTTATGTCTAGGAGTTCAAGGTTACCATTTCGAGAATCTTCTGAACTGAACTCGGCTCATTTCCTCGAATTATATGAAGTTGGATATCGATGTATTCGCCATTTTGAAGTAGATGAAGATATGACTTTATATTCTAGTCTTGTGCAGTATTCGTCAGGAGCTTCAAAAGGATGTGCCACAAGACCCTCCTTTCCATTTTATTTTTTCACAGATGACTCACAGTCGCCCTCTTGAGATTTTCAAGTGTCAATTTTACTCTAATATATATAGTATTAAGAATTAATTTCATCATCCACTTTGTTATATTTTACCCATATTCTTACTTTCGGAATATTCCAAATGAAACGAACTTTGCCGACCGATACGGCGTTGCTGGGCTTGCCTTCAAATGTTTTCATGCTCAAAGTGGGTACTCGTCCCAATTGATATTGTCAATTTCCTTCTGAAGATGATAACCTTGCTAGCGAAACGCGCTTCGAGTGCTAATAATACCAGTGTGGTGTTTGGGTACTTGATCTCCACAAAAAGTAGCAACTTTTACACCAAATAAGGTTCCAATCTCATCGTTTACTCATAATTATTATTAGGCCAAGAGCCAGGTACTTTTTTCTGCAATCTTCTACAGAATTGATATTCTTGTTGGAAAATGTTCGGGGGTGTCCCCTGAATGTAAATTCAAGTTGGCGGGACGGGGGGGGTTGAGCTTCAGCCGCCATCTTGGAAAACACGTTTTATCGAATATCTCGTGAACCGTGCATCGTACGATAAAAACAGTAAGGATCGTTTTTGTAGATAATGAAATTCTCTGCAACTTTTATTTGAAATTTTTTTTTTTGTATAAAGCATAGGTTTTTATTTATGGCGCGCCAAAATACTGCCATTTATACTGTTTCATCAACCGTTAACTATATATTTAGCAATAACCATGCTGGGAAAAGTTTGGCGCGCTATAAATGAAAACCTATGCACTATACGGAAAAAAGTTTCGAATAAAAGTTGAAGAGAATTTTATTATCTACGAAAATGATCCCTACTGTTTTTGTCGTACGATGCACGGTTCACGAGATATTTGATAAAACGTGTTTTCCAAGATGGCGGCTGAAGCTCAACCCCCCCTGTCCCGCCAACTTGAATTTATATTCAGGGGACACCCCCAAACATTTTCCATCAAGAAAATCAATTCTGTAGAAGATTGCATTATGAACCTACTTTTTTGCTCTGGCTCTTGGAGTATATGTAGATATCTGACATAATTCAAAATTTCTCCTTGTTCGGAGCTTAATTGTGTAGTAGATCCGATTTTGTCACTAATGAGGCTATCATAACTTTTATTTTTATTTATATTCGACGGTTCACTCATTTTGATACGAAGCTGTAACAAGTTTTAGTAATATAAATAACTTACATTTATATGACAAATAATTAATATTATTGAATTTTACTATAACATTCATCTTCGATTTATTTTAAAATAATCAGGTATTCATAATTGTTTTTATGAGCATGCATTCTAAATGAAAAGCAAATACTCACTATCTATTTTGAAAGTTTGAAAAACAATTGTTTTGTCATGATATAAATGTTCAATAATTTTTGTCGCACTAAATAAAAAAATACATAAATAGAAAGGACAAGTTTGTGATAGTTCTCCTTTTCAAAATACAACTTTAAATTATTAAAAATCAAATAAAACTGAAAATTAATTATATTTTTTTCAAATAATGGAAAAATGAGGATCGCATAAAACTGTTTTTCAACTTTTTTATATATATTGTCAAAAACGCATTTCAAAAGATTATGTAAAGAATCAATGACTGCATCATCTGGATTCCGAGATATACATCTTACGGCTCTCCACTAATCTTAATGTTGCTAGGGATAACATTAAAATGCTTCGGAGGCATATTCCAATCATTTTTTCACCTTTTAATACGTGAATCCTAGCACGGGAGAGGATAAGGAGTGAAAGTCTGCCCAAGTTCGGTCTACCATTCAGACCATTGCCGTGCGGAACGATGCTTGACCTCAGATATTCCATAACTCGACTAAACTCACTCCGTTATACAATGCGTTCCAAAATTATGAAAAACATAAATACTGCTCATCGATGTGAACTCGAAGTTTGAGAGTAAAATATTCCATTTGAAATAATCAGCTTTCAGTCACTTTCTAAAGCAAACGAGAAAACTATATTTCTTCACCACCCTGTATTGATGTAACGAAGGTTGAGCTGAAGTGTGGGAAGCCTCCAAGTATCACCCAACTCCGGAACAAATTTCGATACCATAGTGTTTCATAACTCAAAGATTTCAGCATTTTTAGAGGACATGATTTCAGAAGAAAAAAACTGAAATTAATTCATATTTCGAAAACGGTAATAGATAGGTATAGGAAAATATCAAGGAAATTTGTCGGGTTATTGTTGTAGAATCCAAAAATAATATTAGATGCTTCCATTTGAAAAATAAAAAATGCTACTACTTTCTAATAGAAGTGGCAACACCGCATTGCTAAAATATTTTTGTTAGGTAGAGAATGTTCGAATATGCCCTCCATTAAATTTTAAAAGTGATCCGTTGTCTGGTTCACCAGAAAAGTCTTATGTGCCATCCACCGTGAATCACCCTGTATATAATATGTTATGAAAATTTAAAAAACGAAGAGTGGCGCTATAAAAAGTGAGACACTGTAAATTTTTTTGTTTGATAATGATGATAATATTTCTTTCATTTTCAAATCGATAGCTATGGAACGAAACAACCGAATTCTCAATATTACTATTTGTTACGGCTTTTTGTCAAAACTCTATGAACCCTCCATGAAACTGAGTCGATATCTACTAAATCTACATTTTTAGGAAACGATAAACACACCTATAATTGTTCGGCTACCGACTGGCGATGACTCATCTAGTTACGAGAAAAATGGTCAGAAATCGGAATATCTATCTATTGATCGTTTTTCTTCAGAAATTCCAGATTCTGGGAACCCCCGAAAACATCAGAGGCCCGTGTGGGTTCTACAGAGTATAATTAATTCAGTAGTGGTCGGACAACCTCATTGATAATGGCTTCATTTTTGAGTATTCCATTCTACGGTGTAGTCGCGGCGGTGATATGTCTGACAGTGTAGCTTGTGAAAGTGATATTTACATGAAAGAGAGAAATCGCATACTGAAAACGGAAAAGCACATGATCATGGGAGGAAGCATGGCTTTGACGGAAAAAGAAGAAAAAGTGAATGAAATAATCACAAGAGACAAATTAGAAGAGCTAACCATTGGCTATGAAAATATAACCGACTTTCTGCCTTCTCAACATTTCTTCAAGGCTAAACCCAGGATAGATCATTCGAAAGTTTTTTCTACAATGAAAAAAATTCCTAAAGGTGCGTCCCTTCACACTCATCTTCTAGCAGCTGTCTCTGTAGATTATATCATGGAAAATTTCACCTATAGGGATAATGTGTACGGATGTGACCTTAATGGAACTTTTAAACTGATTGTTCTGCAGAACGCTAACAAGGACACTAGATGCCAGTGGAAAGCACTAGAAGAATACAGAAAAGACGACCCTAATTTCGATAATTGGCTGAGGAAACAACTCTCTTTAGTGGTGGAAAACCCTAACGATACCTACCCCACCCCAAGTTCAGTATGGAATCACTTCAAGAAAATTTTCACAACACAGTATGATTTGATAAGCTATGCACCCTTTTTCCGAGAGTATATTTTTCAGCTCCTTGAAGAACTTTATTTAGATAACATCATGTATACAGAGATACGAGGCACTTTCATGACCTTATATGACCTTGACGGAACGCAATACGACAACAAAGACTTCTTCAATGTGTTCATCGAAACAGTTGAAAAGTTCAAAAGGGGTCATCCTGGTTTTGCTGGAGTGCGCTATATACATTCTATATACCGAGGAGTAACTTCCGAAGTGCTCAAGAGCGGTTTGGCAGAGCTGATTAAACTTAAAAATCAATTCCCTGATTTCATAGCTGGGTTTGACTTCGTTGGTAATGAGGAAGAGGGAAAACGCTTAGTGGACTTTCACGATATCCTCCTCGAAGCTAACAAAGATCTGAAATTTTTTTTCCATGCAGGTGAAACTAATTGGTTTGGGCATACCGATCTGAACTTGATAGATGCAGTACTCCTGAATACATCCAGAATTGGTCACGGATTCGGATTAGATAAACATCCAGTTTTAGTTGAAATGGCTAAAGAAAAAGGAATGTGTATTGAATTGTGTCCAATTTCGAATCAAGTTTTGATGCTAATTCAAGACCTGAGAAATCATCCAGTGGTTTCACTGATGGCAAAGGGATTTCCAGTTGTTATTTGCAATGACGACCCTTCTGCGTGGGGAGCCACTGGCTTGAGTTATGACTGGTATGAGGTTTTCATGGCAATGACTCCAAAAAACGCTGGAATCGAAGTCTTGAAGCAGTTTGCTATGAATTCTATTGAATATAGTTCGATGGGAGATATTGAAAAAAAGAATGCTCTGGAGACATGGGAGAAGGCTTGGGATAATTTCATTGACGAAATGCTCGATGCAAGTAGCTATAGTAATGTTTAAGGTTAATTTATAATGTTAGTTAATTTGCGATCCGCGGGTATATTAGCATTTTCTGGACCTGGGATGAATTAATTAATGAAATGCTTAATGGAACTAGTGAATTAATTGTTTTAGATCAAATTGTAATTTAAATCGTTTAATGAAATAATCCGGAAGCTATAACAGTTTCATCAGGAAGGTTACTAAAACAAAAAATGTTCGCTTCGATTGAAAACAGGGAAATTGCATGTATTTCATTATCTTATTACTGATAATATATACTTGTTGTTGCTGGAAAAAAGTTATTTCTGTATATAATGTAATCATTTTTGATCCAACGATTCATTTATATATCGAATACCTAGAATATTTGCTTAGGTATAGAGATACACAAAAACGGTTGTTGATATTTTTCTGATGTATAACATCGCGAATAACACAAATTAGGATCGAATGTATCTTGGGATCATTTTCATTTTTTTTTCTGAACGAGAAGGTACATTTCCAAAAGCTAAATCTCCGATTTGTAGTGTATTTCAACATCTGAAAATATTTATTTTCCACATAGGATACTCAATAGTCAGTGCTGTTTGGTTGTACAATGATGCCGATCTCAGACAGAGGACTGACTCATTGCACTTTTCTGAAACTACGTATAATCTGAATAAAGGACTAGGAGCATCATTAATTTTTAGGAAAAAGTAAAGGGTCCTATTCAAACCCTATTTTCTGAAAAAAGTGTGTAATTTTTTTTTGAGGAATGAAGCCAATGTGTATGTTATCGTTGATTTTCTAGAATTCCTGTATATCTTGAGTATTGAAATTATATGATTTCAACAAAAGTGAGTAGATTGTTTCTTTTTATCTATCTTGGGGGAGCGGCTGATATAGTATAAACCCGAGGTTGGAACTTATTTATATCCGATATCATAGTCGAACAATTTAATAAAAAGGTGCATTCAAATCTTTCGTCACAGCAAGCTCTCACTATCAAAGTGGGGGAGTGAAGTTTCAATTATCAGATTTGGACAGAATTCAGAACTGAAGTGAATTTAGTCATGAATTCATTTTTCAAAACTAGACCAAGAGCATACTGGTATGGCTGTAACATGACGTTATTAGTGGGCTCAGAAATATTGATTTTCGTAATTTAATATGAATATGCTATTTGAGGGAGAATTGGTGATATTTCAAAAATGTGTTTGACGTTAAACGAAAAAATATCAAAATCTTTATAAAATTCTGTTCGAAACTGGATCGCCCCAAAATTCTCTTGTTTCATATTCGTATTCATAAGTACGGAAACATCAATAACAAATGCTAAGTCAAATTATAAAAAATTATATTAGAAAGAAAAATTGGAATTGGCCCGATGGTTTTAGCACGAGATAAAAATGTCAACGTCTATCATAAAACTCAGGTTCAAACTCATGATTATTAATATTGACGCTTATTTTTCAATACTTTCTCAACCCTTTTGAAGCATATACAGTGTGGCCCATTGATAAGTGTACAACAAATACATTTTTTTATTGGTGCACTTAGTATGATTTTAAGTCGAACAACATAAAGGGGAGGTCAAAAAATAATTGAGTCATTCAAGAAAAAAGTACCTTTAATTTTTTAACTACAACAAGATTTAATTTGATTTGTTTAGAATTCGGAGTTATATACATATATATATATATATATATATATATATATATATATATATATATATATATATATATATATATATATATATGTGTTGAGATGTACTTTCGAACTTCGAAACTTAAAATTGAAAATTAACCCCCCCCCCACGAATAAAAATTCTGGGTGCGCTCTTGATATACAGAGAGTGGTCCGAATGAAATTATGCACCTAGCTTTACTCCTTTATTTGTAATTTGAATAAAGGAGAAAAATCGGACACGTAGTGGTGGGGTCGAGTGATATATCATGTGAAAAAGTAGGTACAGAATTATTTTTTCAATGATACCCCATTTATTGAAATTTACCGAAACATTCAATGAAAAATCGGCGTTGAGAAATTCAACTCGACAATTTTGCTACTGATGAGAAATACAAATCAAATTCGGAGTTATATACATATATATATATATATATATATATATATATATATATATATATATATATATATATTGAATATATTTCAGTTAACATTTTTTATAAAAGACATTTTCTTGAATTTTTCGAAATAAAGGTACGACTACTGCTGCTTGACTTGATGCCATCCTAAATGCATCAAATGGTAATCGAACATGCATTATATTTTGGCGGTATTGAAATTTCGTGCAACTAATGAAAAATCTCTCGTTTGTTGCAAAATGTACAGGGTGTTATTTGAGTACCAAACTGAAAGGGGTACGATTCTTTGAGTCTATGTTCTAAGTTAAAAAGTTCACATAAAAAATAGGTCCGGTAATGCTTCGTATTCAAGATGAAGGGTGTCAACATTTGTAAAAAAGAATAGTTTTTTCCTGAATATCTCAATAATTCTTCAACTGATTTTTCTAAAATCTGGCGGTGGTATCTGGGGTATCAAGGGGCTGATTTGGCGAAAACTAGATTGAAATCATTTTGTCCAATGGTGTCCCGGAAGGTACCTTAACCAATATTTTTGACCTACAAAATATGCGCCACTAATTTTTTGCAATATTCGCATTGAGCTACTAAAACTTTTCATATCTATTCTTTATCTTGTATCCCGCCCTGTTTTTGGGGAAAAATAAACATCGCTTTATTACATGTCCTTGCTACAATAAAAAAAAACTAGCAAACAACCGGGGTGTACTTGCATGGGCATCCAATAATGAGCTTTTTGTGAATTATTGAACAAATAACAAAACACGAAAGTCATCTTTCGATGTTTTAGATAGATAAAACTGTTTTCGATTGAACGCAACGCTACAAATGTTGACACCCTGTATCTTGAAAACGAAGCATTAATCGACCTATGTTTACATGAACTTTTTGTCTCAGAATCACTCCAATAATCACCCTTTTGAGTTGACCACGTACTTGAATAACACTCTGCTCAAAGGGTGCAACAAATAGGATTTCTTTTTAATTAGTTGTACAACCCAAATTTAGACCGCCAAAAGTTGGTGCATCTTCGATAATTGACTTACATTCAGATTGGCTTCTGCTCAAACAGTATACATGGCAGGACAAAAAATATTAATTTTTGTCAAGAATTAGGTACCCTCGTTTCGAAAAATAAAGGATAAATACATAAGAAAATGTTGTTGTGAAATTAAAGTTTTACCTGAAACCACAAAAAATATATATTTTTTATAATCCCCATATGATAAATCAAAATTTTGCTTGATACGTATCGAAAGTAGCCGCAACCAAATCCCAGTATTATTTTTAGCTCATTTGCCTTGTTGGCAAAGGTTATTTGTGAATTCCTGAAATTTTGAATTCAACCTGCTTTGCTACATCAATTTGAAAAAAATTACCAAAATCGGTGCTACTGAAACAAAGTTATAACATCCAGGAATTACTCTTCACTGCGATTCCACCAATTCTCAACTTTTTCGAATCCTGTTAAACATTATTCATGATAGCAGATATATTTTTATTATGAAAAAAATCAACTTTGAAACATTGAATTTTTTAACGAAAATGGAAACAGATTCAGTTTGAACAACGTCAACTACGAAAAATTTAGAAGAGCCGAAAAAAGTTTTTGAAAAAATCTACCATCATTTCCAAAAGCATTCCTGTTCCATTTTAGATATATACATCCAGAGCGTAACAGTAACAGAGGATGAGTAGCCTATTACACTCGAGAAAAAAAATTGTGAGCACGAGTCATTAGTCGCGAGTCAGCATATATTGGCCTTATTTTCGAGTTGCGTAGTGTAGTTTTTCCAATCCCACCATGCTTGTGCGGTAATTTCTGGTGATGATTCACAAATTTGTTCGTTATCACCCATTTTCAATGATCGACGAGATAGCAAGTCATGACAGCAATTGCTTGTCGGTTCATAGATATAAACTAGATTCTGTTCCATCCCACAAACTGTTGAACAATAAATTTCCTGAATATATGAGTTTTAATTCAATTTCACAGAGAATTTCGAGCAAAATTTTGCTGGATTTCGCTTTAGGACAATTGAATGTAGTCATGAGATAAAAATAATCAGATAGTCCAATCAAATAAACTTTTTTCGTAAAATTCTCGCCTACCCGAAAAGTAGCTGTGGATTCCGGCAGACACAGGTGTCCTTAGTATCCCATAGAGTTTTCGCCAGATTGTGTCCGTGCAACAATCAGCAATTGAATGCCGAAGTTAATTTTTTTTGTTTTTTGCTTATTTAATGAAAACTATTGGTCGGATCAAAAAAAAGTTGGATTGAAAGTTGTAGATAATTGAAAAATCTATCGATTAGCGTTGGCCCGATGTCGATATTCTAATTTGTTGATGAACTAATGCGCTAGGAAATTAATAAAAGGCATTTTTCTCATTATTTTATTGAAAAATGTTGAAATGCATTTGGGGGTTGCAACTGTGAATTTGGGAAGCTTTCAATTAGTAGAAACCACAGTTTCAATTTGGTCGAAAAACAATTGATAGGTTAGCAACAATCTAATTTGTTATCAAAAAAATTCAGGCAGGCCATAGTCATATTCGATCATATCTCGATGCACTTGTGAAAATTAAAAGAAAAACTAAAATCCGTCCAATAGTTCTCGAGATTACGACAGCGAGGTCATTTTGGGCTCTGATCAGTTTATTTCACGCGAATGAAAGGACGGTCACCTAGCGCTGGATCGCTCTCTCCGGCTTCCCCCTCCACACGGCACGTCGAACGGTCCCAGAAAAACCTCCACTGCTCCCATCAATGAATATGATAAATAATTGTGGAAAACAAATTCTGCTGGTTTCTATGGATAATATGACTCTTGCTCTGTGCAGTCGTCAAAGTCTCGTTGCTTCATATAAATGAACAAAAGGAGGAAGAATAAAATAAGAAAAAGTGTTATCTCGGCTCGTAATTATCTTGAAACAAAAGTCAAGTTGGCAAAATTCGTAGAAAAATCGTAGCTTTCTAATGCATTTTGTCGCATTTTGATACGACCATTTTTTTCTCATTGTTTTTTAGTTTGAATAACGTTGTTTTTTTGACGCCATTTTTGAAGGTATCACATTGAAAAAATCGATTTTCCAGAAATGATAGTTCAACTCTTCGACTATCCAAAACCGTTTCGTTCATTGCTCTGCGATTATCCGTAGGGCAGTAAATAACAATCTAGCGGGACACTTTTTTTAGTAACAAATTAGATTGTTGCTAAATAACCTATCAATTGTTTTTCAACCAAATTGAAATTGTGGTTTCCACTAGTTGAAAGCTTCCCAAATTCACAGTCGCAACCCCCAAATGCATTTCAACATTTTTCAATAAAATAATGAAAAAAACGCCTTTTTTAATTTCCTAGCGCAATAGTTTAGCAACAAATGAGAATATCGACATCGGGCCAACGCTAATCGATATATTTTTTAATTATCTATAACTTTCAATTGAACTTTCATTCGATCCGACCAATAGTTTTCATTATATAAGCCAAAAACAAAAAAAAATATGATTTCAACTCAATCGCTAATTGTTGCTGAACGCACGGACAGAATCTTGCGCAAACTTTAGGGGATACATAATAAGGACACCTATGTCTGCCGGAATCCACAGCTACTTTTCAGGTAGGCAAAAATCGTCATTTTGGGCTCTTGAACAGTTCATTTGATTGGATTACTGATTAAATGTTACATATCCCATCATTTCCCAAAAATCTTCCCGAAGCGGCCGTCAATAATTCAGAATACACGTGTATCCTAAATGATCCAATACCTTACAGTTGTCAAATACGTAAGAATGATTCGAAATAGTGGGAGTAGAAAAAATGTTTTTCCTACACCCGTACTATAATATAATACACATAATTCGTTCCATAATGATGCTGATTTTTCATAACGACACAGATCAATTGGCAATCCAATTCAGTGGCGGAATAACGCTACATCGAAAACTCGGTCCAGAATGAAATCAGCATTTCCAATTCAATAATAACCTCATTTGAGGCTAGCGATAATGAAACTTCCAGATCAGTGGAACCTGGAATAAACTATTCAAACTGCACAGTAAATAAACTTGATATTTTTAAGAAATCGAATTAATTACAATCATTATGTTTATTATAAATATAAATAGAAAGGTTACAGTTTTTCCATATCTATGGTAATACCGAAGTTAATAACATCAATTAGAATTTTGTAGAATTTAACAAAGAAATACGAGTAATTAATGTTATTGTGTTCAATACAAATATGGATATAATATTTGTAGCTCTCCAATATTTATCGGGTGTAGGAAAGACAGCGTATGCGACTCTCATGCAATGGTTATTAATGCACTCGTTCGGCTCGTTTCGTATCCTGGTTGATGTTGGAATATTAATAATCATCATTATATGATCATTGCATGATATACCATCAACACTTTGAAATATTATTATGTGTCACTATAAATTCATGAATCTATTGGGTGTTTAATATTTGCTCGATATAAACGTTGAGATTGAAATCTTTGGTGTAAAAGTTGAAACTTTTCTTAGGGATCAATTACCCTAACACCAAACTGATATTTTTTGCACTCGACGCGCGTCTTGCTAACAAGGTTAGCATTTTCAGAGGAAGGAGTAAGTATCAATTTTCTTCTCCTGAAGATGCAAACCTTGTTAGCGAAACGCGCGTCGAGTGCAAAAAATACAGTTTGGTGTTAGGGTAATTGATCTCTAAGAAAAGTTTTTGCTCGATATATTGATTGTGATAATAGGATAATAGGTATGAAAAACGTTTTGTATGAAAGTTATATGGCACTAGGAAGATCAGGTTGAAAATAGTTTCAGATGTACAGGATGTTTTACTTTTCCTATTCGGAGTTCAATTATTGCTCTCACAATGCGCCGTTGCCGAATTATTACTTTTTAGATAACATTAGGAAGTGATGCAAGATAATTATAATATATTAATAACTGTGGAAAGGCTGCTTTCGAAAGAATCTGAAAGATTTCTGGTGGAGTGACTGAGATAAGCCTAAAGAATATTTATTTTTATAGAGGGTGCTTTGAATGTTACCTTGATTTTCGACAGCCGCCGGTGTTTTAAATTTATGTGTTTTTTCACAAAAAATAGCCTGTTTATTAGTTTATCCTCGTATTATACATGGAATTACCTTCCTGACGAATCCAATATCTATATATTCTAATCGTTTTTTGAATTCTTTTCCAAATTGAAATATTTGTAATACTCAAAATGTCCTCCACCACGTATAATACATTTTTGGAATATCTTTGTTCTCGCGTGGTTCAAATGAATGTTTATGTCCTCTCGTAATCAGTTTTCTTCGCAATGAAAAATTAAATGATTTTAAAATACAATATGTTTTATGTTAATTCCAATACATAGAGTAAGAATCCAAATCTCCGAGATCTAATGTAAATTCATCTTAGCTGATATTCTGAGAATAAATACATATTTATCTTCTCAGGAGCTCAAGAGTTGATTTCCTCTGAGCGGAACAAAGCTTGCCTGGGAGAATGATTTGTTATCCTGATGAATAATTTTTTTTGAAATATATATAATATGGGGAGTATTTGGACATTTTTTCCACAGGGTGCTAATAATTAAAAAAAAATTATTCTTTCGTAGAGGTTTTCTATTTCCTTTTTTTATAGGAGAAAAAAAGTCGAACGAAAGCTCCCCAATGTTGTGTTCTGCGTATTGTTGGCTTGAACGTTGGACTCTCCTTTAGATATTCCCTCAATAAAACTCAGGATGACTCAACGTCTCTTCGCCGAATAGTGTACAGTTCTCGTCAAATTGAGAGACGAAAATAGTTCGAACGCACGGATTTTCTGAAACTTCATACTAGTTAATACACACATGGTATAAGAATTCCATGAGTAAAAGAAAAACGGATGCCAGCGCATACATCCCGCTTTCATGCGGACCAGAGTTGGAGTGTCTTGAATCGAATTCACAAGTCACAATTTATGCGAAAAAATGAAATGAATTCATGAATTGGGAATTCATCAGAAAAAAAATAATTGAAGCAAGAAGCTAGCTTGTGAATTGTTACTCTAATCAATTCACGATTCATTTGCTGATTACGAAACATCAATCGGTTTTCTTAAAATGGGTTTTGGAATAGTTTTTTACGTTAATCAGCTTATTGTTTCAGAAGAATATTTTGTTGAAGTATAGTGTTTGATAAGATATTTTCCATCCTAGATATTCATTAAACTTTTCACCTCTTCATGAAGAAATGAAAAATATCAGATCTGTAGTAGTAGTAAATTTCCACCTTTTTTCCAATAACGAAAGGAATAGATGAAAAATTTGCCTCTTCAAATATTCCTCAGATTTAGTTTCTTATAACTCATCTATGGATGAGTGAGAAATGGGGATATACTTATATGGAAAATCAATGATATTCTACTGACGTTAATAGAAAAAATTTACATAAACAAATTAGCATCTCCTTGTGTAGTGTAACCTACTCAGGACAAAAATCAATGAATGTCTCCAAATAAATCCTGTATTTTCAGTAGTATCTTTAATCTTCTAATAGGAGATTATACCACGAGTCAATAATGATAGCTATTATTCTAGAGGAATTTTTACGAACCGAGCCGCGTCAGAAGCGAGAGAGTAATATTTCTAGAGAATAATAGTCATTATTGCGAGTAATATACACTATTTTATTCACGACTAATTTATTTATCGTAAATAAATGATTCTTCAGTTTCATTCATCTCAATATAAATAGACAAACACTACCTACAGGTTTGACACTGACATTTTGGAGTTTGGTTACTACAAGAGGGAATAAAGACTATTACCATTAATCACTAGCCATTATTTCTTAAGGCATGTATAGCATTATACTGCAGAAACCATAAGTATAATACTTACATTATGTATTAGTCGTAAATAATAGTATATTATGCAACGATCATGTAATGATGGTCAGTAATACACGAGCATTAACTGGAATACGAAACGAGTTGAAGGTGAGTTTCGTATGGTGTAGAATATAGTATATTGTTTACCAGGTAGGAAAATCTTAACATTTTTGGACAACTGTGAAGATTGCTAAAGGTACCCCTTCACGTACAGTTTTCCGTCAGTTTTTGACTGTCAGTCCATCAGTTCAGGCCGAAACTGAACGTAAAAGGATGCAATAGTTCCCGCCTGTCTCAGTCCCGGCGCGGACTGAAGAAATCAAATCGAACAAATATTTGGGCGCGGCCTGAAACGCGGTACAGGCAAGACCGGAGCATAGGTGCGCTTCAGTTGTCAGTTGCCGATTAGCAAGAGTGCGACTATGGTATTTTAAGTGGACGAAAGCGAGACGTGCGTAAACACTATCAGTTTCGTCCATAGCAGCTCAGTAGGTAGTGCCTTCTGAAGTATATTTTAATAGACGAGTTCCTCACAAGTTGCCAACATACAAAATTCGTCGAAAAGGTCTGCCTCTCCAATTTTCATTATTTTAAGATAGTTGTGTAGAGAATCAAAAATTATATATGGTGGATTGTTTACTTTGAGTCAGAAAGCCTTTATTAAGTTTTTATATCACTTATGTCAATCATAGATTTTTTGTCTAAAAATAGGAACTGTTGGTAACGCAATTCCATGACAAAACATTTTCATTTTCCGTAACTGGCGATTGATTCAAAATAAATTCGAGATTGAACTAGAAAGTGAGCTTGAAAGTGAGGTTATTTATTATTGTTATGGGGATAGAAACTTTTTCCCCGAATTTTTTCCACGTGAAATTCATACTGACGATCAATACTAGTCAATAATGTCAATCACAATCATCTTGGTGTAAAAACCGAATGAAACCACAATAAAACCTAAGTAGATGGAGGCTTCAAGATCAATCATAATAATGAGTCGTCTTATTTCAGGAATTATGAACTATAAAATGGGGGTTCAGACCTCAAGAGTGTTAGATATGTATCGATGAAAATAGAGATTGGAAATAAGCTATTTTTCATGTTTGTGTCTCAACAAAGTTCTTCTCGGAAGACATTGTTGAAAATATAAGCTATGGCTATTGATCTTTAGGATGCTGAATAAGAAGAGTGATCTACTGAATTACAAATTTTTCCAATTATGTTATCGGATATCTTCAAATGCCTGGATCACACAAAAAATTATATATACTATATACCTACCTATACTCAGTGACAAAAAATTTGACAAAGGTTTTGGAAACAGACAATAAAAAATCAGATATCAGAAGATGAGCCATTTACATCATCAGCACTTTTACCTAATTTGAAATGAATTTATCAAAAAACAATTATTATCTTGTAACGTGTAGACAAAAAATACCCTTAACAAGACTTTTGAAATGAAGGAGGTGAAAAATCTTCAAAATGAAAAGTTGCCAGATATATAAAAATTCATAACATATGTAATATACTCGATAAAGCTCTACAAACCCAGGGTTAGCCAAGCCTCAAGTATACTTCTGTTTGTCTTCAATAACCCTTATGATAGCAAGAAAATTTGATAACTGCAGTTTATAAATATTGACGATTATTAATAGTCACTACATTATCATTTTGGATTGTATGCTATTAGTACATTGAACAGAATAGGTACCTCATTTGGCTGAGCTTTTTTTGTATTCTGAATGAAGAATGTTACCTTTTTTTTCAAATTATCATGCTTACTATTGCTTTTTGATTGATATCTGCCCAGAAGTTTGCTAATTATTTTATGTTACTTTAGTATACTTAAGACATCATCTTGGAGAAGAAAAAAAATCACTCCTCATATTAAATCCAAAAGTGTCCTGTACATGAATTTTTTTATTTCTGTATTCAGATATTTATTCTTGCTAATTCATGTCCTTTGACAGAAAACAATCATATATAAATGAAAATAAAATAAATAATATTTTTCTATTAATTTTTGCCAATGAACCTGCTAGTATAAAAACATGTTTTTTTATATATTATATTTAGAACCCTGCTTTTTCTCTCTAACGCAGACCCTTGGTGTGCAGTACGCAGATCTCCCAGTGGTCATGGTTATTTCTGTGTACTGTAGTCTTATAATACAAATCTCACACATCTTAATTATTAAGATGAATGTGAATACACTTTGTCTTAATTAAATAGTTGGCATAGTAACTTCATAATCTTCTTTCGCCTATATCTTGAGGTGAAATTTTCTTTCTGCCTTTCTAAGAGTATGTACCACTCCAACAATCTTTGCATCATAAAAATTTTGAATTGTTGCAGATAAACTTCCCCTGCTTGTCATTTCGAACACCTTAATTTAAGGCCATTAAAAATTGGTATTAGGTAGGGATATGTTTACTGTCTGCAGTCCCAGTCGACTTCCATGCTGAACACTGAATGGTGATACATTAATGGTGAAAATCTCTGCTTCATTTTCCCTTTTCAAAAAGACAAGCATATCTCATTCTCTCATTTCACCTTTTCCACAACCATTAATCATACATTTTTGATAGCTCCAAGAATAGAGCCTGTTCAATCATCTTTTCTGTAGCATTGTATAAACCCGGATTCCTTTCGAACAGTTTCATAGTTTTTCTTCTCGTCCCACAGGAATCACGTTCATTATACAAAAGGATTTTTTTCAAGTGGTTATTACATGAACAGCATCCATCAAAATTTCTCTAGCTCTTGCACAAGTAGGTACAACAAACAATGCAGTGTATTAATTCCAAAGATTTAGCAATGTTGATATGTTCTTTATTGGTGAAAGGAATGCCTTGTCGTGTCTGAATGTTAAAATACTCATCTTAAAACAACCTCGTCTCATACCTAAAAACACATTAGGTATTGTAAAGAAAACAATAATTCAATCTACCTACCTACATTCTCATTCAACAAGAGCATCATATAAACAATATGCATGACGAATGTGGATAATCAGGGAAAATTCATAAACATTCAAGCACAAATTACTTAATATTGCAAAAAAAAATAAATAAAAATATCAGGTTATGTTACAAGAAGCACCATCAATGTTTTTGTCATGGAATTGCGTTACCAACAGTTCCTATTTTTAGACAAAAAATCTATGATTGACATAAGTGATATAAAAACTTTATAAAGGCTTTCTGACTCAAAGTAAACGAACCAGCGTATATAATTTTTGATTCTCTACACAACTATCTTAAAATAATCAAAATTGGAGAGGCAGACCTTTTCGACGAATTTTATAAGTTGGCAACTTGTGAGGAACTCGTCTATTGCAATACATTATATTGTATAATAATTAATATTATTGTTGATTTGAGATGACACCTCCTCAGTCAATTGATTTTGTAATAGAGTTTATAGAAATTTATAGAGGATATCCATGTTTATGGAAAATTAAAAGCTGATATGGTTTTGACCAATAACTCGTTTTTGCCCTTCGAGTTACATGCTCTGTTTCGTCGGCTTCTGCTAACAGTAACAAGGCAATCGCTTTTCTTTTGTGCAAGCTCATTATTTTGAAGCGCATTCGGTTTCTTTCAGTGAGCAATGGATTTTCACGTTGATGCCAGCATTTCTCAACAATCTCAACATCAACTGACAGTTTTAGACTGAATGTGTAGGGTGTAGGCCCTTGACATACCATCAGTCCAAGAGCGCATGCCTAGCCGTCAGTCCTGGCGCGCAGGCCACGGTCGTACGTGAAGGACTACCTTAACATACTAATTTTTCCACAGGATATTAATGAATTTTGATAAAATCGCGAATAATTCCATTCATAAATGAATGGTGCTTTGAAACTCGTCATAAAATTACTTACTATGGAAACTGTTTTCAATCATTTATGTAGAACACTCGCAACTGTGAGGAAATATTATACCCCTACAGTAAGGAATAAACACAAATATTGCAAATGACAGATAGACTAGTAATAAAGTCAATTTTTGGTTAATTATTTGGGTATTTACGAATAATTTTACTTCAATGTTTTCAATAATTAATTTTCCTACTATCAAAAAACTGCATGGAACGAAAGAGTAGAGCGGGCATATAACATTTCTTTTCTTAATTAGTTCATATAATTTCGAGTTACCACTCTAAATTAGGCTGATTTCGAGTTGTAAATCGAAATTAGGAAAAAAAATGGTGCATGTGTTATGTTTCCTGAGTCACTTGAGAGTGTATACCACGAGATCGTCAGGTATGAATCTTTCACGTTTGACTATTATACACGAAAGCGTTCGCTATAGGAAGCAAAATTTTGAAAATCTTGGAAATGCACGCATTTTGGTCGATTGAGCTTGAAGAAAGAGGGATATATGTTGAGATTATTTCCAGAAAACATGTAAAATCAGGAAACATCAAAATCGAACGAAGGAACAATTTAGTACCCGAGATAATACCTGAAAAGTGAGCCAAACGCCGGGTTAATTTCGATCAGTTTAATCGGTTGAAAGGTCTAGTGCATTTAATCAAAGGTAATACCACGAGTCCTTCAAATTTAATCGATAAATTTTCATTTTTCACAAAAACTTTTTATTTGGCAAAAGTATGAAAACAAACCGATTTCGGTTTGTTTGAACGCTTTTGCCTCAAAATAAAAAAGTTTGAGTGTTCCGAAAATGAAAATTTTTCTTATTAAATTTGAAGAACGAGTTGTATTTGGAGAGATTATTTTTTGAACGAATAGAAGGAAGAACAATTTAATTGATCAGTATTTCATTTACATGAGAAGGAACGGAGAATAGGTGAAAATTTTAAAAATTTGAAATGTCAAACAACGATGTATGCCTTCTATGATCCAGAAGAGATATGATGCTTACGCAGTGCATATGATAATGCTTGCTGACGGTACCAAGAGATGGCGTCACACCTCTTATTGTACAAGGTTGATAATTGAAAATTTCTTATGAAATGAAAATCGCGCCAGAAGGAACATAAAATCATTCGTTATGTCGTTGTATCAAAATCTTCATACAACTGTTTCTTCTCATTCAACAAAAAATGAATTGTATTTAATAAAAACTAATTGTACGCCATCTTCATTTGAGTTAAGGAAACCATAAATATTTGAATCGGTCGTTCGCTATATCTGTCATAAAGTTGGGGTTATGAGCTATTTACGTGTTTGAGTGTTCATTGAAATGTGTTATGTTATTATATTATACTGAAAAAGTGAATGACTATTAATAATAAGCTAACTCTTCATTCATGATAATTTATATAAATATGAGCCAGTTCAACAGAATCGACGCGGTAAACCTTATAGTTTTGACAGTTCAAAGGTAAACAACGTTTTATCGAAAGGACCAGGCAGTTTTATCAGTATAATACCCAATGATTGTCTAGAATTACCATAGAATAACCCGCTACTATTGGTTGAAATGCCAAAAACGTCACATTTCGACAAGTGAAAAAAATAATCATTATTAATGTCATTTCAGACAAGTAAACTATCAAGTAACACTAGTAAGTTATGGATTATAACACAAAAGTGTGTCTAAAATGACAATAATAATGGCAGTCGATCATAACTGTCATGTGTTGGATAAAACATTCTATGCCACTCGTGTCTTATGTTCCCTAAGTCACTTGATAGTTTATACCGTCAGGTATAAATCTTTCTCGCGTGACTCAGTTTCAACATAACACACTAGTAAAGTACCATAAATAACTATCATTCTCTTCATCTGCAACAATCTTATTTGAACTTACGTATCTCCAATGATTTTCATTGGTTGAAATTTGGATTTCTCCCAAACGCCGAGACAATATTTTACAATTGGTCCAATAAATAAATCAATAAAATCATTCTTCAAGTAGTGTCCTAAGCGAGCTTTCAATAATACCGCTTGCAATTCCAACCTGGGAACCGAAACAAGTTGTTTCAAAGTGCTTGTTGGAATCTCAGATATGCTACATAGGTAACAGTGACATATAGGATCTTTCAGCTGCATCACTCTGAACAAATGCAACTAAGTGATTTACTTCTTTCTAGAGTTGAATATAATCTTGAATCTTGGGATTTTGGAAGATAATATTTTCTTGAGATCCAACGACCATTGTTCCCATTTTTCATATAATTTGTCTGTAATTTCATAATTCCATCCAAGAAACATTTGAATATCTTAGAGGAGAATTTTACTCTGAATTGTGAAGTTAGTGAAAAGTCCTAATGGGTCGAATATTGTCATGACTAATTTCAATATTTCTCGTTTTTTGGTTTTCGTTTGAATTCTGAAAAAAATTTATCAATTTTATGAAATTTTGTTTGAAATATGAAAGTATCGTCGAAAGAATTTCAAGCTATACTTTCCGAATTTGATTCAAAATGTTTGTTTTCCAAGCTCAGGATCGAGGTTTTCAAGAGTTTCAAATGAATAAGAAATATAGTGGTGCTCAATATATAATTGCTTCCTTTGGCATTGACTGTCGCGCATAAAAATTGAAAATCTAAAATCAGGTGACTGGTGATGGTTTCTCGGAAAATTTGATCTTTAATGATAATTTTTCACCTCATTTTCCATTTTCACTCTTGATGGTGATCCGGTATCCAATGTATTCTGCCATGGATGTTCTCCTTTGACCCATTTTTTTATATCAGGCTTACCCGCACCCACCTTTCACTGAAATTACTCTCCTCTGTACTCAACTATCATCCTCCACCTCCAATCACAGAATTTCAACGCCAATTCAATGTCAAGCATCTCTTGTTCCTTCTGCAGCTGCTCTTGCTCCAACTTTGTTTTCTCGAAGGCGATTTCCAATTCCTCCTGCCGACGTCTTGACTCAATCCGCTTTGGTTTTGAAGTAGTTTTACTTCTCCCAACTCTGGAACCTCGGGAGTTCGAAGGTACGGGATTTGACATGTGGAAAGTTTCGCTACTTTTTTCATTTGGTATTCTGGTTTCACTTTCTTCAGTGCGGAATTTCGAAATTTCAATAGCCCCGGACAGGACTTGAGAAGCTAGTTTTATCAGACATTCAGGCTCAGTCTCTGGCTACGTCGTAAATGATTTTTTTTCAACTAGCGTAAGGAAAAGTCCACATTTTCGCACTCATTTTAGTGTGGAAAGAGTCACTTTTCGCACTTGTGCGGAAAACAATTAGTGCTGACAAAGCAGCGGAAAACCGAAAACTAACTTCATTGAAAAACATTTCAGCTTCTGCAATCAATTCGCAGAATGCAACAAATTGCACGTACAATATTAATATTAATAATAATTAATTGATTTGTTGGTATGTGTTCAATAACAAATGTTTCTTCATTATAACTTTTGGGTTTTTCAGCACGCTAGTGGAAAAAATAGTGTCCCTAACACGTGCGTAAAGTAACTTTTCCGCACGCGATTGCTGGCCGTACTCCGCTGACGCATGCGGAAAAGTATATGACTTTCCGCACTCGTTTGGTTTGGTTAAAATGGAATCAGAATCCGCAACACAGCGCACCTACTCAAATATACTACTATTGTTTATGCAAATTGGAACTTTCGAAGTCGCTTCCTTTGTTTCGCGAGTTGTATTTAAGAAAACTTGAGACATTAATGTCCACAGCTTGCCAAATATAGAAAATCTTGATAAGAATAAGAAGAATAGAATATCAAAGTCACTACTTATATTTGACAAGCTGTACATACATTATCAGATAATAAAGATATTCAAACAAATATTTTAGTTCAAATGAACTTATCTTTTACAACAACAAAAATGATATTCTCATTTGATATCGCGCTGCAGATAAATATCTAGCAAACGAATAATATCGAAATGATAAACAAATCTATGTATTGATTATTCTCACCCAGAAGATATAGATTCTGGGAATCCCCGAAAACATCAGAGGCCAACAGTGGGTATCAACAATCTCAATTCATTTGGTAGTCGCCGAATATCCTCTATCATAATGGTTTTATTTTTGAGTTCTCCGTTTCTGATTTTAACCGCAACGATAATAAGTTGCGGTATGTTCGTGTGTGTTGTTTGTGAAACAGATCGTTACACCGAAGAGAGAAATCGCATATTGAAAACGGAAAAGTTTTTGTTTATTGGAGGTAGCACCGAGTTATCTGAGAAAGAGAAGCAAGTAAATAAACTAATTATGGAAGATAAATTAGCAGAACTAACCACCGGCTACCAAAATATAACCGACTTTTTGCCTTCTCAACATTTTTTCAAAGCTAAACCCAGGATAGATCAGTCGAAAGTTTTTTCCACGATAAAAAAAATCCCGAAAGGTGCGTCCCTGCACACTCATCTACTAGCAGGTGTCTCTGTAGATTATATAATGGATAATCTTACCTACAGGAATAATGTATACGGATGTGACCTGAATGGAACTTTTAAACTAATTGTTCTCAGCAACGCAAGTCAGGACACTAGATGTCAGTGGAAATCACTAGAAGAGTACCGGAAAGTCTACCCAAATTTCGACAATTGGCTGAGGAAGCAACTCTCTTTAGTGGTGGAAAACCCTCGCGTAACATACCCTACAGCGAATATAGTATGGAATCGTTTCAAAAAAATTTTCACAACGGAATATGACCTGATGAGTTATATACCATTTTTCAGGGAGTACGTCTTTCAACTCCTTACAGAACTTTACTTGGATAACGTCATGTATACAGAGATTCGTGGTTCGTTCATGACATTATATGACCTCGACGGGACACAGTACGACAACAAAAAATTCCTTAATATTTTCATCGAAACAATCGAAGATTTCAAAAAGAGACATCCAGGTTTTGTTGGAGTGCGCTTTATAAATTCTTTATACAGAGGTGTAACTTCCGAAGTACTCAAGAGCGGTCTCACGGAGCTGACTGAACTTAAACGTCAATTTCCAGATTTCATAGCTGGGTTCGATTTCGTTGGATACGAAGAAGAGGGAAAACGCCTTGTGGACTTTCACGAAATTCTGATCGAATCCAGCAAAGATCTGAAATTTTTCTTCCATGCAGGTGAAACAAATTGGTTTGGACATACCGATCTGAACCTTATTGATGCAGTACTCCTGAATACATCCAGAATAGGACACGGATTCGGATTAGATAAACATCAATTTTTAGTTAAAATGGCGAAAGAAAGAGAAATGTGTATTGAATTGTGTCCAATTTCGAACCAAGTGTTGATGCTAATTCAAGACCTGAGAAATCATCCAGTGGTTTCACTGATGGCAAAAGGATTTCCAGTTGTTATTTGCAATGACGACCCTTCGGCATGGGGCGCTACGGGCCTGAGTTATGACTGGTATGAGGTTTTCATGGCAATGACTCCAGAAAACGCTGGAATCGAAGTGTTGAAGCAGTTTGCTATGAATTCTATCAAATATAGTGCGATGGGAGATATTGAGAAAATGAATGCATTGAACACATGGGAAAAGGCTTGGAATAAGTTCATTAATGACATGCTCGGTTCAAGTAATTAAGTCGCAACGCCCATTCCTACTTTTACTAAATATAAGAAGTATATTCCTAAGGTTTTTTCATTTCCCATACAATAGTGCAATGTAATGGAATGTCTAAAATTTGAAATTGTTTGCCCTGATTGATAGATTGAAGTAATATTATTAATATAATTCTGAAGCTTGAATCGCTGAGTACATTCTTTGATTGACATGAGCAATACGTCAAATAGTGTTTATATAAATTATCTAATTTTTGACAAATGGAATTCCATATTAAGTGAAACTATCAATGATGGAGAGGAAAATACCAAACTCATACATTTTTCATTTTGATTTCACTACAAACCTGTGCATTTCTACCGAAAACGTGAATTCAAATAGACATCACCTAGTCTGATTTGTCTGAAAAGTACTTTGTTTTCTATGGCATCTGCTATAGATAGGAAACAGTATACCGGAGTATACGAAAAAGTATTGCGCCACGTGCCTGCAGCGACTGTCGACCCCAAATATATAACAAAAATTGTAAGAACTAGAGGAAACTGTAATAACTACATATACAGAAAACTGTACTGTCCACGAGACAGGAATTGGGTTTTCCATGATTTGATAAATCGATTAAACTAATAAACTATAACCACCACCAAAATTTCAAATCATATATTGTGTGGGAAAACAATTATCTTCGAAATCTATCGTGAGGACTTACATATATGATATACTTAGAATTCTTTCGTTCAAAATTCCGGTTGGAATATATATCGATTGATTGATGTATTCATCCCAAGAAACTTTTTTTATTAGGATAATAAATAGTTTACAAGATAAATGACATACATTTTCATACAAGTTCATCATTTCTCATGAGCATAAAAAGTGCATTTGCACTATGAATTTCGAAGAGAAATGTAGTGTGTGTATACACATACAGAGTGGTCTAACTAAAAGTGTGCACCTAGCTTCTCTCCTTTGTAATTCAAAGCAATAATGCTCGGGCACATAGAGTTTGAGTGTGAGGGTAGCACATTTTGGAAATAATTTTCGAATATGCATTCAACCCCTTAGCTGGGAGGTGTCACAACCCTAAAATATCAAATTAATCAAATCATTTCATCGCGGGATGAATGTCTTCTTACAAACGAGCAGTAAGACTAGCATTTTTTTTTTTAAATGAAATTTAACAACTTCCACTCAGAATGGAATGGTGAAGTGGAATTCCTACACTCATCTGCAGTTTTTTCCAAGAAAAAAGCAAACGATAAATGGGGAAATTCATATTGTCATGAAATTTTTCAACATTGAAATCTTGCTTACGTTAAAATGAAGTAATTCAGAATTGTTTATAGTTATTTTAATTCTCAAATTCCAAAAGTGATTTGTATTTCTCATCAGTAGCAAAATTGTCGAGTTGAATTTCTCAACGCCGATTTTTCATTGAATGTTTCGGTAAATTTCAATAAATGGGGTATCATTGAAAAAATAATTCTGTACCTACTTTTTCACATGATATATCACTCGACCCCACCACTACGTGTCCGATTTTTCTCCTTTATTCAAATTACAAATAAAGGAGTAAAGCTAGGTGCATAATTTCATTCGGACCACTCTCTGTATATCAAGAGCGCACCCAGAATTTTTATTCGTGGGGGGGGGGGGTTAATTTTCGATTTTAAGTTTCGAAGTTCGAAAGTACATCTCAACACATATATATATATATATATATATATATATATATATATATATATATATATCAATTATAAAAATTTCAAACTGATTTTTATTCAAACTATTTTCAGAGTACAGTTTTACGGATAAAATCACAAAAACGAACCATGCTGCATGGGCAAATATTATTTATAGCAATTAGCAATATTGATATTGTATGGTGTTTTGCTCTTTTGGTATTTGGTAGTAATAGTTAACTATTCAATTTCGGGGGGGTTATAACCCCGTACCCCCCCTTGAGTGCGCCCTTGACTCAAGTACGGGTTATTTTTGGAAAAAAACGGCTTCTTCCATGGCACCCCATGCACGCGACATCATCCATACATCATTCATTAAGACACATATTTCTATATATGTCAAAATATAAAGTGGCACTTATCAAATATGACGGAAATGTAAAAACGCCTTACTTTTGACAATCAGTTGTATAATAGATTACTTTAATCTACACCCGTACTCTAATAATACACTTATATTATGCCCACAGCATATTATGCCCACAGCCCGTTTTATAATGAAATCCATTACGATACAGATTTTCAACCAATAGAAACCCATTATTTTTCAATCGAGCATGATGTGCAACGAACCATACGAAACGAGCCGGTTTATGCTCATGTATTAAACCATCATTACACGATCGTTGCATAATATAAAATTATATCACCGTTACGAAAAATAAAACAAAATCACTCACGTGCAATGAAATCACAAATAGAATCTCTCGTAGGAAGTATCAAATCGAAATCAAAAAATGTCCAGGACGTGCTAAAACAGTTTTCAACTTTCTCCTATTTCTACCTTAACTTTTCTTGATAGAATAAAGAGGTACAGCCTACCTAATCCATCTTGGCACAGAACCAATAAATAACCTACATGCCTACATATTTCTGAGGAATATACAAAGATTTAAAAACTCCTATTATATGTGTTCACTGTGTTGAAATGTATTTCCAGAAGGTGTTTTTTCGTCATAGTCCACATACTACCAGTGTGCAACTGGTAGTTGCACACTGGTATCTGAGATTGTGCCAAGATGGATTGGATAAGCTGTATAGTCTACAAGAAGTCACTTGAGGCAGAATAACATTAATTCCATTAAAGTGTGTGTATCTTTCATTCGTTCGTTCGTTCGTTTTCGTTAACCAGCTGACGAACGTCAACCCTCAGAAGTCGAAACTTGTGCGAGCAATGGATCAACGAGGCCTTACCTTTTAACGTGCGATTACCCAGCACGGTGGCCCGGCGAGGATTCGAACCCCGGCCTTCCGCTTGATAGGCAGATATGCTTACCACTACACTACCGAGACCAAATCATACTCGTATGATTTGCAACATTCGCCTACGCAAACTTCATACTCATGGGAAACAACTATCATTTCTTGCTCGTTACATAGTAAGTATTCTATTCTGTGTTCGGGTACATTCTGAATTGAATTTGCTCCATTCCAAAACAGGCCAAGCAATATAGAGCCCACCAATGATTGCTTTTTGGACAAAAATATTACATGGAAGCCGCCTGTGCCATCCCGTGCAGGACAGTCCGTTGTTTATTCCCACCATGTCCCCTACTCGAAGATGCAATTTTTTAATTTGTTATAATCAATAAACAACAATAAATCGCGTTTTTTACTTTTTCATTGTGAAATCGAAACTTTATTGAAGCAGTGTCAACGGTGCAAAGGGATGAATTGTACTACTGGGAGGTAGACCTATCAGCGTGTTGTTCTCAATAGTGGTATCCCCACTAAGCCTTATCTATTTATGTTCTTGTGCGAGTTTGATTTGTTCATTTCTTCTTCTTTGACGGTCCGGGTCGCATATTCAGATGTAACAGTCGAGATATCCACTTCGGCGAGCCGAACGCGGACGAACGCTTTTTTTGTATGTAACGTGCACGATAGCACTCAACCGAACCTAACTAACCTAATCTAACCGAACCTAATCTAACCGAACCTAATCTAACCGAACCTAATGTAAAAATGCGATTAATGTAACAGTCTGGATGTCCATTTAAGTGCTATCGTGCACGTTACATATAAAAAAGCGTTCGTCCGCGTTCGGCTCGCCGAAGTGGATAGCTTGACTGTTACATATGAATATGCGTCCGGGTCGGTTGATGGTGTCAGATCGAGTTGAACTATTTTTCGAAAAAGCGTACACGATTCATCCGCTGTAACTGGCTCCCGTTAGACTCAAGTTACAAAAATTGTAGAGAATTTTGTTCTCTTCAAATTTGGATTCGATATTTTTGTCGTAGGATCAACCATTAAAGATTTAAATAGGAAAAAAAACAATTTTCCGTAGGTACCTTTATTCCAAGGTGGCGGATCACGAGCACTTCCCCCAAAATTGAAAACTTAGATTTTCCATCAGGATCCGTGACCTAATAACATATACCAAAATCAAAATTAACTCATCTTTTTCACGGCAAAGGCCTTTTTTGATCCCCATTGGCTGGAGTATACCATATATACCATGAATTAGTTATACTTGGCGACGTCGGCCGGCGCTACGACTTGGTATTTATCTCAAATCAATAATTGATCTGAGGTCTTCGTCCTTTGCCAGATGGCGCTTTCAATCCTGCTGAGAGGCTTTCAATGAAAGCTTTTCGACGACTTTTTATTTCTAAATCTTGCCATACCTTCGGAACAATACTAGGGCCTTGATTCATCTAAATAATATATCTTTTTACCTTCACGACTATACTCTCGTTTTTTCTGCATGACATTTCTCCGCCACAAGACAATTTCTCTCTTCATGAATTTAATGTTCCAAATGAAACACTTTGTGACATTTTGGGCATCAATTCATCGGAACTTAGTTCGGCAGCGACTATTTTTAAGTTTAAGGTTGGGATTTCATTTCGGGAAAGGAACGAATGGAATTTCCTAAGAACATCATATTTGATGCGATCATCAAAGCTGAATTCGTTTTCTTCCTCTTGTCTCAAAGGCATCACATTCATTATTAGATTCACCTCTATTATCTGAGTTTTGAGGATTCTGTGAACACAAGTTAAATCACGCAGATTATCTACTTCATAGTGCAATATATTCCCATCCTGTTCACGGAGTACATACACATTGTATATAATGGTTTTTTCTCCTACCTATAAATTCCTGCCACCTTCCATATGATAGTACAAAATTAAACTGAATATTTCCATCGTATGTTAAAAATCACATATGAAGCGGGACATTTTCGACCAATTACAGCGATAAATTCCCGGCGGGACATTTTCGGGCTGGTAAATACCCGGTAGGTATCGAAAAATCCGTGTATCTATAGTAACGATTATTAAAATGTACATTTGTCATCTTGACAGGCATAAATACTGAATTTTAAACGTCGTTGTTTCAACTCCGGAAATATTCTACCGAATTACACTCGTGCATCAAAATAAACCTGATAATTTTCCATTCAAGCATGTTGTCAGTAAAAAAACTGCATTCGGTTATTTTCATATTTTGCTAAAAGAGCCCTCCTCCTTCGGAGTCGAGCTCTTTCGACAAAATATGAAAATAAACTCATGCAGTTTTTAGACAACATGCTTTCATGGAAAATTATCGGTAATTCTGAAGCACTTGTGTAATTACTCCCGATTCAGTGTGAAACATGGGCGGCGTTACAAAAAATATTAGGAAGGGGCACATTTTTTCGAAATTGAAGTAATGCATTAAACTGAAATGAAAATCCTTTTAGACACTACTCACGAGTGTGGTTTTAAAAATATCGGTGATACCTTGGTCGCTATGAACACCTCTACAAAAAATCCAAATTAAATTTTCGGTGGTCTCATATATTTTTGGAGATACAGGTCCATTTTGTTGAAAAACTTCATAATTTTTCACATCAAATTTCTGTTGTTTGAACACTCAAAATTCGTCCTTCTTCTGATCAAACACCACTCACTCTCTTATTCACTAGTTTTCAACATTTTTAAGCAGAAAAAACCATTATTATTTCAAAAAATCCAACTCACTATATGTTGAAATGAGAAATTTATTTCGTTTACCCATACAAATTGAAAATAATTGTTGAAGACTGAGAAATATGAAATAACTATTACATGCAAGTAAACTCTTGGACAATTGAATTGAATAATTCAAATTTCTAGACGCATTTTGATCCATAACCAAGACTATCGAGACCAAGATTGATCAGTCTCATTATTATTCTCTGAAATTAAGTAAGCTTCCTCTAAAATCTGCCGCCCCCCTTGGACGCTGCCGTTTCTAGGCCGCGGCCTATATGGCCTAATTGACAAATCCAGGACTGGGGAGAACAGATCTGAATTATTTGATTTATTACCTGTTTGTGTTTGAGAAGATGATAAAAGTTACAATAGAAAAGAATTGCTATAGTATTGAGGAATTCATGAACTTGTTCCTATATTTTCAATACTTTCGTGTCTATAAATGATTTTTTTCCTGTTTAGATATATTGTCTTTATAAATAGTACACTCACATAATCAATCATAGTTACATCTGATTCCTCCTCATATCTGAGCCAAATAAGTGCTTTCTTCCGTACAACAGTGATTTTTAATATTTGACTTGGTTGAAAGAAAACACTCAACTGGGCAACGCACTTTTGACAACAAAAAAATGTAGGTGAACTAAAGGGCCGCAATGGGGACCAAATATTATTGCAATGCATTTCAGCAGGTTATGGTCGCTTGACCAATACCATTGCAGATTCCAGTAATCCATGCTCTGATCATTATTTCTATGTGCTGAAGCTTGAATTGGTGTATATATATATATATATATATATATATATATATATATATATATATATATATATATATATATATATACATATAAAGAAGAGAGGAGAGGAAGTCTTTGCTGACAAGTTAAGAACAGAACTTGGGAATTATATTTGGGACAGCAGCAAAAGCGGAAGTGTACTCTTATAACAATATATTTCCAATATTTCGACAATCGATTGTTGTCATCATCAGGGAGCTACAAAATAATGTTAATGAATGAAAGTATGACACAGAATTTTTCCTTACTTACATTGTTAGTGAGGATCGTCGCATGAGATGGTTAAAAAAGTCAGATGACACATAGTAAAATTATTTAAAAACATTGATACCTATCAGTACAACACATAAACACGTTAAAAACTATTATCTTCCTTTTTAATGAAAAGGTGTAGTGACTAACACCATGTGAAAAGGATAAAAGGCATGAAATTTTGTGGTTATGAAGGCGTGACATTTGACATTTTCGACAGATGACTTTTGGCGCCTTTATAACCACAAAATTTCATGCCTTTTATCTTTTCCACATGGTGATAGTCACTACAACTTTTCATTAAAAAGGGAGATAATAGTTTTTAACGTGTTTATGTGTTGTACTGATACGTATCAATGTTTTTAAATAATTTTACTATGTGTCATCTGACTTATTTAACCATCTCATGCGAGCATCCTCACTAACAATGTAAGTAAGGAAAAATTCTGTGTCATACTTTCATTCATTAACATTATTTTGTAGCTCCCTGATGATGACAACAATCGATTGTCGAAATATTAGAAATATATTGTTATAAGAGTACACTTTCGCTTTTGCTGTTGTCCCAAATATAATTCCCAAGTTCTGTATATATATATATATATATATATATATATATATATATATATATATATATATATATATATATATATATATATATATATATATATATATATATATATACTTCCCAACCTTTCATTATTAAGAACTATTTCTGCATGCTATAAAAGATACAATAGGTGGCAACAAATTGTGAATCAACATTTTTTACTTTTACATCATCTATTCATCTGACAATTCAATTGATTATTTCATCTAAATATCTTACACCGAAATATGTACAAATATATTCAACGAATTCATTCACCAGTTAGTGAAATCAAAAGATCTGGTTTTTTTCTTCTTTGGGCTTGTCTCTACATTAATATCATTTTTCTCAATCCTAGAAGAAAAAAATGTTTGTTAATTAAACTCATCTTCAAATATTTTAAAAAACAACTATAAATTCAAAATTACATGGACTAAAAACCTCAAAGGGAAGATCCACAAAATTTCAATCACACACTACAACCAAGGCAAATACGCCACCAAAAAATCATTCTAACGTCTAACTATAATAGTAGCTGTTTTTTACCCATGAGAGTTATGCTTTTGGAAAAACACTCATACGAAATATGATTATAATTAATCACAATTCATAGCATTTAACAACAATAGTAAAATACATAACTGGAACTTTCAACAGGCAATCATAACAAAATAGATTATTTCTCTGAAAATGACTGTTAACTGATAGTCATCTGTAATATTAATTGTGTTTTACATAATGTTATTGAATATAGGAAAATTTTGGAGGTTGAAAATAAATGATCACTTCAGGTTGAGGTTGTAAAGAAATTTGATTCAATTACCATCGAATATATCTGACCAGAAATTTAAACCAGGAATCAGTGAACTGGTGTTTTAATAACAGTTATCAAATAATCATCAAATTTGCCATAAAATCGCCTTGAACCTGTGCATAAGTAGTAATCAAAGAAGAAAATTTGTTTGGTTCTACAATCAATAGAAACTCGCCTCTTTTTGGAGTTATCGATATACTTCGCAACGCCACTCCTAAACACTTTCAGTTCTTTTGATGAATTGACTTGTTTTGTTTTCTCCATTTCCTCCGTCTTTCTTTTATCTAACTCGTCCTGCCTTTCTTTTGCAAGCTACAAAAATAATATATAACAAATTAAAAAAAAAATTGTGGAATATTGAGTTTGAAAATTGATAAATAATGCAAGGCATGAGAAATGGTATACCGCAAGCTGAAAGAAGTCAACGGGTGACTGAGTAGCAATATTATTTTGGGAGTATAATCTAACAGATTACTAAAGGATGAAAATTCACGAGTTCTTCCAGAAGAAGTCTCATAGATTGCATGAAAAAGTTTTGATAGGAAAGAGCATACTTGTATATATCAAAGTTTTGTACCACACTCCTGTAGCAGTTGCTGACAAAGGAGCCCGCAGTTTTCTCATGGAAAATGAGTTTCGGCTATTTTCGCTGAAAATTTTCATAGAAGTAGTTTCCAACATGGCGATCAAAAGTCTCCATGGACTCAAAGTCCGCAAAACATTTCCTGACCTACTAAGAACCCAGAAACCCCGCCCACAGTTTTCCTGTGGAAAATGGCTTGGTTAATTTCGCTGAAATTTTGCAAAGAAATAATTTTCAACATGGCGATCAAAAGTCTCCATAGGGTCAAACTCTGGAAACCATTTCCTCCCCTACTACGGAACCCCCGCAAGTGGGGTGTATTAGAATTTAGGTGGTGACACTATAACATGTAAACTAACGTTGATAAAAAAGGAAATAATTTTTTTATGATTTTTTCCTGGCTTTCCAGTAGTGACGATGGATTTGACATCGACCGTGATATTTAAGGTCATGGTCAAGCTGCTCCCTAGCCCTTTTTATAATAGTAGTGCAGATCATTACCACTCTTTTAAATGAGGTCACATATCTGTTTATGTTATCGTCTTTTTGAGTATTTCTAAAAATATTTTTCGATTCATACTAATATTTTTTAATGAATTTTTGCCCTACTTGATCTAGATCCATATAATAAACAAAATATATTATGCAGTACTCTGTACGATTTCCACTAAGAAAGGGTTTACAAATCCTATCTCATTTATTATGGAAATAGGAGATAATGCCATCAATTGATGAACGACCAGATTGAATAAATAATTTATTTTATTGGATATGCTTTTTCTCCAATTATTTTTATTTTTGCTGTGATATATTTGATCTGAAATCTTGAGCAAAATGAGTGATATATTGAAGGTAATTCCTTCTCTAGAAGGTAAGCGGCGATAAAAATTTTGAAAAAATCTACAAGGAATAAGTTGTAAATTTGGTCTCATAATTTTGTGGTTTCATTCACTGGATTAGGTATAGAAAATGTCTGTCTTATTCTTGGAAAAAACGATGTCTTTTTCCATATCATCTATTAATAGGGATTCTTTTACACTTTCTATGCTTTTTCGAAGAAAGGTAATCCTCATATATTATTGATCAAAACACTGCTCAAAACTCGTAAAAAACTTTTTCGTCAATATTATAGTCGGGCTGTTCAAAAGATAGAATTCAAGGACGCGTGATCAGTGAATGCCTGCATCTAAATATAGCCTGCCCGGCGTAGCCACGCCTTCTAAACTGAAATAAATGAAGAACGGTTTACACTGTACTGTACTCATTTGTGCTTTGTATTTACGTGTGTTACGTTTTTGTGTGTGTTTTTGTTGAGTGGTGTAAATCGGACTTGTAACATTGGGGAGAGGAACAGTCAAAGAGTGCGTGCCGTTCACGTGATCGTTCTATCTTTTAAACAGCCCGACTATAGTACAAAATCTGATTCACATTAAAAATTTCAAAATAGGGTTGGCATATCAGGTAGCATTGTCAATGTTATGTTTATGGTATGTGTGTGTATTTTCAATTAAAAACATGCATTTACCAGAATTTTTCATCATTAAAAATCTGTTTTTTTACAATTTGTCATTTTTAATATCTCTGTATATTATAAAATGAGGACGTAAAAGTTTGAATACATTTGGTAAAAGCTTGATATGGCCATCGATGAAGAAAGCTCAGACACGTCGAGTTTCTATTTGAGCTGTGCATTTGTCAACCCAGATTTTTGAAAACATCACCACTGTTCGAGTTATGATGACATTAATTTTTTTTTTTAATCGGCAATACCCTATCTTGGTAATACCATTAAAAATAAGGTGGGAAGGCGGCTGTTACATTTTAGATTTAATTTTCTGTATTCTGTACAAATAACCTTGAAACGTCATGCATAAAATGGCAGATTTCCCAATTGAATTTTTTCATTAAAAAGTACCTACAAATAAACCACTGATTATAGAGATCTGAAAATTGGAGGGTGTATTCTTTGTATGCGGTAAGCATCCGATAAGAAAGGGTTTTTCGAAATTCCACCCCTAAAGGGGTGAAGAACGGGCTCAAAGTTTGTATAGGACAACGTACTTCAATCAATTTCAAATTTGGCAGAAATATTCTTGAACAGAATTTATAGAAGACGTGTTTCGCATTTTATTAAAATTCATTGTCTAAAGGGGTAAAAAAAGGGGTTTATGACATTTTCGACTCCTTTCAAATGCTCTTTCCAGTACGCCCAGAAAGTAGCGCTGTGATGAACCTGATAAAACTTAGGACTTAGAACTAAACAATATAATTGCATCACAAAAATAATTAAAGCCCAACGAAGTAGGCCCAGGTAAGCTAGTAAGGTATAAAGACAAATCTTGCAAAATTCATCATTATTATTATAATTTACATACACCTTGCGATAATTGCTAAGGTACTGATGAAATGATGTAACCTACTTGCTTTATAGTCATTGGGTGGACCACTATAACATTGCACAATTCCTTCAAAATATCGAAGCTTGAAAATTAAGTTTGAATAGATAGAAACATTTTGAAAATTGAAGCATAATTTTATAAGGATGATCAGAATCAGAACTTTCAGTGGAGACAAAAACATAATACGTTATTATTATTGATAATGGATAATTCTCAAATTTGTCATTCGAACTAGGCTGGAAATTAGAGACTGAGCACAATAATTACCTGTTCATCTGCCTCATCATATGGGTTAACGAAAATTTGAGTTTTGACAAGAACAATATCTTCAATTGGTCGGTCTTTGTTGTCAACTTCAATCTTTTCCATTTCCAGGAGTGTTTCCATACCTCCAACGACTTTCCCAAATATTGTGTGCTTGTTGTCTAAATGCTTGCATGACCGATAGGTTATGAAACTAAAAGGATCATAACGAATGTTATATCATTTATTGTGCCAAGAAACAATGTCATGTGGCTTATGCTTACATACCTATAAACGCAATACTGACTTAACTTGTTAGAATTCAATATTATCAAATGAAGAATTCATGTAACTCAATCAAGACATGAATTCATGTAAAAGAAGCTAAACAAACTGTTTGAATGAAATGTATTCATCCAATGATCATTCAGTTGTGAATAATAATTATTGTAAATAACAAAAATGATAATCCACGTATTACAATTATTTTCAATGATGCAATAAAAAGTAGTTGCCACGGTTATTTTTGAAGTAATTGCCCTGTTTCATTTTGAATATCATGTTTTAGATGAAAATTTCTTTTTTTTTTGGTAAATTAATGAATAATTCTGCTCCTGTCAGTCATAAACTGTGTGAACTAATATTTAGGGACCCATAAAATTAACAAATTAAAGATACTTACAACTGAGATCCGTTTGTATTTTTTCCTGAATTGGCCATGGAAAGAATCCCACGTCCCGTATGTGACAAATTTGGTCGAAATTCGTCCTCAAACTTATTTCCCCATATTGATTTACCACCACTTCCCGTGTTTGTAGGATCACCTCCTTGAACCTGAAAATTGTTTAATGACGTTAACCACATCTACAATAATGCAACTCCGAGTTGATATCCATCCCACGAATTCATCACATCAGATTCTATTTAAAAAAAGGAACATGGAATATTAATTAAATGATCGTATGAGGTAAAGGATCTAGCCAAAGCCATAACACTTATATATTAGTAGATTTTTTACTAATACATCCATACTGATAAAATAACTCAATATTAGTATATGTGAACCACCTCATCAGACGTTTTTTTTTTCAGTGGAAAACAGACTGAAGGGGTAGTAATTTAATTTTATCATTGTTCATACTATACATGGATAAAATACGACAACTGCTATGATTTCACTTTCGTATGTATGATTTCGAATTAATGCTATAAGATTTCGTAAAATGCCTGTTGACTTTTGTCTCACTTGTATGGTGGAACTATATGGCAAAACCAAATGTTTGTGTCTTTAAAAGCTAATAAATATAAATCATAAATATCTCTTCAACTTGTATCTCTATGTCCTAAAAAATTATTGAGATTTAATATCAAAAGTATTGGTGATGCAGTAATTTTTATTGGATGAATTTTAAATTCACAAATTATTCGAGTCAAATATGCAGACGAATTCACAAACTATGGAGGTGATCAAAAATATCGATGAATATTAATAATATATGATACATGACAGTACACCTTGGATAACTGAACAATAGTCATGTATCATGCGAGTTAAAACAAACACAATTGAGTGAGAAACGTGAGCATGTGTTCAGTCTGAATGGACAATTGAAAAGCATACACTTGGTTCACAGTCCAAAATACTTCTTCGAGAGAGTTGTCACAATGAGTATCAATGCAAGCATCCATATACAACTTTGTTATTTTCTGTATGAATGTCACCATAAATATAGTGGGTGCATGCTCGATGTTATTAACATTGCACCTCAGTTTTCAAGTTTCACTATTGCTATTTTTCATTAGTATTCGAATATATATTTTTTTAGGTACAATAAAAAGCTGATTACATGAGTTGCTTTTAACCTCCAAATTCATCTCTATCAATTAATACTTAAACTGAGTTATTTGTGAGTTATGTTGGCTTAGCTTTCATCCACCTAGCACTGGATTTATGCAGCAGTTTCAAGTAATAAGTAATGAGCTTCAAATAATAAGAGATGGAAATTATCTAACTTTTTATAACAAGTGCATAAACGTTCCTATTGAAAGATGAAGGTTGAACTACTTATGGCTTATTACTTATTTCTCATTACTTGAAAATGCTAAATAAATCCGGTGTTGAAACTTTGTTGTATGAACTCACCATGAAATTCCTTATAGACCGGTGGAATTTAGTACCATTGTAATATCCACTTTCACAGTGTTTAATAAAGTTTTCACAGGTTTTTGGTACTATATCACAGTATAATTCGACATTCAGCATACCCAAGTTTGTTACTAACCGAACATAACCTGCACAAAAATTGCTCAATTTTATAAGCAGTGACAATTGATGAAAGTTTATATGTTTCAATAAAAAAAATATATATATAATATATATGTATATATATATGTATATATATATATATATAAAGAAAGAAAGGAGTTATCAAGTAAATAAATATTACAAGAGAGGTTGAACTTCCGGTTGGTTCGCTTTTATGTTGATCATTTGCTTTTGATCGACTTTTAGGCTCCGATTTTGGAGCCAATTACAGGATCGTTAGTTGACTAGGCATTGTGGTCGACGTTTCCTTGTCACACTGGTCTTATCATCACTACAGACTACTTGAACATTGGGAATCAGTGGGAGAGGTTCTGGTATCTGTAGTAATTGGAGAAAGATAATTGGACGACCATGTCATTGCTGGATGGTAAACTATTAATTAATTAGCGTAATTGGTAAATTAGTATCCTGTGATGTATTGAGGAATTGAGGAGGGCACGTCAGGATAATAGTGGTTTCCAGCTGTGTGGAGGTCTTTATAAATTGTTGCTTCAGTTAGGACGTTTTTTCAATTTCTCTGGCTTCTCTGTGTCTGATCTGCATGTTGCTAATTCTTGTTGGTGGGCTCTGTTAGCTACATGTCTATCGATCTATCTAATGTATGTTCTGGGGTAATTCGAGCAGGGTATTTCATATACTCTCTGGGTTTCATTAGATATTGTGTCTATTGGGGTGCGTAAGAAGGCAGGAATCTGATTTGGTGTGAGATGGTTCTGATGTAGTGTCTTGTCAAGATATGGCTGATTTTATCTGTGACTTGATGAAAATAAGGAAGGACTGCTTTTGGTCATTCCCTCTTGCTGTTGGTTTGTTTGGTATGTGAGGATAGTTTTCTGAAGTAAATTGACTATTGGATCTAGGAATCAGAATATATATATATATATATATATATATATATATATATATATATATATATATATATATATATATATATATATATATATATATAAAACCAAAACTTGTCAGCTCATAAAGGTCAATTAGATTAATAGTAGTATCAACTAATATTGCTTCTCACCTTTTTTTTTAACTCGTTGATACCTAACTTCATCTTCATGAACAATTGCTGCTTCATGCACTAATTTAGGCACCATTGCTGTAGAAGTGAAACTTGCAGCAACTGCTCCAGTAGAATAGTGGGCTGCATTAAACTGATCAGCTTTTGCAGTACTTTCTGCTTTATTAATTTCTATGGTAGGAACTTTATAATCTCGGTTCAGCTCCTCTAGAATATATTTTGTTTCAGGATTTACAGTTTTCAACCGAGCTTGGGGATTTGATTTGTCAGCAATTTCCTCTGAAACAAAAAGTGTAGCATATATAACATGAATTCCTGAAAATTAACTTCTTACCCTCAGTCTCAATCCTCAAATTGTGTATCACATGATGAAATCTCGAAATATTGAATTTTGATAAATCATTTGGATCCTGCAAAATTATAATATCCTTTCTTTCGAATGGTTGATCTGTAATTAAGTCTTTCCAGTTGCGGGTTTTGATGTTTAACTGTTCTATAGCTTCCATTAGATAAACATTTCCAGTAGTAGCAATAGCAGCAATGTGGGAACTTTTAGTAAATGGTTTGAATAATACTGGGCATTCAAATACACCCTCAGATTTACGATTAAGGTTTAACTGGAATAACGATTTGAAATCCAATGGTTTGCCTGTGACAGGATTTATTTTATATTTCTTCATGAAAGGTATCAAAGCTTCCAGGTCGAATATATTGCCATCCAAATCACAGTAAGGTATTTGAAATGGTTGTAATGACAAACAACAATGATCAAAAGGCAATCTTTTGAAGTCTTCCTCTTCCTTAGTAGCTTTATGTCCCACTTTCTTGCCTCCATAAAGTGTGGTCCATTCTGTGTAAGTTAAATGCAATTTATCTTTTTGATGTTGTCTTTTTCCCATTTCGAATGCTTATCTCTAATTCAAATACAACTGCGAACCATAAACTCATAAACAAATGTACTGAAGTACTGATTATAAAAATTATAAAATAAATAAATACATGAAAGTATGACAATGACAGCAGAGAAGAATTTGGCCGCGTCTAACAGCTTACAGCGCTCAAAGCCGCTGAACAAAATTGGCAGTTTTTCATGGTGGGATGTCCATGTTGTGAAGCGGCTCTAGCCCCTGCACAGAGTTTGACATTTTTCTATGGTGAAATGTCAAATTTTGTGAAGCAGCTTTAACCGCTGTAAGTTGTTAAACGCAGCCATCTTATGACAGCGAACTTTCAACGCTGTCAAAAGCACAGAACATCTTATGTGGTCTGTGTCAAAAGTCAATATTAAAAACATTGACATTAAGCCGCTTTCACAGAGCTTCGTTCGATCGCCAGCGACAGTTTTTGAACCAATCAGGAACGACTTATTTCAGCTTACTCCCACTTTCCTGTCGCTGGATTACCATCCATCCATCTGCTTCAATTAATTCAGCTACACAGACTGTCACAGACCACAAAACTACAAAACAGTACCTGTCTTCGTTTACAACTTGTGGTATTTCAATCTGTGGTTACTTCGCTAGTAACGAATTAATGAGTTTTTGTTTTCATCCTCTCTTTTTCTGATACATTGAAGAAGGAATGAATTCAAGTAATACTCCCAGTAGTATTCCCAGTCCATTAGTTGTAACGTCTATAAAAACGGTAACCGTGTTCTCGTCAGTGTCAACGTCAACTATCGAAAACTCAGGTTCAACTACAACTGAATTCCCATTCTTATCGGATCAACCGGAAGTTCCGGTAATATATCTGAAATCGTTAATCTTCAAATAGTTGGCACAACACCATCTGTGTACAGCTTCCAATGTTTTGTTTATAGTTTCTATAAGTTTTATGTAATCATTACATGCAAAATATAACAGTGTATCATCCGCAAAAAGATGCACTGAACAGTTCCCTATCACCTCTGGCATATCATTTATATAAATCAGGAATAGCAGGGGCCCAAAACACTTCCCTGTGGTACACCCTGTTTACATTCTATATTATCTGAATATTCATTATTAAATTTCAATTTTTGTCTTCTGTTTTTCAAGTAGCTCTCTAACCATTTCAGAACTGTTCCTCTTATTCCTAATGCCTCTAACTTTTGTAATAGACTGTTTTTTCAAGTAGTTTTTCGATTGAGCTCAACATATTAATTGGTCTAAGATCTGAGGCTTTATTAGAATTACTTTTTTTCGGAACTGGTATAATTGTGGAAATTTTCAGATCATCAGGCACCTCGCATTTTGCATTTATGTTACTATTTCTATAATTCCACTTTATTTTTGAAAGTCTAATGTTAATTTCAGTAAAATCTATTTTCCTACCTCTACTTTCTAATCTTTTATGTTTAGTTTTGTTAGAAGTTTGTGAGAGAGATACCATGATGTTATTGTGGCTAGATATCTTTGGTATTTCCAAAACATTTGCATTAACAAGATATTCTTCATTGGTTATTACCAAGTCTATTATACTTCCCCCATCTTCTGTAGGATGAGTTATGTCAGTAATAATATTTTTGCATCCCGTATCTGTAACCAAGTTCTTCAGTCTAATGCTCTCAGGGGAACTTTTCCGCCAATCTATATTGAAATCCCCAGTAACCACCACTGTCATTTTTTGGTCACATAAATTCTCTTCACACCAGTTTTCAAAAAAATTTAAAAAATCTGTACAATTACCACTAGGAGATCTATATAAACACACAACCAAGTAGTGCTTTCTATTATACACCGCTGCAACTGCTCCTAACCAATATGTTTTTGGCATCGCTAAACATTGCGAATTGATGATTTTTATATCATTTCTAATATATATGACAGTCCCCCCTGTATGTCTACTGTCACTATTAACCCTTACATTATTATATCCTGAGATACTAATTTCTGAACTGTATATTTGGTCAGTTACATGCGTTTCAGATGAGCAGACAAAGAGAGGTTTTGTATCTAAAGTTAAATTATAAATTTCATCATAATGTGCAGGGAGACTTTGAGCATTCAAGTATAACAAAAAACACTCCTGGTGCGCTTTATGTGCGTCAGCATGATAATTTAAATGGATTCAATTTTAGATTTAAGAATATTGGTATCAACCACTTTTCAGCTTTATTTTCAGGTGAAAATTATGGAGAAAACGAAAGATTAGATCTTGCAAATAGAAAGGGGATTCAGTCAGAAGACCCTTCCACGTGTATGCCCTGTATATATGGATCAATCTTGCTCACGGATATCTGTTAACTTACAATCATTTTCCGAGAGATTAGCTCCTAATTGATATTCCGGGTCAGAAACATCTTAATCTATCAGTCGCAACAGGAGATGTTCGGCTTTTGAAATGAGTAATGGTCTCCCAGAGAACATGTCAGTCACAACAAGAGATGTTCAACGACGAGGTTAAGCAATGATATTCTAGAGAAACTGTCAGTCACAACAGGAGATGTTCGGCGACAGAGTTTAGCAATAATTTCCCAGAGAATCTGTCAGTCACAACAGGAGATGTTTGGCCACATAATTTGGCAATGATCCCCCAGATAATATATCAGTAGTAATAGATGTTTGGCGAAAGAGTTGAGCAATCAGAGCAATGCTCTCCTAGAGATTCTATCAGTCGCAATACGAGACGTTAAGCATGTATAGGTATAGTATATAATAAAGATGTTCTTTTATATTCTATGTTCTTTGATCTAGGAAATATATCAATTGCAATGAGTGGAAGAGGGTTAGAAACTTTTGTACGTATATATATGAGCTCATGTTTCACAATGTTTATTCTATTCATGGTACAAATGAAATTATGCAATGCAGTAGTATTTACAATTCGTCACAAATATTTTGTATTTTGTGCAATAAACATGATTACAGGTTCCTTTTGATGACAAGATTTTGGAGTTTTCAGGACAGCTTAGAGAAGAATCTGTCCCAGAAGCCTGTTCATCAGTTAGAGTTTCATTCAATAGGGTACCTCTGAAGAGAAACAAATTCTTCAGTGTCAGCATACTGCTTAGAATAAGCTCTAACCGCAATTCTTCAACAATGACCCAGCGAAATAGTCCTGCCATAGAAGCCCTAGCAAATGAACGGAAGTCTGTTCACAGATCCTCCTTGTATTTCGAAGTTCTTTGGCAGCAAAAAAATGTAGTGGTAGTTTTGAATGAAGTCAATAGATTTATATTTGGAACTGTTTTTTTTTATTAACTTAGCGCCAGCACACTTTACCTGCTGTCGTTTAAACAGGCGAGTCCCATCATATATATAGTTCAGTGGTCCTACCTCTGTATGTGAATTCAAGGCTTATGGGCCACTCTAAAAAATGTTTTTCACAAAAATAATAATTTTTTGAATTAAAATTTCTGTTAATAGGGCTGCCGGGTAGGATAAGAGGAATTTTAAGGTCTCTTTATAAGGAATAACTGAATGGACAAGAGACGTCAAAGGGAGTATGGTAAATGTTTTCGGTATGCTATATCAAACGTTATTGACTTCGACAGAAGTCCCTCAACAAGTATAGGCCTTTTTACCAACTACGAATGCAATCATAAAATACCTTCCTGTGTTGGCGAACAAGTCATCCCGGAATTGATAAGGCGTAGTAGCTCTAAGGAGGGCAGCTTGCTATTCAACATTCCACCATAATGAATGAACAAAAAAGGCCGGTCCTTCGAAATACAAAATTTCTGCATTTGGTAAGTATATGTCTACCCGAAAAACAAGATTCCTTTTTTTCCAAGTGTATTGTTACGTGCACACAGCTTAACAATTCTCACTTAAAAATATTTGGTTCACGGAGCGCAGAAAAACAATAATTTCTGATGTTTGCGATTTCAACTCAACTTAAACAATAATCGATACCTTCCTATAGTGGCCAAGCATTTTTAGGCTTGAGAGCAATCAGAAAGAATATTAGCAGATAACTCGATGGAAATTCTACTTGAAAAATCTATCAGTTTGAGATTCATGGATAATAGAGAGGTTTTGAGAGGTTCATCCTGTGTAATTTACATTATGTTTCCAACAACAGGAAAAATTTAAGGGGTTTGTCCTTACAGCAAATGGTTGGACGCTCTGATAAATTAAAAGATTTACCAGAATTCATTGGCACATAGTGCCAGCTTCTCCAGCATCGAATATGTGTTAAATTTTTAACAATTTAGACCTTTTGGTCTTGTTTGAATTTTCAGAACTATAATTATTCCTACATGTAGCTTTCTGAAAAAGTGGTGGATTACAAACGGGGTGGAATTAGATGTACATTATTGTCACAGAATAAGATGTGATAACTTACATTATCTTGAAGGTGGGTGTTCTAAAAGTCGTAGATTATGCAATATATATCTTATTTCATAATCTTTATACGGGGATGTAGTCTTCCTATTTGGCAGTGGTGTGAGCAGAAGGGATTTCGGCTTCATCTTCCTAGGTCATGTTCTGTCATCAGAGACAGAATGATCGAGACAACCTAAGGTGTTTTCTGGCGCTCTTGTATTTAAAACGTATTCGTCTCCCCATCTTTCTCTCACTATGTGGCTGTCCATAAGTGAGAGAGAAGGAGACAGACGAATACGTTTTAAATACATGAGCGCCAGAAAACACCTCTAATTGTTAAAAACGCTTGGAGAATTGGGAAAGGTAAAAATATATTATTTTTTAGTCTGCTCTTATGTTTACAAGAAGTACCATAGACTTATCATTCAAGTATGTATCTTGATATGTAACCTTACAGATCGATAACAAGGGCACAAGTCACTTATAAACTTAACCCGGATCAGTAGGGTGAATATATAAACTTAAGACCTAAACAATAAGTTATTGAACAGAAAAGTGCCACTCTGCATTCGAATGATAGGTACTTTGGAATGATATTACTAATTCCAATTTCTCCAGTTTCTTCTTTCCTGTTGTTTGATTCAACTTTATAAGCAAACAAATGTCTATTCATTGATTTTGTAAAACATACTCCATGTTCAATAATAATTAATATGAATTTCACCACACCAAAAACTGGTGGATCTATATTCACACATAATTCAAGCAGAACAACAGAACATACCAGGGAAAAGGTCATCTGAACCACTGAGCACTGCGAACTTGGCGGACGATCGGACTGATCTAACTGAGTCCAAAAAACTCGAATGAAACTGGATTGCAAAGCCACACGCGCAGTCATTCAGGACGAAAAATATACCCCTACCCTAATTATTAAATATTGGAAATTATCAGACTCACTTCGTTATGTAGGAGTGAATGGTATATTGATTGTCATTGAAAATTAATGCATTAATTTCTAATAAACAAACTCAGTGTCAATAATAGTGTCAACCTGATAACCAAACAGTTTCTTATCAGGCATTCCAGATACTTGTCAAAAATGTCAAATTAATCTAAATGAACCAATACGGTGGTATCTGCCCCCAGGAACTTTCCATTGTTTTCTATTTTATAAGTTTGTGATTGGTTGAAACTGGTATTTGCCCCCAGACATAACCTGATCTGGAATGCCTAATTGGGGTAAATGTACACATTGATTATGACATTTGAACTTCAATAACTGAAATTACTCAGGTGGTAAGTTTCTTTTTTCAGTTGTAGCAAAGACTGAGGTTTGAAGGTGGGTGGGAATTGAACATTTGATAGTTACAATTAAAAATATGTTAGATACACCAGTTTATTTGGAGCATTTCTCTCTGTTTTATAGGAATTCTTAGTTTATTTCCCAAATTCCAAAATACATCAAAACAAAAAGTATCGTTATTTCTATCACCAAGGATACATCATGAACTGAAGTAAAATCGAACTAACATATACAAGGGAAAAACTAGTTATGAATAAATATACATATAATACGGTTTCTCTCAAGGAAAAAATCAACAAGTTCAAACCAAATCTAATCTTCGTCGCTATCATCACTAGTCCCAATAGCCTGAATGTAGTAGTCATCCAAATACTTTGGAATCCTTCTAGTTCGTTTACTAGGTGCATCAGGCTGCGATGATGGAAACGAAGATTCATCAAGATCATTTGACCTGGTCATTTCAATATTTGATTCCTCAGTTATACCTTCATGTACAGTTGCTAATTCATTTTTTCCAACAGTATCTTCAGATTGAAACAGCTCATCAAAATCATATATTATGGAGTTAGACTGACCCGCGTCTATATGGAAAGTTAAAGGTGTTTTATTTAGAAATTTCCTATTTCTTCTGTATATACCGCCTCTTTCATCTTGTACAATATATGATCTATCATTCAAGCAATCCCTCACTGTTCCTTTTACCCATTGTTTTCCTTTCTGAATCAATATTCTATCATTTTTTTCAAGTTTTTTTAAATCCTTTGCATTTTTATCGTAATACATTTTTTGTTTCATTAAACTTGTTGAGTGTTTTTCCATAATTTCATGATAGTCTAAAATAACTGGTTTAAGGCATTCAGAAGAAACTGGAATTTTTGTTTTTACTAGTCTGTGTAACAATATTTGGGCAGGAGAATATTTCATATGTGGCAAAGGACTATTACGATATTCCATCAAGAAACTTGGCAAATCACTATCAGAGACACATTTTCTCAAAAAAGTTTTTATAATTCCAACATATCTTTCAGCTAAACCATTCGATTGGTGATGGTAAGGACTACTGAATTTCAATTCGAAATTCCATTTCCTGGCAAAGTCCGACAAATGTTTGGAATTATAAGGAACATTATCAGCATAGAGAATATCAGGGACCCCAAATCTGGAAAAAATATCTTTGCAGAAATTTATTACCTCTTGTGCAGTTTTTGTCTGGGTATTTTTAACCTCAACCCAGTTAGAGTAAGAATCCACTATTAAAATATAGTTTTTATTATTGTATTCAAAAAAGTCTGTGAATAAATATTGCCAAGGTCTGCTTGGTACCGGATGGGATATCATGGTTTCTCTTTGATTTGATCTTTGATTCAATTGACATGTTTCACAATTAGCAATAATAGTTTCAATATCTTTCGACATTTTTGGCCAGTAAAGTATTTGACGCGCTCTCAACTTTGTCTTTTCAATTCCTAAATGTGGTTCATGGACTAATTTCAACATTTCTTGGCGCAAGGTGGTAGGTACAATTATTTTATTATTGAGAAAAATCAGATCATTGGATAAATATATATCATTTTTCAGTTTATAATAGTGCTTTATATCAGGGGATAATTTTTTTCTTTATCTGGCCATTTGTTCTGGAGAAATGTTTTGATTTGAGCTAAGATGGAATCATTATCAATGGCAGTTTTGAAAATATTTTTTTTTTCCTCAGATATGGGTATATTATTGTACAACGTATGTACAATATATTCCATTTCAGGGTCATCTTCGACTTTAAGTTTTAAAAATGATCTAGATAATGCATCTGCGATATACATTTCCTTACCTGGTAAATATTCAATTTGTATATCATACTTTAAAAGTCTCAACAACATTCGCTGCAATCTCACACTAACTTTTTCCAAATCTTTTGAGAAAATTGGTATCAAAGGCTTATGATCTGAGTGAACCTTAACTTTATGACCATAAACGAAAGTGTGGAATTTTTCAAAAGCAAAAACAATGGCAAGAAGCTCTTTCTCAATTTGAGCGTATCTCTTTTCAGCTTTTGTAAGACATCTAGATGCAAAAGAAACTGGATGATCCATCTGTAACAAAACGCACCCCAATCCATCACCAGATGCATCACACTGTATTGTAATTTCTTGATTGGGATCAAAAATTCTCAACAGTGGACTACTTGTGATCAATGATTTTAAAATTTTCAATTCGGAATCATGCTTTTTCGTCCAGCAGAATGTAATATATTTTTTAGTCAGTTTTCTGAGATTAGTTGTGAGCTGTGATAAATTTGGTATGAATTTCGAAAAAAATTTAACTAATCCAAGAATTCTCAAAAGTTGTTTTGTTAGTAGGGGGTTCAATTTCGGCTACAGCCCTAATGTTATCTAAGTCTGGCCTAACACCTTCGCCAGATATTATCTGTCCCATAAACCTAACCTGACTCAACTTATACTGAAATTTTTTCAGATTGAATTTCACACAATAATCTGATGCCCTCTCAAGAACCTTTTTCAGTGCTTCATCATGTTCCTCATCATTTTTTCCAGAAATAATCAAATCATCAAAATATATATTAACACCCAGTATATCACCAAATATTTCATGATTTTTACGCTGGAAAATTTCAGGGGCTGAGGAAATTCCGAAGGGAACGCGATTAAATCTGTACCTACCGAATGGTGAATTGAAAGTACACAAATCAGCACTTTTTTCGTCAAGTTGTAATTGATGGAAACCATCTTTCATATCTATAACTGAAAATAATTTCTGACCAGTCAATCTACTGATTATATCTGAACTAGTTGGTATAGTGTAGTGCTCTCGACGAATATATTTATTTAACGGTTTGGGATCAATACATATTCGAAGAGATTTATCAGGCTTTTCAACAATCACAAGAGCATTTACCCAATCTGTGGGATGACTGACTTTCGAAATCACACCTTTAGATTCTAAATTTGATAAAGCTTGTTTCAACCGATCATGTAGAGCTATAGGAACTTTACGACAACATTGAATCACGGGTTTGGCATCTCTGCAGAGTTTAATTTCACATAATCCAGGAATTTTACCCAATCCCTCAAAAACTGATCTATACTTTTCATAGATTCCGTCAATAGTATTCGGTAAAATATCTAGATTATATACTCTTTTTATCAAATTGAAAGAAATGCAGTCATGCAAACCCAATAATGGTTCTGATAAGAAATCGACAATAAGGAAATTTACTGTTTTCGTCAAATTATTGAATGAACAACTCAACAAGACCTCACCAAATGGCTTGAACCTGAAGTTTCCATAAGAAACTAAAGTGACTGCAGAACGTCTAATATTTTTCTTCAACTGGAGTTTTTCAAATATGTTCTTCGGTAAAATACTGGTTTCTGCTCCGGAATCAAGCTTCAGACGTATATTCTTTCCTTCGATGGACAAGTTCTCATACCAAGATCCACTGTTTGGATAGATGTGACACTGGTTGATGTATAATTCTCGAATGTTATTAACTTCTCTTTCCAAGTCATCACCATTGCTGATACATTCGTTTTCTCGAAAATTCTTATCTTCAATGCTATGAACACGTTTTTGGTTGTAATTCAATCGCACGTTAAAAGGTAAGGCCGCGTTGATCCATTACTCGCACAAGTTTAGACTTCTGAGGGTTGACGTTCGTCAGCTGATTAACGGAACGAACAATTTTAGAACAATTTTTTTTTAGAACAATTCGTATTGATTTCTTTGTGGGCTATACTTCTGGATGTTCTACTGTTGCAGGCTCTAGCAAAATGTCCACTTTTTTGGCAGAATGTGCAAGTTTTTCTGAAAGCTGGGCATTTATTTGGAGGGTGTTCATACTAACAATTCCGACAAAGCATTTTTCGTTCTTTCGTTCTTATTGCATCTACTACCTCTTCTGGATTCAACAATTTCAGGTGCTTTTTACTGAGTTCGACACTCTTGCAATAATCCACAATTTTGGTAATATCCAAACCAACTTCTCTCATCAGGCGTTGTTGTATCTGCTTATCATTTATTCCTAGTATCAGCCTGTCTTTGATCATCCTATCTTCATATGAAGCTGAACATTCCGATTTTGAACAAACAAAATCACAAAGTCTTGCCTGTTTCTTCAACTCAGTTAAGAATTGCTCGATTGACTGGTCTTGTCCTTGATTCATATTATTGAATTTGAAAGTCTATATTGTTGTGTTACTTTTTGGGAGATAATGTTGATCGTAGGCCTTGATAACTTCGTCAAAAAGTTTCCTTGTTTCTGCCTTGAAATTGTTAAAAATGTCCAAACCTTCGTCACCGATCACACTCAAGAGGATAGCTATTCTGATATATCATCACTTTCCTTGTATTTGCCTGACGCTTTCAAGAATATGTCAAATCTTTGCTTCCATTTGGTCCAATTCTCCAAATTGCTATCAAAAACTGAAGGGGATGGAATTCTGAAATCGGCCATAATTTGTAATACTTTCAACTTTTCTCTGGTTTTACTTCTGACGCCATGTTTTATAGGAATTCTTAGTTTATTTCCCAAATTCCAAAATACATCAAAACAAAAAGTATCGTTATTTCTATCACCAAGGATACATCATGAACTGAAGTAAAATCGAACTAACATATACAAGGGAGAAACTAGTTATGAATAAATATACATATAACACTCTCAGTGTTGAAACATTGGATTGCTTTCCGTACAAAAAAAAAAGAGAATAATCGTATGCCATGAACAAAACTTGGGCGATATTTCTTTCCGAACTCATAATAAATAACATTCGATTCATGTGACAAATATCGCCTACATCGACGACAGGAAAATTAATGAAACTGAATAACATATTTGGCTCTTTTTTTCTATGCAATCCCGTATAAATAGGTATAGGTAGCACCTGAATGAATTTATATCACCTATATATATCTTCAGTGAAAAATGTTAAACAGAATCAAAGTACAGTTTGAGATGGAACAACCCGTACAACTCTCACGGTTCCAGACACCTGCGATATAAATGCATAATATATATAAGATGAAAAATAATCGAAATTTTTGTGATACATAAAAGAAAAAACTATGAGATAACCTGTACTACACATGTACGAAACTAAATATCAAAGTCAAGTTATGACATTTTTCTAAATAACATAATTGAAGGGACAACGACAGCAGCGATAGCTATAAAATATGTGAATTACTAAAAACACAGAAAAAAAAAGAAAAAAGTGTAAACGAAGATAATTGACACAGCGTAAAGACATACCTGAGCTGAAAAAAACTCATGCACATATCTTTACAACAGTAGAGAAAAATACCAAATGAACAGATATTATGATAAAATAGCTCACCTATAATGTATGTTTGCTTGCAATGAAAAATATCTAGTCTATCCTGAATTGACAAGTAATCACGACATATTCTATAAATAGAAGAGTGAATAAGTGAGTACATTGGTTTGCGCAAGATAAAATGGTTTGGGAAGCTAATATGTAATGGAATTACGTACAGGAAGCCCATCAGGAACACGTAGATTGATATGTGCACGTAAGTATGGGCAATCAACTTGTGACTCTAGATTTTTCAGCAAGAATGCTCCGGATAGATACCATCACATTTAAAACAAACGTATTTGAGGAAACGCCTTTGAACTTTTTTTAGACTCTCAATATATATGACATGTCCAGGATTCCAGAGAACGCTGCCATATTCGAACTTCGATCTCACAAGTGCATTTCAGGGTAGTAAGTGCGTTTTTATTCCATCAGTAGACAACCATTTGGAGTTTCTGATGATGAAACCAAGTGTTTTGAAACCACTTGAAAAAATAGAGTTTACGTGAGGCGAAAATTTGAATTTCGTATCAAAAATAACACCATGCAAGATTTATTAATTCTTCCATTTTTGAAAGAACTTGATCATGTTGTGCGAGAAGTCAATAGGGGATAATTTGCGAGAGTACAACACTAAATTGCACTTTGTAATGTTCAGAGGTAATAGGTTCAATTTACAATCACAGTATAATTTCCGAGTCTATACCCTGGCAAATGTCATTTGAGTTGAGCCAACAGAAAAATCGCTCAGAAAAAATTCTCTGAACAATTTATTCGGCAAAAATTGGATGGATTTTCAATAATGAATTCCGAATTACTAAAATTTTCTATTCTCTAATAAAAAAGTGGAACGCCACAACCAACATCATCATTAGTACAAATAGGGCATAATTTCCACTGATATCGAGTCGAGGAATATAATCCTCCAACCTCCAACAGAGTTGTTATCAAAAACTATTTATTCCATGAGCCCTTTTAATTTTTCTTCGATAGTTGCCGGCTATGATCATCAGGAACAAGGAATGTTGAGTGTTCTACCCACATTTCGTAACACCCACAGTCTCCGAACATTCCGAACATACCAGAATCCAGAATAATGCCTGTTGCAAAATTCACCAAATATTCTGCAATTTTGCATTAACCCAAGCTAACCTATCCCATCCTAACACCTAACACATTCATTGTGGGCATATCGACAAGAAAAGAAGGATGAATTTTGCAAAAGTCGAATCATTCGGGTATGTTCGGAGACTGGGTTTTACGAAATGTGGGTAGAACGACATGCTCCCGGAATCTTGGCCTCGACCAACGATTATATACTACAAAGAATGACCCAGTTCGGAGATTTTATCTGTCTTTCGTGACGTCACCGGACCTACGTGCTCTTATGGCAGAACATCAGTTATGTAGGCCGTGTGACGTCAAAGGACAATGCAAATCTGCGTATGTGCAGTTGAAATTTGGCCAACGTACGTAGATAGGAAATGAGCCATCCTTTGGAGTATTGGAGTATATAATCATTGGGCCTCGACCGGGAGAAGGAATTGCGTTCAAGCCTATTTTGAAAATTTTCGGAAATATACGCGCAGGTCCCTTCGACACTCGGGTAAACCGATCGCCAATATGAGATCGAAAATTCATCATTTGAACAAGATTCCAACCTGTTACCATAGACCAGGTAAATTAGTCCAAAAGAAAAGATTTGAAACCAGAAGTTTGTTCAGTAAAAATCAGGAGGAAATATATAAATGAACCAGGGATAATAGGTATATATACTCACAAGTAAGCTATAAAAATAGATTTTATATACTGAGAATTAGTTACTTCGAAGAAATACCGGTTGAAATGAAATGGTCGAATTGATAAAATCAAAGAATGGTAATGAAATACGGTTTCAATTACTCAGAATATATATATATATATATATACTTGTTCCAAATTGTGACTGTATGTGTTTTTAGGCAGAGAGACTTTGGATTGCAGTCTAAGGATGACAAGGTTAAATTGATTTCTACAAAATCGAAAAAATATATTGAGTGAATTATAAGAGATATCCATGAGAACAATTTTCAAAAGAAATCTTCTGAAAAACATTTTTTCTAAAAACGAAAAGTGAAACTACCAACTAATACCGACTTTAAAAGAACAATAAGCGATGAGTAATAAATGTTCAAAATTCAAAGTTTGTCGCCAGATGAACAATAATGTAACGATTATAGTACAGCGAAAAAATGGATAGTGCCGTATGACAAAATAGGGGTGGGAGTGAATTTTTAGAGTTATAAATATGAAGAGATCATTTTAAGTGGAAGGTAATTCCATGTTAGAGCAAATAACTTTCTTCTTCCTCTTTCAGTAACGAAGATATCGCTTGTTCAGAAAATTCTGGAGACCCTGTATATGTACAGTGCTTTTTTTTAATGTCCTCCCTTTAATTTTTTGAACAGGTCAACTCAAAAAATTTAAATTTGGGATAATGAAATCGATGCATGACTAACCCAATTTGAATTCAGACCAATCAGAAAGCTATCGGATCGTCGTACGATCGAATTACGGATCTGTCTGAATCCAGCCTGAGACTTTCTTTATGGGGATATTCGAAGCAAAAGGTATACGAAACTGAACCTGAATATTTGTAGAAATATCGACGTTACTTTGTGTTCGAAAATGTTCGACGTGAAATATAGGATAGGCTGTTTATTATGTCAAGACGTTCAAGAAAACCATTTCGAGCATCTTCCGAACTGAACTCAGCTTATTTCTTCATAGCATGAAGTTAAACGTCGATGTATTCCAGCAATGATTAAATGTAAAATGTCCCGCCATTTTGTATATTCTGTGGTTGTGAAGTATTCGTCAGGAGCTTTTGAAAGATGTGCCACAAGACCCCCTTTCCATTAATTTTTTCCCAGATGGCACCAATCCCCATCTTGAAAGTTTCATCTGTTAATTCCTCTCCAAAATATAGTATTCATGCATCAATTTCATCGAACCAAGTTTGAAATTTTTGAGTAGACCTGTTCAAAAAATATATTTCGTAAGGGGAGTAATTGGCCAGGACAGTACGGGCAAATATTCGTATGACAGTTTTTGAAAATGACTTCAAAATAGAAATCGAACCGTCGAAAAAATCAGAAGGAACCAAAGGGAAAAAAAGCCCCGTGAAGACCATCTTGCATTAACCAAGATTCCTGAATTTTTGACGTCACAACCACAATAAACGTACAGAAAAAAGAAATGAGTATTCCTTTGAATAACCCCCGGGGCTCTACACTTTTCTCTCGTACTTGTACTTATTTATTTGTTAGACTTTCAAGCAGACAAACTCGAATAATGACTCACAATCGTGTGTGCTTGGACTGTAAATGGTACTGGGTACTGGTGTTCAAAAAACCTAAAAACCATCAACTTATTTCAACTTCAACGGACAATAGTCACGGCTCAACAAAATGCAGTGTATTCCTGTTGGTAGCACTGATCCGGTTCATATGCAAGTTGCAAGTACGCCATGAGCCAAAAATTGTGAAAAGGGAGTGTGATTTGTTTTCTATTTTGTAATAAAAGGAAAGTATTGTGGTAAGTGATTTCAGCATGTTCTTTCATGTAGATTTCGGTTCTTGTTTCCATTGACACCCAAGTCTTTCCTCCACAAATATTGAAAAAATCGAGCTAGCTATAATGAAGGGATGAAATTTTATATTATCTTCAGATTATTTGTCAAGTTAAATATATTGCTTCGTCAGTCATTTAATTCAAATGGTAATACATTTTGAAACTACTACATCATTTATGTCGAAAATAGAAATTATTGTCTGGTCAGATATCAAAATGGCCGACTTCTGGCGATAATCAATTTTTTCATTTTGGAAAAAGGACTCTGATGAAAGAATTTCTATATGAAGTTGCCTTATAACAAAACCCTCAAATTAATACCTTATGCTGACCTTGCATAGCACGGCCGTTTTTAAACTAGATCGGCTGCTAGAGTGCTTGTTCCAACAAAGGATTTTAATTTCATTTTTTCTTTGAACAGAATATGTCAGCTGGTTCCAGTGGTTCGGGCCGAGGCAGAGGGGGTCAAGCGGCTGTTGGTGATCAAAAGGAAGCTAAAGAGACTAAACCAAATCCTAAAATGTCGAAAGCACTTGGCACATCTGCTAAAAGAATTCAAAAGGAACTGGCAGAAATTACACTGGATCCACCACCAAATTGCAGTGCTGGCCCCAAAGGAGAAAACTTTTATGAGTGGGTCTCCACCATTCTGGGCCCACCTGGTTCTGTTTATGAAGGAGGTGTTTTTTTCCTCGACATTCATTTTTCTCCAGAATATCCGTTTAAGCCACCTAAGGTGACTTTCCGTACTAGGATCTATCACTGCAATATCAACAGTCAAGGAGTGATTTGTTTAGATATTTTGAAAGACAACTGGTCTCCGGCTTTAACTATTTCTAAAGTCTTATTGTCAATTTGTTCCTTGCTGACTGACTGTAACCCAGGTGAGATTTTCAATTTTAAAAACTTTAATATTATTCAACAATATTCTTTGTCAGTTCTGTTGAAGCCAAATTTCATCAACATCATGACCCCACAGAAGGAAATAGTGATGTCCTAGTATCTTGAGTCTTGAAAGTATGAAAATATTTATGGTTATAGGAATGATACATTGACATAACAACTGATGTACACTTGCCTTTATGCCATTTGTGCATATAACGTGATGCAAAATATATTAGAAAAAATTCACCAAAATTCCCTCAATATCAAACTTCAAAACTGCCATCAAAAAGCTCATTCCCCCCATTGTTTTCATACCATTGATGACTTCCTTATGATTGCACTTGTGCACATTGTCTCATTAGGTATATGTTTTTTCTTATCGCATCTATATTTATAATATATAGGTTAATATTCAGATGTCATTTAATGTTTATTTTGTGAATTGAATAAATTATCTATATACATAAACAATGAGATTGGTTTAAAATTTGAAACTTTTTGTAGATATCAAGTATCCTAACACCAAACTTACCATGTTAGCAGACACATGTGAGGTGCAAATAATATTCGTTTGGTTTTTGCGTGATTGATCTCTTTAAAAATATTCAAGGAATAATATGTTGAAGAGAGATTATGAAGAACAGAGTAATATTGTATTTTATCTTGCTCATTCTGCAGTCTTCTCTTTCTGTCCCCATTGGTTATAATGTCAATGGAATGATATTAGTATTGTTTACTTATTATTATCTTCAATTCTTTTGTGATTGAACAAACATTCCTCCAATCTGGTTATGATGCGTTCAAAAGCTAACAGTATTCTACAAACTTTTAGTGGGACATATATAGCCCGATAGTAATTTTCAACCAATAATTTTTTTATTATAGCCTTATTGAAAAGTTTAAGTTGAATCATTATTGTCTAAGATGGTAACTTTGTGAATCAATTTCCTTTATTATTCAAAAATGTTGTTGATCCATTCTCAAATATTTTATTCTACAAAGGTATATGTTGTTGTGTCGGTGGAAGCCATGATAATACTTTTTTTTAAATCTTATTGTCGATGGTAGTCTCTCATTCAGATTCTTATTCTTGCTCCTAGTTGATTTCAACTGTTCTGATTACCTAAACATTATGATGGTAGAACCAAATTTTTAGATTTTTGTTAAACCATTGCCATATTTTGCTTTTCATTTCAGTAAAATATTCAGGTTTTTATTTGATCCACAGATAATTACAGTTGAAGTAAGTTGTCTATAGGATTATCATATCCAAAGTTTTCAAACACAAAACACACTGAGAAAAGTTTACTTAATTATATTTTATGTTACCATCGATACTTTGCCAGAAATAAATTGTATGGGCAATATTGTGTTGCTGTCTATCTTTTCAAGAAGTTTCAATCGAGAAGAAGAAGAAAAATGTTTGTTTTGGAAAAAATGGAGGTGATATGAGGTGAAAATGGCAGTAGTGGCACTTGACGAATTAAAACGTGTATGTACAGATCAGAATATTTTGAAAATAAAAGAAAGCAGGCAGAATACGGGTCGTCTTGCTACGTCGAATTCTTCCTACGGCGAATTCTTGCTACGTCGAATTCTTCCTACGGCGAATTCTTCCTACGGCGAATGTCATCCCCTCCACTGACGTCATTTAAACACGAACGTTTCCGATGATGGTCCATACACCCCATTGTGGAAAGTTCGCCGTAGGAAGAATTCGACGTAGGAAGAATTCGACGTAGCAAGAATTCGACGTAGGAAGAATTCGACGTAGGAAGAATTCGACGTAGGAAGAATTCGACGTAGGAAGAATTCGACGTAGGAAGAATTCGTCGTAGGAAGAATTCGACGTAGGAAGAATTTGACGTTAGAAAAAATCGGCGAAAATACACGCCCTTCTCTCTTGAAATATATCACATCGCAGACAGAACTTCTCGACAACGACGTCATCAGATGAACGATTTGTACCAAAGAATTCCTTTTTCGCATTCACAGTGGGATTCATTCATTAATACTCGAGATTGTATAACTTTCTGAAAGGCATTCTGTTGGCCACATGAATGTGCAACTTTGCCCCAAATCAACCGTCTTCGTATTATATTATTCGAAAACATAATAGTGAGAGTTAAAGTTGAAATACCCGATATAGCCTGTAATACAAAATGTAATATTCATAACAACGGGCTATTTTCGAACTTGGATTTGAATTCCGAAGGTAATAGGGGTCCGAAACATTTGCGTTCGATATCCTTTGAAGTAGTGAACTGAAATGAAAGGAATAGGCTACAAGCCAATAACACTTTTTGGGGGGTCAAATGACCTGAACATATTCAGGACGATCTTGCTATATGAAACAATAACTTGTAGCACTATGTCGTCAGTTTTCACTGATACAATCGACTATTAACAAGAGATAACTGATTGTCTCAGCGAAAAAAAAAAGGTTACTGTCGAATTTTCTCGTACGTCTTTCTTCAATATAATTGATCCAGAAAACTCATTGAGAAAAACCCAGTCCCATATGATAATAACGGTACCAGGAGCTATAATTCGTCTGAAACAAAAATTATTGGCTTCCAATCACATCATGTTTTTCAGAATCTAACGTCTTGAAGAAAGCCATATGAAAATTTTTAGGCCGTAACTCCCCATTGTTTGTTGGAAAATTCAGTCCGTTGAACCTCTAAAAAGTGACAAGCATAGAGCTGGAATTTATAGTTTCATATAGCAGCAACGTCTTGAACACGATTCATGCTGCATCATATGTCTTCCCAGAAAGAGTTACGGACTTGAAGTCTACAATCCTTATTTTACCACCTTAATACGGTGTAAAATCCAGAAGCGTCACATTTTTCAGCTATCTAGTCAGAGATGAAACCGATAACAATGATGAGACGTGTAACGAGTTTGTAGAAAAAAATAAAAAAAGCAGTAATTTTTCTTGATGTTGATGATGCTAATATCAATCAATATGAATGAATTCCACCGTAAATGTGAAAGAGGAATCCCTCGGTGCATCCCGTTTTATTGATGGAGTCGTTGACGAGATAATTTGGCGGCGATGTTAACTAATTCTGAGGAGCAGGGAGTATTACTATGGCGAATTCTTTCTACGGCGAATTCTTCCTACGTCGAATTCTTCCTACGTCGAATTCTTCCTACGTCGAATTCTTCCTACGTCGAATTCTTCCTACGTCGAATTCTTCCTACGTCGAATTCTTCCTACGTCGAATTCTTCCTACGTCGAATTCTTCCTACGTCGAATTCTTGCTACGTCGAATCGTTCCTACGGCGAACTTTCCGCTATGGAGTGTATGGATCATCATCGGAAATGTTCGTGTTTTGATGACGTCAGTGGAGGGGATGACATTCGCCGTAAGAAGAATTCGACGTAGGAAGAATTCGATGTAGGAAGAATTCGCCGTAGGAAGAATTCGACGTAGGAATACGCACCCGGCAGAATATACCTTTTTTCCAAACTTTGAAGAGCCATAACTCCACAATGAATGGAGAGCGCTAAGTTTTGACTTCGGTTTCATGTTCATCTGCTCGAAATGAGTAAGTAGAACCAAACAGTTCTTCAAAATGCACTGGTGACTTCCATTAACCGGATAATAGACTTCTACCCTCAAAATCTCTCTTTGATGAATCCGAATCTGCGGTATTTTCAATTTTTTCCGTTTCGAAAATTCTTATCAAACCACTGCAATATTTTGCTTTCCTTTACAGTTGAATATTCAGGTTGAGCTGAATTGTATTAGATCTGAAGTTATCATCCACCTCGAAACACACTGAGAAAAGTTTATTAAATTATGTTACTGTCTATCCTGTGCCTGAAATGAATTGTAGGAGCAATATTAGTGTTGCCGTCTATGATTCAAATTTCTAACTATGAATACACACGTCGGTAACACATAAGTACCATAGACGGAATACTTGGGACTGGACTTAAGAGAGAGAAAGATAGAGCATTGATCTGCAGACTAAAAAAGATACCATACTGTGATTTGCAATATGGCTAATATACCGGTAAATTTTATTATATTCCTATGCACATGGAAATGAGCGTATTGATGACATTATTTGCCAAGATTCTGACTTAGGATAGTTGGCCAAAGCCTCTGTGAAGGGCATTTGAGGCGTTTTTTCTGCGACATCTATAATATAATATCAATATTTCTGTGACATAATCACATAGATATCTTATGAAATTCCATGATGGTATTCGAGTTTGGAAATCCTATCTCGGATTAGACAGATTTTCAAATATGTGACTTCAGTCTTTTGAAACAACTGAAACGAATCTGTGAAAACTGAACGATTGAGAATATAAATTGAAGCCTGATAAATGAAAAGCTTGGTTGGCTGATGAACATTATTTAATTACCTTGTAATCATAGACCCATTGCATTGCTTTCTATCATTTCCAAAGTCATGGAAAAAGCAATCAATATGAAGCTCATCAAATATCTAGATAAATCATACGGATTTCGCCTTCAGAGATCAACCAGCGACTTATTGGCTTATGTTTCTCATATTTGGCAGCATTCAATCGAGAAATTCGGAGAAACGATAGCTGTTGCACTCGATATTTCAAAAGCGTTTGATCGAGTTTGGCATCGGGGTCTCCTTTCTAAGCTGTCGTCTTATGGTTTGCCTCCTCAGTTGTGTGCTTTGTTGAAGAGTTTCTTGTCTGATAGGTCTCTGTATGTGGTTGTTGATGGAGTATCATCTGATATTCTCCCAATAAATGCAGGTGTTCCACAGGGTTCAGTTTTGGCGCCCACTCTGTTTTTGCTTCATATCAATGATTTGCTCGAGAAAACATCTTGTTCAATACATAGTTTTGCGGACGACAGTACTCTTCATACCAGTTTCTCTTCCAGAGTCCCCATACCAGCTCGAGAAACAAAAATTCAAATAAACATTTACCTTAAAATTAACGACGGTTTGCCAAAAATAATAGAATGGGGTAACATGAACTTGGTGGAATTTAATGTTACGAAAACCCAGGCATGTCTCTTCTCAAAAAAAGCCGTTCTATCATCATCAAATATTCAGATGTCAGGAGTAACTGTTCCTACAAAATCAAGTATCTAGGAATTACAATCAGTGATAATCTCTCATGTGAAAACCATGTGAGATCGATCGCTAAAAGTGCTTCCCAGAAACTTGGATTTCTATTTTGTGCGAAGAAATACTTCACTTCTCATCAGCTTCTAATGATCTACAAGGGTAAGATACGACCTGTCATGGAATACAGTTCTCATGTGTGGAGTTCGGCACCAAAACATTCATTGAGGCTTCTCGATTCTATTCAGAGAAAGGCAATTCGTCTTGTTGGTGATTCTTCGCTCACAGACTCGCTCACGTCATTAGAACATCGTAGAAGGGTCGGAGACTTGTCTCTCTTCTATAGATACTTTCATGGTCGATGCTCTTCCGAATTGTTATTTATCGTTCCCCCCTTGGCAATATCTACACGGATGACTCGACGAGAACAGAATTCCCACCCCTTTGTTTTGAAGTTGGACACCTGTCGAACCTCTCTTGCTCAGGGATCTTTTGTCAATAGAACAGCTGAGCTTTGGAACTCCTTGCCAAAAGAGGTTTCTCCTGAGGCTTACAAACTTCAGAAATTCAAAGTAAATGTTGATTCGTATTTCCTGTCCCTTGATCCACGCGGTGTTCTTTGAACATTACAGGGCTTCCCTTTTGTGTGAATCTGCATATAAAAAAAACATCTGTGACACATGTTTTTTGATGTATACAATACACTTTTCAAGCAGGAAAATTGAATTATTTCAAATGCACTCTTAAATATACGTCCTGACGTATATTTTGTTGAATGCTTCAGTGTGTTAGACCTTCAAGAAAAACAAGGAAACAAGTACCGCTTGCAGTTCAAAATGTATATGCCTAGAAAAGGACAAGGGTCACTTCTATGAGACACAAACGTTTGTTATATGACGTATTTTGTAATGCATAAACGTTTAGTTACTAGTATGTTTATAATTCACTTGAAATGCTTAAACCATTTCAGAACAATGCTTTTTTTCATAAAAAATAGCTTTCAATTCATGAGTTTCACTTGAATGAAAGTTTAGATTGAAATATCAAAATTAAAGAATAATAATAAGTTTTCAATTCTCTTTAAAGTGCTTGGAGAGACTTCTGAATTACAACAGAAAATATTATTTGCTTTTTTTTAAAAATCTCAATATGAATTACCTACAAAATATGAATTAGGTATCATTTAACACAAGATACAAAATATGTTTTTTATATCATTAAAGCATAAAACAAATTCTATTCTCGAATTATAACTCGCACGATCAACTATTAGATTACAACACTTTTTTAAAGAGTCGAATAACCCAACATGAATCATGTCCAGAATCACGCTTCTATATAAAACCGAGTATAAAACAATAACTTCTTGTACTATGCCGTCAGTTTTCAGCGGTACAATTAGACTGGGCGGCAGCGACAGATTTTTTGCAACAATTTTTTTCATTCTGCCTTTGGAAAGGGGAGTAATTGAATATAAACCAAATCGTAATCCGTAAAAAATATTACGTACTGGTGGTACTTTATGTAAAACCCATAATTTGCGTTCGTTAAGGTCAACAAGAATATGGATGGAAGCTTTTTTACAGACTGCTTTACATTTGTTACACATAAAAACATCAACAGTAAAAAGAAACATGGAGATATACCGTTTCAAGTGATACAGGGTGATTTACAAACTCCCCAAATGTACTTTCTGCAACATAAGTTAATGAAAACCAACTTTTCCCAGTACGTCAATTACAACTGAAATTAGTCTCATCAGGAGAATAACGAAAATTTATGAGGCATACTCTTTGGAAGCATACAGTTTGTTCCATCAAGAACAAATTCTAGGTTAGCCGTGATGATGATTTTGAAGATAATGATTTGTTTCGGATACAAGTATTTACCATTCCGGAGGCGGTCTGTAAAAAATTGGTCCAAAAAAAATCTGTCACTGCCGCCCGATCTAAATTGACAAGATACAAAGAAAAACTGAATTTTTTACTGAAAAAACGGGAGATATGTTAAATTTTCTGAAAGTCTTTTGTCTTTCTTCAACATGATAGATTCACAAAGAGTAAACACGAAAAACCCAGTTTTTTATAAAAATAATGGTACCGTAGGCTATGAACTTTTTTTGGATTCATTTGAAAAAAAAAGTTTTTTAATGGCTTCCGATCCCATTATTTTTTTCACGGCAATAGGTTCTTCCTGATTCGTTTTTCAGTTTTCAGGATCTGTCAAGAAAGCCGTTTCGGAATTTTTCGCCATATCTCCCAAATTTTGGGTAGAAAATTCGGTTTTTCCTTGCATATAGTCCATTGTACTGCTGAAAACTCATGACATAGTGCTAAAAGTTATTGTTTTATATGCAGTATCGTTCTGAGAACTTGAATCAGGCTGTGTCTTTTGAACCCCTAAAATATGTTATGGGCTTGTAGTCTATACGTTCAATTGATTGAGCCTATCACATATTTTTGAAATAATCACAACCTGAAAAAACACGAGTTTTGGTTTGTATGGAAATAACTCTATTTTGATTGGGCAGTAAAATATTTCTAAGTGCTGAGTCGCAAAGTAATTTAATGGCCGATATATCAGCGAAACCACAGCGGAAGAAAAAGGTTTGTGGTACGATTTACATTATATATAATCCCTTGTGAAACGCTTATATGAATACACCCAGAAGGTAGAAGCTTGTGCGGGCGAGGAATGGCTAATGTTCTTGAGTGCTATAGCACTCGGGGGCGACTAATAGAAAGGTGAAGTTGAATAAAATACTAGTTATAAGGCTAATCGCAATAAAAACCCAAAGTCTGTATACATCAGAACAATATGATTATCGTGGTTGTGATCACTTTGATCAAAGGAAAAACTTTTAAATCCAACTGAAGCTCAGCTCTTTAACTGTACAGTAACAGATCTACACATCAGTTTTCTGTGAATATGAATATCAGATATCTCAAATAACCCTTCCATATAGGTAGCCAACCTGAAACAAGCCAGTGAGAAATGTTGGCGACAGATAAGATATTTGTTTGAACCTGGAGCCAGCTCGACCAGTGCCGTACCCACAAGGGATAAGGGTTGATGGGGAAATACTACAAATTGAGTGGAAATATATATCCAGTGATATTCTGCTTGATACGTGTCTCTCCTCAAGTTGCTCCCCCCCTTTGTCAAGATGGAAGTGCAGGGAGCTAATAGAGTAGGCTACTGTTTGATGTCTTTTCCAGAGGCAGAGATTACGATAGTTTTCAAATACATTTTTTGAAGGGTGCTCAATTTTATACATTTTTTCAGCTGATCCTCTGGTTGGAAGCATAGCCACCCAATACCTGCAGAACCGTGAAGAGCATGATCGTATTGCACGATTATGGACCAAGCGATACGCTACGTGATTTCCTTATATCCCATCACTTCCACTAGTGTCACTCCCCTTTGCCAAGGATGGCAGGTATTTTTTCATGGATCCATTATCATTTCTTGTCCAGTCTTCAATGTTCATATATACCCTAAGTTTGTACATCCTGGTTTAGTTTTAAGTAGATTAAACAAAATTTGCTGTAACAATATACTCCTTGAAAAAGTTGATGTAGTCTTGAGTTGGTGCTTGGAAAAGCAACTATGGTTTTTGTATTTGTGTCTGAAAACTTTCAAAAAATTTTATCATTTCAGAATTGGGCAGCTGAATCTCATAATTGGCAATACCCATGTGATTTTTAACAATATTCATTTTTGTGACAAAACACCACTAGAATGTTTGGCTTCCTATTTTGAGAACTACCTACATTATACCAGCATATATTTTAAAAGATGAAGTGGGTGATGCTAAAAACCATGGTTGTTTCAGAGACTCTTTAAAATAATTAGTCATTCCAAATTTGATTTTTGATTGTGTAGAGTGCATTTGAGGATACAGAAAGACAGAATCATTGGAAATACTGTCTTAAAATTATTTCTCATCTACGACATCCCTTTACCTTGTTGAAATTTGTTTTCTGGTACTACCTGGCGTTTTGTTTCATATTTGTTTACCTACCATTTGCAAAGCTATTTTGTTCTTTCCACATTTGTTAATAGCTCTTGAGATCAACCAAACAAGGAACGGGACGTGATACGGTTTTTGTAAATTATTTCACCCAACGTCTTTACTGGGGAATGTAAAATCGAACCGAATATTTCAGCAATTTCATTATTTGTATTTATGAATGTTAGCCTTCGAAAATAAGGCTTGGTTCAAATCAATTCGTGACGAGTTTGTTAGTTTAGCTTGTAAAACGAACCTTTGTAGACTGATTCAATAAAAATAACTTTGCTCTAACATCCAATCTAAAATATTCTTCTCAACGTGTGTTCTGCCAACCAGCTTATGTAATAATATTTGTTGGATAGTTGATTTCAATCTTCACCACCGACAGAGGCCTGGGGATGAATTATGAATGAATTATTGTAACATTGGGGAAGATTTTGAGTCATGTTACCATTTTCTAATTTTAGGACAAAGAATATATATATATATATATATATATATATATATATATATATATATATATATATATATATATATATATATATATATATTGAAATTTGGAATTCAGACATATTCCCTACCTGTACTTAACTAACGTCTGTAGATGATTGAATTCAATTATTATTGAAGGACAGAATTCACATGTGACCTATCAGCTATCAAATAGTCAATGTTATAGTAAATTCGAACTGTTGACACCGATAATGATTTTGGTAATTATAATTTTACGAAATACATGCATGGAATGGTGATTCCTTCCTCAATCTTGTTATTAACTCATTATTAAAACTGGTTATACATCAAATGTAATTCTTACTTCATTCCATGGATCATTGAGGTCCCAATTTTAAAATTCAAGTAGTTGTAATTCAGAAACCCCGTATCAAATTGTGTACTACATTGGTACTGAAATATATCTCAAGTGGTCCATTTGAAGTATCGAGTATGTTTTTCCTCAATCAACAAGTCTCCTGCGATTTTTCGTGCAATCATTGTTTCCTGGTAGATTGGTGAGGAATTATTGTTTATCTTTTGATGTGATAAGTATATTTATTATTTTATAATCTATGAACGTATCATATTGGCAAGAACATTTCACTCAACTGCTTTTGTAAAGTATACTTTTTTTACTAAATTCTAAGAGAATATGGACTATTCTTCTAGTGAGTATTGTTTAGTTGGTAATTGTAATAATAAATTTTAGTATGTAGACTTCTGTAGTGTTATTTTGAAAACACCTTTCTTCCTCTGATAGTGGGAATTGAAATTCTATTTTTTTGAATCGGTTTTTATCATCATATGTAGAAAAACAATTTAAAGGAAACGACGGATTGGCAAGAGGGGTGTAAATAATTCTAAACAAGTGAAATTGTTTTCACACTGAAAAATTTTATTTCTGCTACCTGCGATGAATTTTTATTCAATGGGCGAAAAATAATCATAAACACCAGAAAGGACTGTTTTCCACTGACAGATTTGTTATGTATAATACATCTTATAGATACTTTATTGGTGTTTTACAAGATTTGTTTACACGAGTCAGGTACAGACTAGCATATCGACTAGAATTTCAAACAATTGAAAAATACACAAATACATAAACATCAATATAAATAGGTTAATATCAAACAAGATAGTCTGAAATATCACAAAAATCGTTTTTAAAATAATCATCGTAAGAATAAAAACATTTTCTAATTAGGTACTTTTTCATAATTTTTTTGAAACATGGTAGGCTGAGATCTTTAATGGAGGTTGGCAATCTATTGAACATTTTCGGGGCAAGATACTGCACACCTGTTTGTCTTATTCAGTCGACGATAATCAACACATTAAGTTCTTCTGTCTAGTGTCATAACTATGCAGATCGTCGTGCGTCGTAAAAGATGATTTATGTGTGTGAGCAAATATTAGGCATTCATATATGTATAAAGAAGGCAAAGTTAGTATTTGAACTATAAAAGCATGTTTGCAGTCATCTCTATAATTGAGACCTTCAATAATTCTTAATGCATTTCTCTGTAAACTAAATATTCTGGTAGCTGATGGTGCATGACCCCAAGATATAAGGGCATACCTAATTCGCGACTGGATGAAAGAATGATAAGCTGTGATAAGAACCTTTTTTGTTACCATACTCAGACTTCCTAATAAAAATATTGAAGATGTAATTTTTTTGATAAAATATTTGTATAATTATGCCAAGTCAGGTTGGAATCAAGGTTCAGACCAAGAAATCTCACTGAAGCATCTTCATCGATGTTCGACTGTTCATTTAGAAGAGTAAAAAACATTGTTTTTGTTTTCTCCTCACTCAGGCATAGACTATTACTGCTAAACCAATCAAGAAGTTTTGACTGCGTGTTCCGCAAACACTTGTCGACAATGGATTTATCAGGATGTTTGTAAACGATGTTGATATCATCAGCAAATAGAATGAACTCTGTATTATTACAACAGTTAGTGATGTCATTGATGTAAATTAGGAACAATATTGGCCCTAATACCGATCCTTGGGGAACTCCGTGATATGTATGTAAATAATTTGAGCAAGAATCATTGATAAATACACATTGTTTTCTCTCAAAGAGGTATGATCTGAGAAATATAAGGCTATCGGAAGAGAATCCATAGATTTTTAATTTATCTAATAGTATATACCGACCCTGATGGTAGTTATTTGACTAATGTGACTAGACAAGCATGAATTTCTGAGCGTAGAAGGGCTTTTAAGTTGCTTAGGATTTCGGATGAGGGCGCTAGTGTGTTCAAGAAATAGCTATATCAAAGGATGATATAAACAGCTGATAGTATAGAACCATAAACCAATCGCTGTGACGTTTGTTGCACTGTCAGGATTAGTTTCAATATTTCAAATAGTAGTAGTAACAGGAGGATGAATTTCTCAATAGGCGAGTTCATTATCCTGATACAACCACTTTGAGTAAATTTGAACTGAATCCAAACAGTAAAATAACGCCTGTGATTGGTCTACAGTTCATTAAAAATCCGCTCTTTACCGTTTGATGTCGACATTTGTTGAACACTGTCGAAATTCTTCCCCATTATCTCTTTTGTGCTTGTGAAAAAATCAATGAATTAGCTCAGGCTTCAGAGTAGCCGTAATATATGTCCAGTAAAGGTTTTCAGAATGGGCTGACTGAAAATGTATTTGTCCGTGGGCGATTAATTCCTTGAAAAAAAAAGGAAGATCGAATAACTGCTTCATTTCAGTCAGGATGACAACTTCCATCCATTCATTCTAAAAGCTGGTCGTTTGTATGAAATGTGAATTACCATTGTTCACTTTTATCAATTTGAATGAAAGGCAAACTTTTTTCCTCCAACATAACCTTGAATTCACTTTGTGAACAAAAGTAGGCTATTTCAGGATATTGCTTGTTCGCCATAGTAATTGTAGTACAAAATTTGAAGACTATATTCAACCATAGAAGAAAAATAGGTATCTGCTTACCGGCAATTTTTGGTATCTGTTATGACTTTGTCGCAAAAGTCATCAGTAATCTTCAAATTTTACTATTGAATTGAACTTGATTCATATACGTTAATAAGCCGTTAACCCTCCGTTAGTCGCGCATGGGACTGGCAGTCCCATGATTTACAATTTTCTCAATTATATTAAAACTATTATAGCTACAGCGTCGTAACTTTATGACATCTCACAGTAAACTTCTAGAAGCCAGTTGCCTGAGTTTCATGCGGGGGGATAGTTTTATTTCTTAGAAAATTTGCAAGAGTGCGTCAGGTACCTACCTGCTTTGGGACTGATAGTCCCAGCGCGACTGCCTACGACTCATTTTTGTTGCGTACATTGAACAAGCGTCTCAGTACCGTATTTCTAGGCTTCGTTGTTTGTAGGTTATTTTTTCTTGTTCATTTGTTACTGTGCCGTGTATTTTTGAAACAGAGTGCATAATTATGGACACAAAGCGTTATAATTTTGATAACCCCGCTGACGTGGAAGAATTGAATCGTTAACTTTCAACCTGGGACAAGCCGAAGAGCGGTCAAGAGAAAACGTTGCGCACCTTGTTATAACGAATCTAAAAGGACGCCAGAACAACCTATACATGTCAAAAGTGTGATACCTATATATGTTTGAAAAAACATGTCCAAGTAATATGTAAAAATTGCTTAGAAAATATAACTGAAGAGGAAACAGCTGGTGAATCTGAATAAATCAAATTACAATAAAATCGGATTGATGCCATTTATTACCTACTTGCTTTTCTATTCCCTGAATATTTTCACGTGAATTGTGTAAAGTCGTATCCACAAATACTACTATAAGAGGTATAAATATGAAAAATAATTGATAAACAATAAAAACACTAGTTATAAAACACAATAAAATTATAATGCAATTTAACTCGCTTTAGTGATGAACTAATTTACCAAAACATTTCAAGCCAAAATAATTCATATGACCAAAAATAAGGCTGCGGTGTTGATATGGGACTAGCAGTCCCAGCGCGACTAACGACGTTACATATGGTGGCGCGCCTAACGGAAGGTTAATGTAAGGTTGTTTGGCTAAATGCGCCTTACGGAAGCAAAGGCCAAGTTACCCTGAATAGAAGGAAATTCATTTGTTCAATTGAACACAACATGTCTTGTAGTAGAATATTTACTAATTGACCAAAAACTGGATATTGATCCTTCTTCCAAAGAAATCCTTCTAATTTAACAGAATCGGCGAATAATCGGAATAATGCTAGCATAGAACTGCTACCAGTGCTACCTACCTCTCTTTAGTGACAGTGACAAATCGTTTGTTCGTTTCCGTTTGGATGGCTTTTGCTTCCCAAATCGGGCGCAGTTAGCCAGTCGTCTCTGTGACGCCACAGGAGCTTCGTCGTGGGACGCGGCGATCTTGGTCGTAACAATGGGTTCGTTCAGCCGTGCTCAACAGTTGAGTAATGTGCCAACTTGTTCGGCTGAACGGACCGCTGCACCATTGATCACTCTCAACCGTTGAGCAGCGGCTCAATACGTTTAGGGCCAGTTGTTCAGTTACGGTTCAATGCTCAGTTCTACAGATCCAAGTTCAGTGATGAACCCGGTTTAAAAATATATTTCCGTTGTACAATTAATATTTGAGCCCAGCTCTACAGAGCCTCGTTCAAGGAAATATATCTCATGTTGGTAGCGTTTGCACATGTGCAGTTGCTTCTTTCTGTCAAAATCAAACGTTGACAAATCCTATTTTTGAAGGTTCAGTTTATTTGTAATTTATTGTGAATTGAAAAAGTGCGAAGACTGAGGAGAAAGAACTGCCAATCCTAGATTTTTTCGAACTGACACAAAAAAAGCGTGAGAATATTTGATGTGACTTTAACAAAGAGCAAATGAATAAAAATTTGAACAATTTTTAGGAGATTATGGCTTCGAGAAAAAGATCAGCTAATTTTTCTCCCAAAGAAGAAATAATATTACTTTGTTTGATAAAAAAGTATAAAGATATACTAGAAAATAAAAAGACCGATAGTAATATCAACAAAAAAAAAAAACTAGAATGCTGGAAACGAATTGAAACTGAATTCAACAATGAAAACGGACACATTTTTCGAGACACTTTGATTTTGAGGAAGAAATATGATAATCTGAAGAAGAGAACAAAAAAGAAATTCGCTTTTTTTCATTGCAGTGTCTGGAATGAATATGTTTTGAAGTTTGAGATCATTTGATGAAATGAATCAAATATCCTGTTTATTTGTGCAGAAGTTATATTTATTTGACAGTGTTTGAAGATACAAGATACATATTCAGAGTTCATTAAAGTATTTTACTAACTGATGTCTCACAGCATTATTGATAGGTATGTTGTTATGTTGTGAAAATGCACATATGGTTGAATATTTACATTGCCAACAAAGTTGACTGCTGCTTCCTCTTCTTCATTGTTTGGAGGATCTGGCTCATTCAAGAGTTTAGCAATATTCTCCAAAACAGCTGTGGCAATCACAGCAGCCTCAACCTTTTCTACTTTTAATCTAATTCCAAAAGCAAGTAGGTATAGGAAATCTTCTCTTTCATTGTCCAATTTTTTTTTCTATGCAATTACTAGTTCTGATCTGAGATTCATCAAAGAGTTGTTCTTGCCTTCTCACAGCATTGGCAAGATTTGTTATCAGATAATTTTTGATTGCATAGCCGCTGTCATCCACTAGAGTGTATGCTCCAAAGTCTCTTCGTTCAAATCTAGCTCTGATGTTTGGATTGGCGAATATTCATGAGACATGAGTTGAACTAGACCAACGGCAAACTACTTCTTGAAACATGCAGTTCGAGTCACATATGGCTTGGACATTGAAGGAAAAAAAACCTTTTCTATTCCTGAATATTTCTGCATTATTTCCTCCAAGTGATAAAATCTTGACATATGTATAGTCAATAGCTCCGATACACTTGGGAAATCGTGCCACACTGTAGAACTTCTGAGATGTACTTTTTACTTCAAGTTGAGATTCAGGCATTCGAATATACTGATGATAGAGTCCTTCAATTACTCTGGTTACCTTCCATACGATACGACTTGCTGTCCCTTTTTCCATACCAACAAAATCCCAATCCCCAACTGTCTGGAGGAAATTTCCAGTTGCGAAATATCTCAAAGTTACTAGCACCATTTGTTCAGTAGTTACAGCATGATTCCTGTAATATACTATTTTAATAATAGGTTGCACATAGTTCGGAGAACTGAAATGCACCAACCAATCTGTTGGAGATGATATTTGTGCTTCAATCTGGTTCATAACGAAGCTTACACAATGCTTGGAAAGCCGAAATCTTTGCACAAATTCAACATCAATTCTATAAAATGATCTCTCCTGTCCCTATACTTTTTTGCACGTCTTCATCATCTGTTAATTGCACAAGTTAAGGTAGTTGCTGAGCCATTACTTTATCGAGCATACAAAAGCAATCGGTGAAAAATGTAAAATTAGGACGACAATCACAAAATAATTCAATAGTTCACGTTATGTTACGTCAGTAGTACGTGGTTTAAGCGTTCAAATTCAACAGCTCAGTAGAGCTTCTCAAAATGACAGGCACTGAACCGAGCTTTGCATTGAACTAGCTTCGTACAACTGAACTATGATATCAAAACCTGGTTCAACCTTGAGCTCTGCTTGAACCGTAACTGTACAACTGGCCCTTAGTGATTATTCTCAACGGTTGTGCACCGCTGAACGAAGCCATTGCCTACGTCCAATAAATTGTCAAATGAATTGAATGAAAAAGGTCACTGATAATTTTTTCTGGTCGACTTCTACTAGGAAGCCCTTTTTTACTACCAAGGTGGACTTTTTTTAAAGGAATGCCTCCCCTACGTGGTCGTCCGGACCACCCCGGCCTCTAGACCGGCGTGAATAGGGAATGGGTTATTTTTTTTCCACACAAAAAACTGTCATTGACACTGTCACAAAACAAAAAACAGGTTAACAAAAAAACACTATCTGGTCGACTCCTACATGGAAGTCCTTTGTACCACAACGTGGATTTGATGTTTTTTTAAATGCTCGAACTAACTCGGCGGACATACAAAACACTTAATTGAGCCCCGCAATCACACATGATATCCACGTACCATCTTCGTGAACGGTCGTTATCAACACATCCGTCCACTATCACGGCGACCACGAGATAGTGACAAATCATTTTTCAACGAATCTCGAAACTAGCGGTTGGAGAAAAAAAGTTTTGTTGAACAGGTACAAAAAACGCGCATTTGGGAGTAACTTGTCCCGAAAACAAGCATTTTTTGTTCCTACTAGTTTAACATAATTAACCATTTTGAAATGATATGTACCTTTTTGTTACCACATGTGAACCCCTATAGGTTTTTCTTGACGTAGTTTGCAATTTGCAGAAACTATTTATAGGCTTTTCTCCAAATCATTGTGTAGAGTACAAAATTTCTATACAAGTAACAATAAAAATCGAAAGTTGGTGTCCGCCGAAACCGGAAGTGAAAAACATTTGTAGGTCTAAAACTGCTGCTTATTATGTTGTTAACGGTCCGAGCAACTGAGGAAATTGTGGACAAATTTAAAAAAAATATGGAATAACCTCATTTATTATTTAAATAACATCAATATACAACATTCTAGCAAAATTAGGAAAAATAAAAAATGTTCTACACATTTACACATCATAACTAATTGAGATTCTTTTAAATATAATATCAATACAGTTGATAAATCTATAAATTGACCAAACATTCCACCGTTTAGCGGGGTCCAGCAAAGAATTTTACAAAATATCTTAATATCAAAAATTCATTTACTTTCCAGATAGAAATATTTGGCATGTGAAAATACATCAAGTTCAAAAATACACTTAAGAATACACTTTCTCAAGATTTGACTTATAGACAATTCAACTTACAAGCTAGGTTTGTAACAAATAAATAAAAAAATATCCAAAAACAGTGAAAAGTTTCAACAAATCAGTCTGAACACACAAAAGTGATGGAATACTGAAAGAATTCACTACCGAAAATTGTACTATATTCGAGAAATATCACTTATCAGACTTCGTTCATAAAAGAAAATTAGAAAAAATATTTTTTGTATTTAGTAACGTATTTGGTCGTGGAAACTAAAATAAATGCATAAATTAAAGCAGTCTCTGATTAACTGAAATATCAACTTTCGAAAAAAAAAATGGAAATAAAAGAATACAATACAATTATTAGCATGAAATAAACCTAATTCACGGACAGAATTCAAGAAAGATAGGTGAGTATTGTGCAATATAGTGCACTAAAATTCTTGAATATCTCGTTCTTATACCGTCTCATATTCCTTGCGGATTGAGCGTGCCAGACAGCAGGCAAAAATTACTCCAATCAACTGAAAAATAAATAATCATAATATGAAATGCTTCAAGTAGCAATGAATGCCTCGTCGAATTTTTGGATAACCAAATCAATGTGGCAATACCAAAATGAAGGAACAATGAACCATCTTTTTTGAAGCAGGCGCGTATACAGCTCAAGTTTATTAGGGGGGTAATCACTGAGAAAATTTTCACCATTTTATCAAAACACAAATGCATTTATTGGTCTTTTTACGAACTTTCCTTTCACAATGACTTAAATTATTAGGAAACTATAAATAATAAAATAAAAACGTCAGATTTGTTTAATCTTCATTTTTTTCATAAATAAAATTGGAAAGTAGGGAAAACAATAATTTTCGATGGAAAAAAACTTGAACACAAGATATTGCAACAGAAAAATTGAATTATAAATTTAAATTAAGGTTTGTCAATTTCTCCCGAAATACCAGAGACTATATAATCTTCTGGGATATTCTATAATTTTGATAATAATTTTGAATTTAATTACTGGATTCTGCAATCTCACAGGGTTACAGGGAGTAAAGGTGAAAAAAAAAATGGGATTGATTTTTTATTCATTTATTATATTTTTTGAAATACCCCCTTTACCCCCCTTGTATACGCGCCTGTACTGAAGGTTCATTCAGACGAGGGATGAAACTATATTATTATAGGAAGGAAGCGCAAAAATCGGGAAGGAAATGACTTAAACTTGGGTATTTTTGTGGAGAGAATGAAGTTCGATGAATTATTCGTCGGCTTTTTTCTTCTCGGAATCAAAAAATAGAAATAACAACTTTTATGAAAGAAATTAACTCAAAAAAAGAATGTTTGTAATTTTTATTTTTTGATTCGTGGAAGAAAAAAGGCAAAAAATAATTCATCAAGTTTTACATTGATATTTTCCTTTCCTGAACACTGTAACGAGTGCGCCCAGAAGGACTAGTCTTGTGCGGGCAAGGGTCGCCGCTTAATAATTTTGGGTGTCGAAGCGCTCTGGGACGTCTTACCGATTTTCACAGTTGCTATTTCAACTGTAGTGAAACCCAAAAAAACCCACAGTGCTTCTGGCTCGGTTGGTGTGTAATCAATCCAAATATCCATCCTACCAGGATTGGTATCTAGGCAACTAACAATTGCCTATACTGCCCTGACCGCAGTTCGATCCAGCAGTGAAATAGGACAGCACCTTGGACCACTTGGCCACACTGACCAATTTGTACAGAGTGACACCCACTCGTGTGAAGACAATGTTAATGTGACACCCATATTGTGAAACATTTCGAAAATGGCACCCTGCACTGTTGTCAATAATCAACTGTTCAATATGTCGATTACGCGTCTTGCACCGAGACAAATCAACCACCGCTTGTATCTGCGGTGTAGTTTTTCGAATACCAAATTGAGAGTATAAGAACAGGGAGACATTTGGAATTACCTATCAAAATGAAGTAAAAATTTTCAAATCAGGTCACACAGCATATATCAGTAGTAGGTGAAAGTTTCCATCGCAAGAGAATGAAAGGCGCCTTGTCATAACCCATTCGAAACTAGTTCAAAGCAGTCGCACAGTTAGGCCGCTTTCAGACGGGCGACTTTTTGCAGGCGAGGTTGGCAGCAAAAATGTCAGCATCCTGTCGTCCACTATACTAGATTCATCCAACAAAGAGAGTAACCCAAACAACGATAGATGCGTGTTCGAAGCGGGATCACCACACACATTTGCATCTATCGGGTAGAATGAACACGACTCCTTACGCTGGCCAATCGAAATCGAATGCAATCGATTGGTGGAATTTGCGCTGCAGTGTCGGAGTAGTCAGTTACGTTTTACCGCTTATGGTGTGTACATATATGGTAATTTGAACTTTGAAATTTTTAAAATGTCGAGTACTGATACGGCTGAAGAAGCTGCTAATATATATCCCAACAGTCCACAAAAAAAAAAAAGAAAAAACTGCACTTTAAAAAATTCAATTTCGGTCGTTCCTTAGTGCGACTGTGGCCTCAGCCTTGTCTGAGTGATCACGTGCACAATGCATTCTTTTTATATGCAGATTCACACGAAAGGGAAGCCCTATAATATTCAAAGAACACCGCGTGAAGGGACAGGAGATACGAATTAACATTCACTTTGAGTTTCTGAAGTTTGTAAGCCTCAGGAAAAACCTCTTTTGGTAAGGAGTTCCAAAGCTCAGCTGTTCTATTGAAAAAAGATCCCTGAGCAAAAGAGGTTCGACAGGTTTCCAATTTCACAACGATGGGGTGGGAATTTTGTACTCGAGTCTCTGTGTAGATATTGCCAAGGGGGAAACGATTGATAAAAATTCGGAAGAGCATCGACCGTGAAAGTATGTATAGAAGAGAGACAAGTCTCCGACTCTTCTACGATGTTCCCATTAAGTGAGCGAGTCTGTGAGCGAAGAATCACCAACAAGACGAATTGCCGTTCTCTGAATAGAATCGAGAAGCCTCAATGAATGTTTTGGTGCCGAACTTCACACATGAGAACTGTATTCCATGACAGGTCGTATCTGAGCTTTGTAGATCCTTCGCTTGGATGGACAGTGTAGACTACAGCTGCCGTTACATGATTATTGAACTGTAACGGCAGGTAGCGATAGTCAACCACAAACGCTCGCCTTTTTGTAACCGAATACGGCTTCAGAAAATCGCCTGTCTGTAAGCAGCCTTATATTTTAGTCGACGGCTCACTCGGACCCTTCAAGTTTACAGTCTGCCTACTTTGAACTGTTGTAGGATCGTTCTCAGTAGAAACCAAAACAAGCCTGTTGAAATGCGCATGCACATAAATATTCCATCTTCTTCAACGCAATTTTCCTCAATATTATTCTTATTCTTCCAGCAATCAGTCAAATCAAAAATTTCTAATCTCAATCGATGCGGTAATTCAATTCCAGTTTTCTTGATGGAAATGGAATAATAGCAAGGAAAGTGGAATCGGGTGTTAAGGGAACAAGACGAAAAAAAATGTGTTTGCTCCGATCGTGAAATTCTACAAAGGAGAAAGTGCAATATACCCTTTTACCTACCTTTATTGAAGGGGGGGTTGTCGCGTTTTGACTTCAAATTTTCGTTCTATCGATCGAAATACGTTGGTTGAATGTTTACAAATCATATGAAATTTGCATCCCCAGCGCAAATTAGGTTTGACAAAACTAAACAAAAAATGGCAGAAGAAAAAGAAACGGAAATTTACTCGTCTTTGTCTTGTGTACATTTTCATAAATTCGCGACATCTCGTAACTTTCTTTCCATATACCTTCGATTTAACCACAAAGAAGGTGGGACGTGTAAACAATACAGAATTATATAACCTTGGTATTGACAAATGTGAACAAATCAGAAAACCTACCTGTAAAGCAGCAATTCCGATCCCAACACCGCCGATTATAGCACCGTATTTTTTGAAAACGAATTTCAATTTATCGATGCAAGAAGCAGTGTAGTGATTCGGAGTTTTCATTGTGCACGAACCATCATCTTGAGTGTCGGGGCAACAAGTATGTGGTAAAGAATCGTTTCCGGTTACTCTGTACCAATCCTTGGGACCATTCATGCCGCAGCATTCCGCCTGTAAAAAAAGTTTTCAATTGAATGTCGGTCCCGAACTCGATAAATTAAAATAGTGTGCTTAGGAAGTACCACTTCACTCTACCGCTTCGAATGTTCACCCCTCACATAGCAAAATAAAAACAAAGCGAGTTGAAAACATACCAAATTATAAATAGGTTGATCGGAGGGTAAAGTTCGTCAGATATAATCCAAGAATCCCCATAGTCCACAGGGTAGTGGAGAACCCACTGCCCGATATCTGCCCGTCATCTTACTCTATTAGTAAATCGATGCTGACGAATTGCGATAAGAAAGTCATTAAAAAACTATTTTTCAGGCGTTTGATATAAAATGTCATTTGCCAAGACATACAAGGAAAAAATATTAGCAGATACATTTTGTGAATGAATAGCACAATTCAGCTCGAAGGGGAACTCACATATACAAATCTGACCACACCATAATATTTATCAATTCGTTTGAATTCATTGGAGAGAAAGTACAATTGAAAAATGTATGAAGAATAATGTTTGCATACGTTGCGATATTTTTATCTCTTTTTGAATCTCTATAATTGCTACTTCTAAATCTATAAATGATTCGAATGAAATCCCCCGATATTTTTATCTAAGCTGCAGAGGTTATATTTTATTCTAAAAATAAGAAATAGAAGATCTATTAATACTTTTGTTATTGGATGCTATCACTTTCTTTAATCTCCTAGAATCTTGTAAATGTCAGCAGATGAACTTTTTTCGTAGGAACAACATTATTGTATCATACAGAGATTAAACGAGATGAGGTTTTAAGGGAATGCTAATTAATTGAGGGATATATACAGTTTTCATAAGACGATTCATTTTGAATAATCTCAAGACTGGCAGGTGAATTTGAAATTTGTCGGTAAGTTTTATAATCAAGTTACAAGTTCTTCGAGAGCTCATTTATTATTTTTGATGATATATGTTCTAGTTTGGAACATTTTCATATTTCAATATAAATTTCATACATCAGAAAAATTCCTTTTGTTATACACGACTATACGCTGACCTTATCGAAAAAAAATCTTATTTGTAACCCGTTAAAATGTGCGTATTCATTAAAATATCAAATGCGAATTATTTTTCAATCGTTAGTTAGGGATAGTTGAATTTTCGCAGAGAAGCAAAATTACGATTGTCAATAGACCGAAAAGATTCGCTAAATCAAAAGTACGAACGGTCAATAATTCTTATTTGTCGAGTGCTGAAGTTTTGGATATTTATTTTATCACAAAACTAACGGAAACAATGATTGATGTTTTTATGAATGTATTTATCCATAATACCATAACATCTAACCGCAAGTTATGGTTCCATTGAATTTTGGATTTATTCTATGCATTTTTAATTTTGCCATCAACCCGATATTAATCGTTCAATTAATTATCAATGAAGTTTGTGTCACATCGAAACTCCAACAGAATTTTGACGTGAAGGTGTCGAGTTACCAAAAAAATATTTCGTATCCTAGTTGAAGATATCATCGGATTTAGCTTTTCAAATTGAGTAAGATACTGAATGTCGATTAGAAACGTGGCGTACCAAAGTTGTTTTTTTCAAAAAATGGGGTTCCACGGGTACATACTGAATGATTCCGGTGTTATGCTTAATATAATGCCGATGGGCGGGCCTAATTAACTATGCGCAAATTCAATAAAAACCTGTGTTGATTATTTCTGATATGACTATATTTTGAAAATGTAGTTTTGTCGTTGTCGAATATTAATTTGCCCAGGCGCCTCATTTCCAATACTAGGCGAGTCAAAACTCGGAAACATTTCTGTCTCGATTTTATCAGACTGAATTTGATGGAATGAAAATAAGAACCACAAAAATATTATACGGCCCTACATATTTTGTCCGTTGAACACAATGCCATTCCACTTTAGTTGAAGATACAAAACTAGAATTCTGGAAACTGACAGAAACAGGTGGGACGCAGCTTTGATTCACGATTAATGAATATAGCTAACCAGAACATAACTTTAATATTAATCTTGTTAAAACACTTGACATAGTCAGTGGGCATACTTGAAGACTGGCGTTAAATCAAATCATCTTTCGAACAATCTGTTCAGGCCAGTCTCAAATAGCCCGAAACCGGTCTGCAAGTGTGTCCGTCCCTATAATTGAAAATCAATTCCTTCATTTGTATCGACGAAAGCAAATGCAGGATTTACTTCTGTGAAGAAACCTGCACTGGCACCGGTCGGATATAATTCAATGCCCTTCGTGGTATTAGCCAGGGGAGTAGTTGTTTTCTGACAGGTGCCAGCCGAAACCTACTGTGTAGGTAATTTGAGACTGGCCTGAACAGATTGTTCGAAAGATGATTTGATTTAACGCCAGTCTTCAAGTATGCCCACTGACTATGTCAAGTGTTTTTACATTTTCCTCGCAGGAGGAATGGGCGAATTCGGTTTGCTTTTGGAATACCTCGTCCATTGGTAGATGGCGTAATAACTTCGTTGTTCGCATCAGCTTTGGCCGGGGCTTGATACTCGTGAAGGAGTTTGATTTTTAATTATGGGAAATTATCGACTTCATGTTGATGATGGCACTGCCTTGCACTGACGAGTGGCCAAATAGCCCGAAACCGGTCTGCAAGTGTGTCCGTCCCTATAATTGAAAATCAATTCCTTCATTTGTATCGACGAAAGCAAATGCAGGATTTACTTCTGTGAAGAAACCTGCACTGGCACCGGTCGGATATAATTCAATGCCCTTCGTGGTATTAGCCAGGGGAGTAGTTGTTTTCTGACAGGTGCCAGCCGAAACCTACTGTGTAGGTAATTTGAGACTGGCCTGAACAGATTGTTCGAAAGATGATTTGATTAATCTTGTTGTTGGTACACAGAAATCATTTGACTAGCAGCAGGCGCTGAAGCTGAAAGCACTTTGTCCACGACTATTATATCAAATATTCATAACGCATGTGTTTCTTCAAGAATTACGATATCCATTAATCACTAGTGAATAATAGAATCATTATTCACTACCATCATTATATAATCGTAAATCTTGAGTAAACACATGCATTATGAATATTTTTCAAATTTTTGTTGAATATTTCGACATCATTGATATTTCTTAGGTATTTGAACAGACTGTTATAAATTTTGATTTTGGTGAAGAATGACGATTTTCTTTTCAATATTGCTTTTAGAATGTATGGTTCATACAATAGTCGTGGACAAAGTATACTATTCTACTCGAGTATAATGGCTATTATTCAAGTGGTGATTTAGGCAGTAAACTTTACCTCTTGAATAATAGCCATCATTTACAAGCTCGTTGAATAATATTCCATTTCACATTTGGACAGTTCATCCAATTCATCTTTGGGGCGAAATTGATTTCATTATGCGGGACGGGACAAGCGACAATTTGAAACCTTCAAGCAGTTTCACTGCGTAACCGGTTGGATGAATTTCAGGGTATTGAGACTTGACTGATTATTCTTATGCCGTTTTCACAACTGAACAGTTTATGATAACAAAAAATCGTCACCTAAACTTGTCACTTCATTACAATTGTTTACATTTATGATACGAGGATCATTAAGACTACCATTACGCGCTAGGGCGTTAAAGACAGGCGCTATGCCAATAACATCCTCAAATGACTATCGTCTCCAGTATGGATTATTTCACCTACAAAAGATACTCAACAATTAACACTGAATAATGTGATATTACCAAAATCATTTGACGAGTATAAATACAATACGTTGATTCAACAAAGTGCATAGTCATTCTGTCTTTCCTGATAACATTCCAATGTTTTGTCCAGCTGACAGTGGAGGAATTTTCGATTCTCCAGTCCTCAAATTTGCATTCATTCTGTATTTCAGATAGATGTTTTCGTCTGATTTGAACGCCCTTCCAAACATTACGAAATATTCATACGCTACATGACGTAAGACTTTTGTGCATTTAACTAATCAACTGAATGGATTTACCATCGTTATCATGGAAACGACACGAAATGGACAAAGTGACGTTACTTGATTGAATGCCCAACAGTTCATTCAACACTCACGATTAGAATTTCTGTATTCGAAGTGAACAATAAATCACGACCCCAACTCGATATTTCATTGTCTCGGGCAACTTACAAAATCTAGGATCGATGGCCCTCTATCTTGCAACTATTGCCCACGAATATAAATATCCTCATTATGCCTTTGTTACATTAATAACTCTCGAAAGTATATCAGCAAAATAATTTTTATTTTTGCACGTTGAATCAAACCATAGAAATAATAATAAATACTAGAATGCCGATACGTATGCCAGAATTATATTAAAACGTCCGGGTATAGCGTTTGAAGTCCTACCAACAGACATGCGTTCTATGGCACTTTTCCGTCATAATGTTGCCAAAGTTATTTGTATGTTATCCTTTGATGTTGAAACTTCACCACAGGATTATAAACAAATGAAACAAATATTTTTTTCATTCTCAAAGAGATTGAAATAGGCATCGCACATCTAGTTGATTGATTAAACGTGAAATATGTTTATTCATATACCACTAAACGATAATAAATTATTAGAATAATGGGTAATAGACGTTAGTTTCGAAGTTAAAGCAGTGGTATCGGCAACGTTGTAGGAAAACTGTACGCCGACTGTCGCTGACACACGCAGGCGCACAAGGTACTAATCAGGACGCAGGATTGGCTTTAAATTTTCAATCCCTCGTCCATGGTGCCTCATTTTGAGTTTACTTGTGGAGTGTGCTGAGTGATTTGTTTCTCTTCTTGTGATTTTATGTTCATTGTTGCTTGCAGCCATTTGACGTTAAATATATAAATATAGTTCTGAGAACAAATAGACAAAATGAAGTGCATGGTTTTGTTTTGTAAGAATAAAGGGAAAATTCCAGGATTGACTTATTTCTGGTGAGTATTGTTTCAGAATCTTGTTTTTACCACATTCGTAGGATATTATTTGAAAGTTTGGACTGTAATTATCTATGTTCTAGCTGTTTATATTGAGTAGATTTTTGAATCCTCTCTCTAGGGGCACTGAACCTATATTTTTCTTTTCAGGCTCACTTCAAAAAGACATGATTCTTGGATGAGAGCTTTGGGAAGAGATCCCACTAAAGAACACCTGAGTGACAAAAATTCTGTTTGTGACATACACTTTTTAGAGGAAGATAAGATCATGGTGAAAAATAGACTGAGACTTAGACCCAACGCCATTCCCCAACTGAATTTACGGAGATCAGTAACACATTTTCAGGCTAATCAAAAGAGTTTCAGGTTGGTTGATACATATAAAGAATACTTGAAAGAAGTTTCCAAAACTAAAATTTGCTCAGACACCGTTTTAGAGCCTCATTCATCCTTTTATAACGAAGGACTTCAGTTTCATTTTCATTTATGTTTCCTATTTGTGGTGGAAAAATTAATGTAAGCCCTTTTAACATATATTTCCAGTTGTTCTAACACCCAAAAAAGTATGTCTTCAAACTGGCACTCTTATATTTGAGTTGATGTTTGTTTCTTATCAAAATTACATCATTTCAGCACTGTCAGTAATAGAGTCTATCATTTTGGTGCTGGTAACTTGTCACTGTGAGAAATGATCAATATGGCACATTTTTGTTTTCTGTAACAAAATTAACTTCCAAATTTGATTTAATATTCTAAGTTCTAGTGTTGGCCCTGGTAATGATAACCTGCTTCAATCTGTCAAAAATCAAGATGGAACCGCTCTCAGCTTGGCCCAGTTCGACCATGAAGAAAACTCCATAGAAAATAAAGAAAATATCATTACAACTGTTGTGACATGCCCTATAGAAGATATTCCTTCTTCATTAGAGAGGTAAAAATTTCATACAGAAAAATATATCAACAAAGAATACTTACTCTGGCATGTATATAAATACAGCTTATCCAATCCATCTCGGCACAAACTCAGATACTTTTCCAGTTGCCCACTGGTAGTGCAGACCATGACGAAAGAAAAAACACATTCTAAGAATAGTGAACACATATAATAGTTTTTTATATTATTATACTCCACATAGATTGCTGGGCATATACGTTATTAGTTCTGTACCAAGATGGATTGTATAAGCTGTACTCATATGACTGCATAAATTGCTTTAAAGAATTACGATCAATTTATAAGAAAGTATGAAACAGAAAATATTAATAATACAATGTGTTCAAAGCTTAAATTTCCACAAACACAATATGCACAAGTATAGAAGAATGTTGTTAACGAAGTTTTGAAAATTTAGAATAGTATTCCCCAATAATTCAGGAAACTGTTGAAAAACCATTTCAAATATTAGTATGTTACGTGAGTATTGAAGAAAGCATTTTATGATGTTTCAGACAGATTTTCACCATTGACTGCTAGTTTTTCTTTTTCCTTATATTTTTATATTCAGAAATTTCTCACTCTAAAGTTTGATGAAATAAAGTTATTTTTATACTTCTGATAGTCTTCGAGAGCTGTGTGAACTTGAAAACTTTAATTTTACACCAAATGTTTCAGTCGTACCTATGATTTACCTATTTTATTCTGACAGTCATTCATACCATTTATTTTTATACACATTCTTATATCAACGCTCATAAATTTTTTTTATTAGGTCTCCAGCGAGTAACATTACCCCAGAATCATTACGAGAATCTTCAAACTCTGACAAATCTTGTACTTTCGGAATTAAGAGGAAGTTACCTGCCTTTTCGTCTTCAAGTGATAGTGAGGGTTACAAGGGAATAGTGAAAAAAACCAGAAGAGATGTAAAGTTGATCCACAATTACAGGTTGGTTGTTACTTGTATTGCATTCATTATGTGAATATCAACAATGTAGAGAGCCTCAAAAATAAAAACTGAAGGGGTGAGAACCAAAAGGGTGTAAATGCAATACAATGGATAAGGAGTATTGGGCTCCCAAAGTTTATTGGTAATTATAAAATCTGCATAGAATTGAGAAAAATACATTTATCAGATTCTCGATGAAAGTCATGTCGAATGTGATAATCAAGTTGAAAGAAAAGTTTCAATTAGCTGTTTTTTGTACTTCGATGTCACTTAACCCATTTTCATAAACAATATGCCACCATAGACATTATAACTAATGAGCTGGCCCTAACAGAGAGAAGACTCCAGAGTAAGCAAGATAGAGTACTTCAAGTGTAACCTCTAAGCAAATTTCTTCCTCAATGTAGCAGATAAAGAGAAGTTGAGAAGGATATCAAGTCTAGCATTATCATTCTGTCCTTCACAACATCACTTCAATGTGCATATCCTTTCTCTCTCTATTGTATCCCGTATGGTGTTGAATGGGAAACTGTCATAAAGTCCAGTCCATTAGTTATAATGTCTTTGTATGCCAGCTATAACCCTATGGTTCTCTCCTCAGGGAGCCCCCCCCTTCAATAATTGGTACAATTTGTTTTTCATTGATAAGCATTTTGACGTTGTATTGTTGAGTATATTTTGACTGCTGTGTGAAGAGTTTGTTATTGTTCAGTTATTTCTACTATTTCCAATGTCATTTTTTCAATTCCAATGAAAACATTGATTGTGTGACATTCCTTTTTTTTACCTTTATATTAAGAAGCTTTATATTTTCAACTCACTTCTCAGGTCTTTATATTAGTATCTGTATTTTTTGATATATTAATTGTTCCATTTTTCAGTGCATCCCCAAGGGCAGTCCTGAAACAGTTACAAAATACAAGAAAAATGAAAAATGTTATACAAAAAAAATTGGATGCTTGCAGAAAACGTGTCACACGGTTGAAGAAAAAAGTTTCCAGTCTGCAAGAAATTGTGCAAAATTTAAGAAAGAAAAATTATCTTTCTGAAGATGCACTAACGGTTTTGGAGAAAACCTATTCAGGACTGCCATTGAAATTAATGAGAAGAGCTATGGAAAATATGAGAAGAAAAGCTGATGGGAAAAAACAAGGGCGAAGTAAAATTCCAGAAGAAGTTCGAAGTTTTGCCATGACTTTGCAGTTTTATTCTGCAAAAGCATATACTTATGTTAGAAAAACATTCAATTTGGCTTTACCAGCACCATCTACAATAAGAGCTTGGTTATCAAATATCGATTGTGAACCAGGCTTTTGTCAAAGTGCGTTCAACAGTTTATCAATCATTGTTGCTGAGAATAACACACAAAACAAAAAAACGCTATGTGCTTTGATGTTGGATGAGATGGCCATAAAAAAACAAATCGAAGTTAGGGGAAGTAAAACTTGGGGATATGAGAATTTGGGTGCAGATATTGCAGATGAGAGTTCAAAGTATGCCACAGAAGCTTTGGTGTTGATGGTAGTCTCCCTGAATAGTGGATGGAAACTCCCCATTGCATATTTTCTGATAAACTCACTGACTGGATCTGAGAAAGCCAACATAGTAAAGGAGACATTGAAGAAACTTCATGAAATTGGAGTAATTATTACTTCTGTCACATGTGACGGACCTAATGCACATTTCGTCATGGCAGAAAATCTTGGTGCTAAGGTGAAGAAAATGGAAAATCTGGAACCGTCTTTTAAACATCCTCTGAATGACTCAAAAGTCTATGTTATATTTGATGCCTGTCATATGATTAAATTAGTTAGGAATAGCTGGTCAAAACATACATTTTTCCTAAATTCCAAGGATGAAAAAATAAGTTTCAATTATATTGAAAAACTTCACTTAATCCAAGAAGATGAGTTCTGCAGATTAGGAAATAAACTGAAGAAGAGTCATCTCGAATGGAAAAAGCAGAAAATGAAGGTCAGTACACAATCCCGTTTTTTTACTATTTCATATATTTCAATCTTTTCAAGAAAACGAAAATTACTTTTATTTACTTCCAACAGACAAGCATTTTCCTTTTGTGGTTAGTGTTAATTCAGTTGTATTATTATCAATGGTACTACTAACATTTATACACATTTTTTATTGTTCAATTTATTATATTATAATAAGACTCAATCCAATCATTGATTTCATAAATATTTGGATACTATGGAATAAGTTTCAAACCAGTTGATTCAATTTAGAACTGAGACATTACATAATTTCATTCTCTAGTTTTCTTTTAATCAAGAATTTTTTATACAGTTGTATATTTATTATCCTCAGAAATATAACATATTTGTGTACATTTATATATTAAAAAGTGTGTATTTTTATATAAAAAAGTATGCATTTATACATTAAAGTATGCATTGATTTGATATTTGGGTGAATAGCACAAAAAACAACCAAAAAGAAATCAAGCAATCAAAATGAAATTTCGAATTTCAGTTATTCTCATTTCAACTTTTGATTTGTTCTTGCATAAATTGCTACAATAGAGACTAATTTTATGATTTTCTTCCAAGGTCAATCTAGCAGTGCAAACTATTAGTGCCAGTGTTGCAGATGCCTTGGAATTTTTGAACACCGACATGAAGCATCCTGAATTTGAAGAAGCTGGAGCAACAATTGAGTTCATTAGAATCGTAGACATGACCTTTGACATCCTAAATTCACGAAATCCGTTTGGGAAAGGTTATAAAACTCCAATGAAACCGGAAACAGAAAAAGTGTGGAGACCCCTGCTTGAAAAAGCACTTGAATATTTAAGTTCACTAAAACTTATAAATGGAACTGCTATACATGAATCAAAAAATAAGACACCTATTCTTGGTTTATGTATCACCATAAAATCTGTTCTGGGAATCTATGACGAATATGTGAAAAAACCTAACTCACCTCTAAATTACATTTTGACATATAAATTCAGTCAGGACCACCTCGAACTACTATTTTGTTGTATAAGGTAAGCAAATACTTTCTGAAATAATCAGTGTTACAAGCATTTTCTATTTTCCAGGGGAAGGAATGGCTGGAATAATAATCCAACATGTTTCCAGTTTTACTATACTTTCAAAAGATTGGCATTACGTCATGACATACAAAACATAAATGGAAACTGCACAAACTTGGAGAATACTAGCATTCTGACTACAACACAACCGCAGAAAAAAATTTATGCTGATTTGACTTTGGATGATATGTGTGTTATAAAAAAATATAACATCGATGTTAATGATATGGTTATCGAAGACGAAGAATTTTACCATATAATCTCTTATTTGCCATCTTTGTCAAATTTAACAGAAAATGTTGTTACACACATTGCTGGATTTGTTGTCAAATCATTGAAAAAAATAATCAAATGTGAGAAATGCCTGGCAGTAACTGAAGATTTTGAGGGTAATTCAGTGGATGCTGAAAATTTTAAATTATTAAACAGGAAAGATAGGGGTGGTCTCATAAGACCAGCAGAAGATATAGTAAATATTTGTTTTTTTCTCGAAAGAAAAATTAGGCAGGTGCTCGAAATTACGAGTAATTGTATGCCTGTTGAAAAAAACTTTTTGGCTACTTTTATACATCAAATTTCTTCCAATTTATTTCAAGATCAAAAATTATTTAGTACTTTAGAATCACATATATTCGATATATCGCCTTATGAATTTGATCACAAATTAAAATTGATAAGAGCAATCACAAAAATTTATACCAAAATTAGGTTTTTCAATATTGCTATGGCACAAACTGCAATGATTAGGGGGGACCTCAAAAGAAAAACCCTTACCAGATTAGTTTTGTTTAATCACCAATAAAATATTTTGTAATATAAGTTGAAATAAATGAATGTGTAGATTTTTTTGTTTAATTTTGTTCCCAGGAAATTGAATGAAATGAATTGAAGAGATCAATTATCGAAATTTTTCAAGTGGAATTCGCTATTCTTACAGAGTAAGCTTCCTCAAACGTCGTATGCAATTTTTTCTTCAACCTCATTGCACCTCTGGAATATTTGTATCTGTAAGCGAGAGGAGGAAAGCTTTGGACCTCATTAGTTTCTATTGTGCTTCCTTCTCTATCTATTTGAACTTATAACCAACCAAGCAATTCTTTGAGTAATCTTTCAGCAAAATTTGTGCGAAAATACAAAGATCTCTCAAAACTCTTCATTAAAATTTTGGTACAAAAAGTCAAAGGCTCATTCAGTTCTCAGAAGTATATATCCCACCGCAACTATTGAGTTCACCCCCACATAGTATGCAACCATTTACACACATTTTTCAGAAATGGGTTGCATAGCTAAAATTCAAACAATTGATAAACGAAACGTGCTTGCAGTTTGAACTCCATTATTATTATGAAATGACATGGTTTCAGCACACCAGATTAGTTGTGGTTTCGTCTTTATTCTCGAATTGTAACTCATCACGTTTATGGAAATGACCTGAATAAAAATTTGCAATGTATCATTTTTCTTCGCTAATTGATGACGGGGAAAATTTATTGAAACCGGCTCTGGCTAGATCTGTGGATATTGGGTTTAGTGATATCTCAAACCGCGCAAACTCGCTGGTAGGAGACTTTTCGCTGTAACCGCCGCTGTGGCTGAATCTTATTAGCCTTCCAGTAATATAGTTCAGTGAATCAAACTAGGACAATGATCATTTTCTAGACAGAAATTCAATATAACGTCACCTCTAATATAGAAATAATAACGTCAACTCTAATGAATTATTCGAGAACGGAAAGATGAATTCAAGAATGGAAGAAGGAATTTTATGGAAAAACTTTTCAATCATCCAGAGAAGTTTTTTGATACAAAAATGAAATTATGAGAGAATTTCCTTCATTAATCGCGATCGTGTTCGGGAACACTGTTTATTTCCGATTATAATATTGGATTTAATAATCGATTTGAGCAAATTTCTTTTTTTGGAGAAAAATACTCAACAGGGCATTTTTAATCGGATACATCGATTTTCTACGTGAAATATTTTTCAGTGGAAATTTATTCTAGAATGAAAGACATGAAGAAATCGTGAGAGCTAACTCGAGTGATTTAGTGTATTTTCTTCGATTCACGAATTGATTGCCGAAAAAAAAAATATTGAATGTTCTTGGAAATGTATTCATCCGATAAAGATGGCGTCGAATATATTTCAGGGAGAATAATACATAACGCACATGCTAGTACATTAACAATGAAGAAAATGTCATTTTGTAGGAATTTCAATCGACAAATCTACAATTCTTGTGAATCGTTATTCTCGTTGGAATACTCTTACCGAATAAATAAACATATTTTTTACATTAAAAGTATGAATATTGAATAGGTCTACCTTATTTTTTCGTAATTTTTTTGTAGGTTTAGATTTAAAAAACTTTCTTCGCAAAAATCTTGTTTGACTTTATTTATAAACGATGTGATTGGAACCTTGGGTGTTGAAGTTGAAACTGTTGAGATCAATCACCATAACAACAAATTGATATTATTTGCAGTCGACGGCGTTTCGCTAGAGGGGTTAGCATCTTCAGGAGAAGAATACCGATACTGTGTGAATGTAAATCATTAAGGTAAAATATAAGGGCTTCCAGATTGATTTACTGTAGTCTTAGGAATTGACTTTGTAGTGCTACTTTCAAACTTGTTGATGTTATTAATGGGATTTTCCGAGGCAATTGCGTAGATTTATGAAATTATAAACTGACTGACATTTTCAAAGTCAAAAGTAACATCCCTAGCACTGTCTCACAAAGAGCCTAGTATGCCCTCATATATTCAAAAAGCAAGTTATCTTTTCTTTGATAAATGAGAATTATTTATTTTATTATCATTATATATTATTTATTTGAATATTCTAATTGGTTGCGAGAAACGGCGGATATAATTCGATAATGAAAAATTAATCTATTTGGCAGATAAAGAATTCAATTAAAATCGTGTTCGAGCCGTAATCACATCGCAATTTCAGAACGAATGCACGCCTAACAAAAAAAGCTTTCAACGATGCTTCTATCGCTCAAACGACGCTAAAAATGTTCGTTATCAATTCCACTGGCAAATTGCAACTCCTGTTGAATATTTTAATTGCTTTAACATTCACTTCGTCAAAGCGGACACCACGTAGGCGTTTTAATTGACCAGACAATAGGTCTTTTAATGTAATTGAAGATAAAATTATGATATCATTCAAGTGTCGAGGCCTAAACCACATACCGCATATTTCAAATGACTCCCCGTTGCACATTGTGTACGATAAGATATCTGATTCAGCAAATACTGAACTTTAAACTATGAATACTTAATGAAAAGAAGCCACATGTGGTGAAATGAGATTTTTTTGAATAATGAATCGGATAAAGGTTCGACAGGGGCAGCTTTTTTCAATTCTCCCGAAGGAATGAATCAAAGATAAGAGGTCACTTTCAATATCCACTTTTTCAAGTTAGAAACTTAAGTGTTACCGGACAGATATAAGGATTCACTTAATTCAATTTTATTAATTTAGACGACACATGATGAATCTAACTGATATCTTGATAAATACAACTCCATATTTTCAAAGTATTTTGTGTCCATTTCAGCAATGCCGTTTCAAAAATTTTTTTTACTATTTTCTTAATATTATTCGACCACTTTATTGGAATATAAACTAATAGATGCCTACATAAAAATTCAGGAACGAATAATCCCTGGTGTAATAATGCAGCACTATGAATCATTTGGCAGGTGCTAGCGCATTTTTTGTATACAACTTTTCATAATTTCCAATTGAATATTTTTGAGGAGTTGATTCTCCGTTTTTATACATTTTCTGTTTTTCCAGTGGTGTAAGTGGCACTGATTTTTTAAAATTATTGCGGGTAAATTGAGTTATCTGAATTTATCTCCACCATTAGTCAAAACGACCAAACCAAAAACTTAATAACTTTAAATTTCCAAAAAATTATATTCAATTATTTTTGGGGTTATAATCTTGATATAATTAATAAATATTGAATAACATCAATCAAACGAAGACTGATGAATTGTGTGTGAAGCGGTACGGTTATAGACACCTTTCATTATTCCAGGAAACTATTCGATCTGGAAACTAAGTCGGAAATATTAGTTGATCGTTCAAAACATATGAATTGCAAGATTTGAATTATTTCGGTTTCCTGATGAAATGCAAATGCTTGTCAAATTTCGGGAATATTCAAACAACCTTACCCTTTCAAATCTCTGAGGAATTTCCAAGTTTATTCTCGTGATGATCATTGCTTAAAGCCGAAGCCTCCTTTAAGCTCTGAGGATTTGAACTAGATTTTCATACAAACATTGATGGTGGTCTCCCTAAGAGAATTTCAATATCGGCAACTATTTAATATCAGTTAAGGGCAAAGTCCGATGTGACATTCTAAAGCCGAGTGTGGCTTTGGGTACTGTTTGCCCAAAAACCTCCAGGTTTCATTAAGAATATCAATTATTTCTGCCGATTAATAAGTTTTTAATGAAACGTACGAGAAAAAAAACAACAGTTACGTATCACCTAATTTCATTATTTGTTTTGCCTATTACCAATGTTTATATCATAAAATTCGAGTGATGTCAAATATTTATGCCATAGATGTTAACTGCTGTAAACTGGGACAAAGAGAACATTAAGTTAAATATCAACTCCGTTACACACTCAATATTTTCACAGGTCCTTCCACGAATCTTGAAATAATATACATCGACAATCACAGCAGATTCACGACTGATATATCTGAAAGGAGGAAACGAATTATCGCGAGTAGTTCTCATGTTCTGCGGGATCGTGAAAAGTATCTGGCTGTTCCTTATTGGTTAAAAAAAATATGAATTTTCACATGGGGTCTCACCTTTTAACTTGTGATTCCTAGCATGAGGGAGGATGGGAAAGAAAATCTGACCAAGTCCGGTCTTCCATTCAAGATCATGGCTGCTCGGAACTCGGAACAATGCTTGACCTCAGATAATGGACGGATCTCGACTAAAATCATTAGCTATTTGTCGTTTGCCAATTTTAAAAATTATTAGCGATTGCCAAAATGCAATAATTATCAATTTTTGTAACTAGTTCTCTATCTACAACTGAGAGAAGTGGGTTTTTTCAGCACCACCGCACTTAGGCTCATTACGGATACATTGTGCTTGCTCCTCTTGGTCAACAACTGAGGAAATTATCAAAGAACTAGTTCCTCAATTGCATAATTGTTTGTATTGGTCAGAATGCGTTGTATCGAGGTGAGCACAGACATGAAAATCAAAAGTATAGTCAAGTATAGTCAAGTATAGTCTAGACATTTTCGTTGTGGTCTAACCTTTGAAGTATTAAATGTAATGCTTTGCTTTCCTTGCAGGAGAAAAATGCGAACGGGTATCATAAGGTGCTTATTAATGATTTTGAAATTTATCATTAGTCGAAAGTAATTAAAATATCCATATAATTTTTCCTCAAAAAATCATTTGTAGTAGCCTTATGTGATATTTTTAGATTTGACTTTTCAAGGTGCTTTATAGTCCAAAATGAAGTAGCGCAGTCACTGTAGCAAACAAGAGTTCTATAAGATATGTCACTCATCTTGCCCCCCCCCTTTTTCGTAGACAATATTTCCACGACTCACTCCTTGAGAAATTGATAATAATCTTAGGTTTGGTGTCACATTATATTCAAATGTCCAGAACACCATAGAGCATGATTTTTAAAGATAGCAGTAAAAGAAAACTGGATCGAAAATAATTGGACCAGGAATAGAGAGTGAGGAGAAATTACGAAATGTCCTGAATTCGGCTTCGAACATAAACTAACCATCGGAGACGTTTTTAATCACATCTGAAGTTGGAGCTCAGCCAATTATACAGAAGCATGCCTTTTATTGAAAAATGAAAACTGGCCATCAACCACCTGCTAAACGACGTTTAATGTATAGAATTTAGAAAAGCAATTGAAGTTTTACTCTCTGATAGACCGTATTACAGTTTGGACGAATTTTATGATGATAACTTCCACTAATACTTACTCTGGATTACATCGTTCACTGAGCTAATGTTAGTGTCAAACTAAACTATAAGTTCCATTTAGCATCTGCAATACCTTTCTGTTTTGTGGAATTCTATTCTGGATTTTTATATTTATATTCTTAATTATCACACTTTACACATGTGAACATTTTTTTATTGTGTTACATCTTTTTTATCATATTCTTCTTCATATTCTTCTATCATATGCTTCTATACATTTTTTATTATTCACACACGCTTTGTCAATAAGATTCATTCTTCGGACAATAATAAACCTTATTATTATTATTATCATTATAAATACTTGTGCATCGTCCTACACCATTATTGAAGGTGTCGTTTTGCCTATGACAGAATCACCCGAATTAAAAATGAAAAATTCTAAATCCAATATCCACTATATTTTACGAGATAGTTCTGAAAGAAATTATGTAATGAAGAATAATGCACTTCTGGTGTCTTCGGGCTCAGTTTTTCAAGATGAGGGCGAAAATTGCAGGAAGTGTTCAGAAATGGGTCCGCAAAAAATTCCAGATAGTTGTTTATGTAGTGTGTGAATGTTTCAATATATTATCCTATATCTGATATTATGTTAAGAATAAATCTCATTTTTTTATAACACTTAAAAAAATCAACAATATTACATTGAATTCATTACATTGAAATAAACTTTCACCGAATTTTAAGGTTAAGTACCCATCCGCACGTTTGGCTGTTGACGAACTTTTTTGGTGCTCGTGGCCATTTTCCTTAGTCCAAAATGATGTGTCCTCAATAAAAAAATCTGTAGTTGGTAGACCTAGTTGATTACTTAATAATCTTATTTATAGCAAGACAGGAAGCACAATGCGCCTAAGTAAGGTAGAGCCAACCTTTCATAGAAACCTTTCGTAGAAAAAGAAGCAATGGTTATGATTCATTAACAAATAGTTTTTCCAGTGGTGTGAAAAGAGTTTCACTGAAATTCTAAAACATTTGGCTGGCCCGCCAGAATTCTCGATATTCCTAGACCTTCCCAAAAGTTGTACATTTCCCTACACAAAGCGCGGTTTCCACCAACAGACTGAATATATGAAGTTCCGAGACTTTTTATTTGCAAATTATCATCTCTATACATGAGGCTGTTTGGTTGTCCTGGCGCCACTCAGTATAATTTTCTTCCAAATTCCGTTAACGCTCAACAAACCGACAACCACGAGTAGCTGAACCACAAATCACAATTTCCCAACGAATTATCTAATTCAGGTCGATGTAGTCCTGGGCGCCAAGATTTTTATACCTGAGTCACCGACGAATAGAGACGAGTTATTTGTAGCTGAAAAACGAAACCATCAAACGTTAACAAATTATAGAGGGAGTTCCGTACGCACGGTCAAAATTATTTTCGGACTTCTTTATAACTTAGTCTTCGAAAAAAAATATTCATGGTCGAACTTTCATTGTTGTCTCCTCAATATAAGAATCATAGAAGTGAGGAAATTTAAACGGACACGATCTGATGATCCACTATTAAAAAAAGTTTTAATGGAATACCGAAACAAATCTCTGAAGACATTTAATATACATAAACTTTCGTAATTTGACTTCGAACTGAAGTTTATTTTTTCTCACAGGTAACCCAGATAGCCTCCGATTCGTGGAAAAATTAAAAATCGAACCGAAAAGAGCCAGATATACCGATTGGGTCTGAACATCGTTCGCCTATTTTTTTGATTTTTTTCTGTGTGATGTCTTTTGATGAACATTTTCATATAAACCGGCGATCTCCATCAATTTCATCATAATCAACCATACATTACAGCTGATGGACTGGTCCTAAGAGAAAGAAGAAAGCGGAATAAGCAAGATATAATACTTCAAGTATAAATGAAATGCATTCCTTCCTTAATGAATCAGACAAAGAGTGGTTTGGAAGGATAGAGTAATTCAAGTATAGAATTCAATGTGCATATCCTTTCTCTAACGTTTTCCCTATAGTGCTATGTGAAAAACTGTCACAATGGTCAACCCGTTGTGATGTCAATGTTATAACCGTAATAACCAAATCAAAAACAAAATCAGTGAAAATATCAATTCTAATGAATATAATACATTCTTTGCCACTATAGCAGAAATCATAATAAATCAACTCGTAGATGGTAATATCGACCAATCTGATTTTAGTTCGATTGATGATCAGTTGAAACCTAAAATCCCTGGCTCTTTCTATCTACAACCAATCACTAACTCAGAAGTATTTAATGCAATAAACCAGCTGAAAAATTCAAGTTGTTTTGACCTGTATGATTTGAACAGTAGAGTAATTAAAGAATCCGCTCAATTTCTAGTAGAACCTCTTACTATATTTTACAATGCCTGTATAACTGAGGGGTTATTTCCTGATGAGCTGAAGCTTACCAAGATAATTCCTGTTTTCAAAAAAGGAGATATTGATAAACTGGAAAACTATCGCCCAATTTCTATTATACCCATATTTGGTAAATTATTTGAAATAATTCTGAAGAGTAGACTGGAGAAGTACTTCGAAACCAAAAAACTTCTGAATAAGGATCAATATGGTTTTCGGAAATCTTGCTCTACCATTCAAGCTGTTACCAAAGTTGTGAGAGAGGTAGTAGAGGGCTTTGAAAACGGGCAACTGACAGCAGTCAGGCAAGGCCTTCGACTGTGTCTCTCACGACCTTCTCTTGAGCAAACTAGCTGACTACGGTGTGAGAGGTATTACACTTTCTCTATTTCAGTCTTATCTCCATAATCGAAAGCATTGTGTAGTACTCAATGATAACGATCAGTCAGCATTTGAAGTGGTGAGAACGGGAGTACCCCAAGGCTCTGTTCTGGGGCCCCTTCTCTTCATTATTTACATTGATGATTTTTTCCACCATATGCTACCCGGTAAATGCGTTGTTTTCGCTGATGATAGCACAATAATTTGCTCCGACAAAAAGTGTCAAAACTTAATTATAACAATGAAACATTTGTAAAATCAAGCAGAAAAGTGGTTCACTAATAATCTTTTGAAGTTAAATAGAGACAAAACTCAAAATCTGATTTTTTCGTCAGATAATAAAATCAAAACAGGTGAGAGAGTAAATCTGCTTGGGATTACTTTAGATGATAATCTCAACTGGTCCCATCATATCAATGACCTATGTTCTAAACTATCGAAATATATATTCTTGCTCCGACAGTTGAAATCCATAATTAGTCCCAAAGTTTTGTTAACAGCTTATTACGCCTTTTTTCATTCACATCTCAGATATGGCATTGTTCTGTGGGGGAACTCATCTGCTTCAGATAGAATTTTCAAACTTCAGAAAAAGGCAGTTAGGATAATTGCTAGTGCAGGTTATAAAGACACATGCCGACCTATATTCAAGAATTTGAAATTGATGCCCCTTTCTACCTTATATATTTATTACTCACTCCTTGACATTCACGAACATGTGAATGAGTTTGATACTAATTCGATATTTCATGACTACAGCACTCGTAGCTCAGCACTCATTAGATTTTCCAGATATAGATTGCAAAAGTCTGCATCAAATTCTCTTGATACAAATATATACAATGTCCTACCACAAACACTAAAAAAATTAACATTTCAAAAATTCAAAAATTTTATCAAAACTGAATTAGTCTCAAAATGTTACTATAATGTAGAAGAGTATATGGCTAGTCCACCTGTTATGTAAGTGTCCAACGGTTTATGCATAACCTCAATTTATGTGTGTATTTCAATATGCATGTGATTGTTTACATGTTTTACATATTTTCATATTTGTTTTTTTGTACTCATTATAATATATCTGTTTTATATTCTAATATAATACATTCTAATATAATATAATTCTAATACTTCTACGTGATTTTTTCTTTGTGCATATATTTTATTCTTGTCATTTCCTGATTCTAGCATCAGGCCTTTACTGTAACATGACTTGCTACACATTTATGTATTTATATAACGTAGTCAAATAAACGCTATCTATCTATCTATGTCTACTTGTATTGGCGCCGGCATTGAAAGGGGATTTGCATTTTTCAGGTTTGAAGAATAGATGGTACTTATTGAACGATCACAAATATCACCAATTTTCTTGTACTATAATGACAATTTGACACGTTGATTTGAAGAAGTTCAAAAATTGACACCTGCATGTTTCTCTCTTTTATGTACATTTGTTAACACTAAGATACCTAAGGGTTAGGCATCTTAGTTTACACACCCTTTCTTTCAGATCACTTTCGCTGATAATCATCCGAATGTCAACAAGACAAACAAATATATTCAATGTTTATTTGAAACAAGAATTTCAACTTTGCTAAAGATCCCTGACCAGTGAGGTTCAACATGTTTCCAAATTCACAACAATTGGGTGGGAATTCTGTACTCGTCTAGTCATCCGTGTTTTCCCATGAGATATTATCACTGATCGCAATTCCTAGCATCGAGATACTTGATTTTGTAGGAATAGTAACTCCTGACATCTGAATATTTGATGATGATCGATCGGCTTTTCTTCAGAAGAGACATGCCTGGGTTTTCGTAGCATTAAATTCCACCAAGTTTATGTTACCCCATTCTATTATTTCTACCAAGTCGTCGTTAATTGTATTAACGTGAATGTTTCTTTGAGTTTTTGTTTCTCGAGCTGGTATGGGGACTCTGGAAGAGAAACTGGTATGAAGAGTACTGTCGTCCGCAAAACTATGTATTGAACAAGATATTTTCTCGAGCAAATCATTGATATGAAGCAGAAGCAAAGTGGGCGCCAGAACTGAACCCTGTGGAACACCTGCATTTATTGAGAGAATATCAGATGATACTCCATCAACAACCACATACCGAGACCTTTCAGACAAGAAACTCTTCAACAAAGCACACAACTGAGGAGGCAAACCATAAGACGGCAGTTTAGAAAGGAGACCCCGATGCCAAACTCGATCAAACAATAATATAATTCAACGTGCTGGCTGATCAAATTATTGAATAAGTAGCCAAGTCACGTTACCAAAATGTCACTAAATTAATTGAAACAATACACAAAAAACTTTTAGTTGACAAAGCCATTGCTCTGTTGACGAGTTCAGCAAGATTGCTAACGCACCTCCAAACGCCGATCAGTTTGTGACAATATTTATTGTTTTACTCAACTGTTTTTATACCTATAGTTTCAAGAAGCATGCAAGAAGCCTTTTTACAGGGTGCATTGCATTCGTTACACATAAAAACATTGCTCAGAGTACAAAAATCATGGAGATATAGGGTGACTCACAACCGGATGTATTGCAAAAAAAAAAACACCATTTTTTGGTATGCCCATTACAACTTGAACTATAGTCGGGCCGTTCAAAAGATAGAATTCACGGACGCGTGAACAGTGAATGCCTGCATCTATATATAGCCTGCGCGGCGTACGATACCACGCCTTCTAAACTGACATAAATGAAGAACTGTTTACACTGTACTGTACTCATTTGTGCTTTTTATTTACGTGTGTTACGTTAATTCAATAATGTGATCATTCTATCTTTTCAGCGGCTACACTATAGTTTCATTGTGGGATTTATGAGGCATACTCTTTGGAAATGAAATGTGTTCCAACATATAGAAATTCTGGATTTGACATGAAGTAACAAGCAGCGCGTGATTTTTTTGCAGATTATGATTTATTGGTCCAAAAATATGTTTCTGCCGCCCAGTCTAATTTACATTTCATAAAAGGATCGAATCAATTCTTAGACTTACTCACAAGTACAATAATTTTTTTCTGCGATCGTGCAAAAAGTTATACTTTTGACACTTGTCTTTAGGGCATGCATTTAACTTTGTGTGTGTGACAAAACCCTCATTAATTTTTGCACGCAATGATAAGATGGCTTGCGATTTTTCCCGCAACTGTCAAACCTCGGTTGTGCGTTGTAACAGTAACCGCTGATATATTTTAAGTATTAGCTAGTAGTAATGCAGGTTTTCCGGGTTTGCCTTTTGTGAAAATACCGAATGCATTACTGTAAAATCAGTAAGTCTCCCCAGAGCGTGAAGACACTCAACAACAGTAGGCGTTTCTAGCTCGCATAAGACTCGGCCTTCTGGGCATACACGTGGAAATGATAGGGTACTATGACGAATAAAAAATAATAACAATAAAAATAATTTGACAGTTGAGACTAGTTTTGACAAAACCATTCAAATATGGGGTTAACGGGAGGTGGAAAAATTATTAGCGGCAATGGTTCGATAATGATGTATCTAAGACAATATCGACCTCCACCATCGAAAAAAATCGTGATAGGTATCTGCGAGGAAATTCAAAACTGTAAAAAGCACAGTACAAAAGTTTCCATGGAAACTCTACATGGATGTTCAACAGATACTGTTCAATTCTCGTCGCGGTACTAGCCACGGAAATGGGGGATTCCTGATACTCTCCTGTGGGTAATGTTATTGGTAGAATAGAATAGAATAGAATAATTTATTAACCTTTTGGTGCCATACAAAGATGAAGGTAAGTCATAAAATGCGTATAACTATCTTGTAAAAAATAAAATAACAGTAATGGATCACACTAACAAATATTTAGACAACATTTAAAATAGTTGACGATTAAGAAGAGAAATAACCACATATCCGAGTCTATCTATTTATCTCCTGAACAAATTCCTCTAGTGAATAGAATGCGTTATCAATAAGCACTTTTTTCAACTCTTTCTGAAATTGCTTCAGAGTATTGAGTTCCTTCAGAAGCGAAGGTAACCTGTTATATAAGAAGGAACCAGCATAATGAGGAGACTTTTCATAACCAGAATGCTTGTGTTGATCTAGGTGGATATTATCAGCACTTCTTGTGTAGTGTGTGTATATATAGACTAGCTGACCCGGCCACGCGTTGCTGTGGCTAAAGTTTTTGTTATATTACATTATAGTAAACAATCTAAGAGGAACAATAAGAGAACATCAGTCACGGAGTCCACTATGCTTTTTCACACAGATGGTATTTGTAAAAAAATATGGTGATCTCCTTATTTGACTTTCTACTACTATAACCCTTAAGTACAATGAAATTATTTACGAACAAAGACGAAAATGTTGATGTTGGTATACAAATTCACTGGATTGAGATTTGAAGGGGAAGTACGTTGAACACAATTAATTAAAATGTTCTTACACTTGATATTAAGCAGAAATCAATAGGTACAAAATAAAAATTTTTCAGATTTATTATTTCCATTTAATTTTATAACAAATATAAGTATATTACAGTATAATACAGTAAATAACATGTGACGCTTAAACTCATGAATGAGGTAGGCAAGGCAGACAGTCTTAAACTTTCAAATATTAATATCTATTTTTTTGAATTATGAATACTATCAATTTCAATTTAATTTAACACCAATCGGTGCACAATGTTTTTGGTTAACCTGTCTTTAGCTAACACAAATAGATTCGACGGTTTCCCAACACGTGAACACGCAACATATAGTTGCCCATGAGAAAAACATGGATTTTCCAAATCTAAACCATTTGTGGTTGTGCATGACCTTCTGCTGTCCTGATTCTTTGAGCTGGATTTCTTGATTCAATTTGTTCTGCCTACTGATGGGCTCAGCAGCGCCATCTATTGATTACTTACTCAACCCAGTCGAAAGGTATCGACATCTTGATTCAATTTGTTCTGCCAACTGATGGGCTCAGCAGCGCCATCTATTGATTACTTACTCAACCCAGTCGAAAAGTATCGACATCTGTTAGAATCATTTGGAGTTAACAGATAATTCTGACTGTCAAATAATAACAGACAAATAATTAGCAATAAATTAAAATTGCGACTATAATTTGAGATTTAAACTATCCTATCTCTCAAGTCGGATCGAACTGCACATGGTGTGCGAATTTTATTATAATCGGTTAAGTGGTTTAGGAGTCCATTGAGGCCAAACATTGTGACACGAGATTTATATATATTAAGAGATTGAAGGGACAGTCATAATTCCATTCTTCTTAAATATTTCGCGGCAGCTGTCTCTGTAGTTTAAATTGTAGATTCGTCTAACAATCCGTTTTTGCAGAATGAAAATGCAAAAACTCTCGCAAGATTGTCCCCAAACAATTATGTTTTGTGCAATGACTGAATACACCTGAGCGTAGTAGACGGTTGTAAGCGTATCAGATGTGAGATCATTTTTTAGCGAGGAAATTAGAAAGTATACTTGATTCAGCCTTTTGCATATGGAGTTTATATGTTCTTTGAAATTTAGATTGGTATCTATGACAGTACCGAGACTTCTTGTTTTTGTAGATGTGTTCACCGTAACACTTCTATCGTTCAATTCAAACTGAAAATGTTGTTGGGTGTGCGTTTTAACCCCATATGAGAAATTTAATATAACGGTTTTTTCGATATTCACGACCAGACCATTCATGTCGCACCATGTCTTGAAAGATGACATCACACTACTTACTTTCAATTTTACCTTTTCTAGCGTAGTTGCTGACAATACCATGCTAGTGTCATCAGCATATATAAATATATCTTTATATTCTGGAAAATACTCAGGCATATCGTTTACGTACAAGAGGAAGAGCAGAGGCCCCAATATCCCCCCTTGGGGAGTGCCAATATTGTTGAAAAAAACATCCGAATATGTATTATCGATATCTACGTAAAATGGCCGGTTTGAGACATATGAGCGAATCCACGAATTTACGGGGTCTCTAATCCCTAATGCATTCAGCTTATCACACAAGAAATTCGTATAGCGTCATTTTATTACTCCGCTCAGAAAAATGCCCTAGAAGGTTTTCAAACATAATGAACAGAATATATATCAATAAGTGTTCTGTTTCCGACTCATTTTATCGAAATCAATTGATATTGGAAAGATGATAGAACATTTCATGACTATACCATAAGATCCGCCTGTGAGTTAAAGCTATTCCGCGAGCATACGGATTATCAATTTGGCTATATAATTTACGAACCTAATGAATAACATTAAAATTCAAATTGTGTCGCCGTATACATTACTGAATATTAATGATTTATTAGGACAATAAATACAGGATATTATATCAATTCCATTTGAGCAGTATGCATAATGATAATAATAATAACATTTATTCTTTCAACTATTACTTTTTTTGTAAACACGATTGTAAATTATGAAGAACAGAAAGAAGTACCGCATATGAAACGCAATAATGCCAATAACTCATTTGAACCATAACACTTCTCGAGATAATGATTTCTTTAATTTGACCAGCGAAAAAATAATTTTTACATTCTAAAAAACACAAGATGCCCTACAAGTCATTTTCGTTTGACTATCATATTAAAACCTTTACAGGTCCATGAATTATTTTTTGGCTTTCTTCTTCTCCGAATCAAGAAATAGAAAAACAACTTCTATGAAAGAAGTAAAATAAAAAAAATACAAACACTCTGTTGATAGGAACGTGTATATCATTCAAAGACGATTTATGCCTTTACAAAAAGAAAGAGTCCATCTTAAACAGCTACTCCCCTGTCCAGATGGTATGAAAGGCACTGGGTTACCTAGAAATCACTTTCACTTGCTAAATTTGTATACCAAGCATATGAAAATTGTAGCCCCAGGTTCTCGATTTCAACGATAAGCCATAGTAGCAACATACTAGTTGTCGATGGGCTTCTGAATGGTCGTCAGTGTCTCTTCACGGTTGATATCGGAGCTACGAGGTAAGTGATGATAGCAAGTAGTCACAATAGAGATTCTTTGAAGAGTTCAGTTACAGTACACAGTACCCATTCTAGAAACGGCTACTGACGACAGAATCACCGTCCGTGGAGAATTTCAAGTGGTAATTGCGCTTGGAAATAGTGATCTACAATCTACAGTGCTGGTTGCCGATATCGTCGACGAATTCATCATGTCCCCCTATGGATTGGTGGTAGATATAAGAAACAAACTTCTGAAAGTTGGGAACGAGGAGGAAATTTCACTAGGTGTGCCTTTCCAGCCGAACAGCAGCGTCAATGTGAACATAATGGAAAACTCCAGAATCTCTCCCAATAGTGAGAAAATTATTCTTGGGTGTAGCATTGATAAAACCATCCCTGTGGAAAGAGTTTTCGTAGCCAAATCTCTAGTGACAAAATGGTTGAGGCTTATCGCGGCCGAGGTTTGCAGTGTCAACACTATGGTTCGGGTTTGAAGGCCGTAGTTTTTTGGAATTTCTTCCTGACGTTTCGCTGGCGCGAGTGGCTAGCTTCTTCAGAGGCTCATACATCTTGAGTTAGACTCCGATGAGTCAAAGTCATCGCGCCAGCGAAACGTCAGGAAGAAATTCCAAAAAACGAAGGCCTTCAAACCCGAACCATAGTAGAGATACTGCATATCCCTATTGAATTGTAACGACCCAAGTATTCTTATCAGAATAATCAACACTAACAACAACAGGGTAACACTTAAGAAATTATTGGTACCTGAGAATCCGTCTTAAAAATTTCTAGAGTAAAAGAAGAAGCTCCCTACAGTATTCTCGACAGACCGCAAAGGAACTTGTGGATACCTTTGAAAGAACATGGAACCATCTATCCAAAGGAGAACTAAGAAAATCCGTTAGATTCAAGAGAGTGACATTTTCTTCAAAGGAGAGATTATAAGCCGAACGGATTGAGTACATCATCGGATTGACACCGAAGATGCCAAGCCTGTACGTCAACCATCAAGACGTCTGCCTTGCAAAACATGAGGAAGCTTTATCCATCTTGAAGGTCATGCTGAAAGAGGGCGTTATATAAGAATCAAGTGGCCCTTAGTCATCACTTATCGTATTGGTGACTGAAAACGATGAATCAACAAGGTTCTGCGAGGACTATAGAAGGTCTAATAAATTATGTCACAAAAAATGACACCTACCCCCTACCCAGAATACAGGACACTTTGAACATCCTAGCTGACTGAAAGTGATTCTCTAAGCTAGATTTAAAGAATGGGCACTGGCAGGTAGTAATTCACCCGGAAGACAAAGAGAAGACCGCCTTTTCCACCATCAGTGGACTGATCCAGTTCGAGGTCATGCTGTTCGGATTATGCAACGCACCGGCGACATTCAAGAGTTAAATGGAACTGGTCCTCGGAAACTCACTCACTCACTCACTTGGAAAACATCCCTCGTCTATCTCGATGGCATCATAGTGACGGGCAGGAGTTATGACGAACATCTGTCAAATCTGCGGGCTATACTAAGAGGCTACGGAAGGATCACTTACAGATTAATTCCTTCGTCTATCTCGATGGCATTATAGTGACGGGCAAGAGTTATGACGAACATCTGTCAAATTTGCGGGCTGTACTAAGAGGCTACGGAAGGATCACTTCCAGATCAATTCTAAGAAATGTTGCCTCTTACAAGAGAGAGGGAATTTCTTGGGGCATGTCGTCTCTTCGAAGGGAGTTGTCACCGATCCCGAGAAGATCAAAGCAGATCAAGAGTGGCCATAACCGAAAAACAAACATGATGTTAGAAGTTTCCTGGGACTCTTCAGCTGTTAAGGACTTTGAAAAAATTACTAAGCCTTTGAATAGTCTGACCGAGAAGAGATACACCTCCACTTGGTCACCAGATTACCAGCAAGCATTATTGGCTTCTAAGGCATTTTACAAGTGCTCCAACCCAAGCATACCCAGAAGAGGAAGGCTTGTTTATACTCGATACCGACGAATCCCAGCGTGGTGTCGGAGCCTTTCTTTCTCAAGTACAGGACAGGGAAGAGGATGTCATCAGCTATTTCAGCAAGACTTTAGGAACAGCTGAAAAAATTTACGGTGTTACCAGAAAATCGCGGTGGTTAAAGCTGAGGACGATTTCCATTCCTTTTTAGATGGCCGTGAATTTCTGATAAGATCCAATCACTATCCACTTCAATGGCTACTGAACTTCAGAACACCGGAAGGCCAAATAGCACGTTGGCCATGATTTTGAGATTCGTCATAGGAAAGGGGAGAGACTTGGCAATGCTAATAGCCTCTCGAGAAGACCATGTTTGAAGACAGGTTGTATATTCTGTCAGCGTCAAGAGAAGGGCATCCAGTTATAGATCACGGTGTAGTATACAGGTTCTACCAGTGTGAAGGTGGCCATGTGTTTTCATCCATGTGTTTGGTGAAAGAGAGGCGAGCGCGCTATTCCGCCATAGGTCGTTTCACCACAATTATTCACATGGCTAGCCATGTAAATTTTTTAATTGATAGACTCAATGCTGGAAACGAACTGATGTGATTGGAAATGATTCATATGATGATGAAAATCCTTTTATTTTTTTATGAAATGAACCGCTTTTTATTGAAATTGTATAAACAACTGATGATAATGGAAGCAGAAAAATAATTTTAAAAGGAAATTCGTTGCAAGGAAATTTTTTCTGCCAATTAATTAAATACACCCCCGACTACCCTCAATTCAATTTCCATTAAAAAAATCATAAGTCCTTGCAGAAACACATTGCTGGGACTATTTTTTCATGAAACCATCGAATTTCGCAAGCTTATTAACCCCAGAGGGGTCGCTGATTTTGTCTCGCGAAAGAACACCCCCTTCTACCCTCAATTCAATTTTCATTAAAAAAAATCATAAGTCCTTGCAAAGACACATTGCTGGGAGTATTTTTTCATGAAACTATCGAATTTAGCAAGCTTATTAACCCCAGAGGGGTCGCTGATTTTGTCTCACGAAAATACACCCCCTTCTACCCTCAATTCAATTTTCATTGAAAAAAATCATAAGTCCTTGGAAAAACACATTGCTGGGAGTATTTTTTTATGAAACCATCGAATTTAGCAAGCTTATTAACCCCAGAGGGGTCGCTGATTTTGTCTCGCGAAAGAACACCCCCGACTACCCTCAATTCAATTTCCTTTAAAAAAAATCATAAGTCCTTGGAAAAACACATTGCTGGGAGTATTTTTTTATGAAACCATCGAATTTAGCAAGCTTATTAACCCCAGAGGGGTCGCTGATTTTGTCTCACGAAAATACACCCCCTTCTACCCTCAATTCAATTTTCATTAAAAAAAATCATAAGTCCTTGCAAAGACACATTGCTGGGAGTATTTTTTCATGAAACCATCGAATTTAGCAAGCTTATTAACCCCAGAGGGGTCGCTGATTTTGTCTCGCGAAAGAACACCCCCGACTACCCTCAATTCAATTTTCATTAAAAAAAATCATAAGTCCTTGCAAAGACACATTGCTGGGAGTATTTTTTCATGAAACCATCGAATTTAGCAAGCTTATTAACCCCAGAGGGGTCGCTGATTTTGTCTCGCGAAAGAACACCCCCGACTACCCTTAATTCAATTCTCTTTAAAAAAAATCATAAGTCCTTGCAAAAACACATTGCTGGGAGTATTTTTTCATGAAACCATCGAATTTAGCAAGCTTATTAACCCCAGAGGGGTCGCTGATTTTGTCTCGCGAAAGAACACCCCCGACTACCCTTAATTCAATTTTCTTTAAAAAAAATCATAAGTCCTTGGAAAAACACATTGCTGGGAGTATTTTTTCATGAAACCATCGAATTTAGCAAGCTTATTAACCCCAGAGGGGTCGCTGATTTTGTCTCGCGAAAGAACACCCCCGACTACCCTTAATTCAATTTTCTTTAAAAAAAATCATAAGTCCTTGGAAAAACACATTGCTGGGAGTATTTTTTTATGAAACCATCGAATTCAGCAAGCTTATTAACCCCAGAGGGGTCGCTGATTTTGTCTCGCGAAAGAACACCCCCGACTACCCTTAATTCAATTTTCATTAAAAAAAATCATAAGTCCTTGGAAAAACACATTGCTGGGAGTATTTTTTTATGAAACCATCGAATTTAGCAAGCTTATTAACCCCAGAGGGGTCACTGATTTTGTCTCACGAAAATACACCCCCTTCTACCCCCAATTCAATTTTCATTAAAAAAAATCATAAGTCCTTGCAAAGACACATTGCTGGGAGTATTTTTTCATGAAACCATCGAATTTAGCAAGCTTATTAACCCCAGAGGGGTCACTGATTTTGTCTCACGAAAATACACCCCCTTCTACCCTCAATTCAATTTTCATTAAAAAAAATCATAAGTCCTTGCAGAAACACATTGCTGGGACTATTTTTTCATGAAACCATCGAATTTCGCAAGCTTATTAACCCCAGAGGGGTCGCTGATTTTGTCTCGCGAAAGAACACCCCCTTCTACCCTCAATTCAATTTTCATTAAAAAAAATCATAAGTCCTTGCAAAGACACATTGCTGGGAGTATTTTTTCATGAAACTATCGAATTTAGCAAGCTTATTAACCCCAGAGGGGTCGCTGATTTTGTCTCACGAAAATACACCCCCTTCTACCCTCAATTCAATTTTCATTGAAAAAAATCATAAGTCCTTGGAAAAACACATTGCTGGGAGTATTTTTTTATGAAACCATCGAATTTAGCAAGCTTATTAACCCCAGAGGGGTCGCTGATTTTGTCTCGCGAAAGAACACCCCCGACTACCCTCAATTCAATTTCCTTTAAAAAAAATCATAAGTCCTTGGAAAAATACATTGCTGGGAGTATTTTTTATGAAACCATCGAATTTAGCAAGCTTATTAACCCCAGAGGGGTCACTGATTTTGTCTCACGAAAATACACCCCCTTCTACCCTCAATTCAATTTTCATTAAAAAAAATCATAAGTCCTTGCAAAGACACATTGCTGGGAGTATTTTTTCATGAAACTATCGAATTTAGCAAGCTTATCAACCCCAGAGGGGTCACTGATTTCGTCTCACGAAAATACACCCCCTTCTAATTGTCTTTGGAATGTTCCGACGTTTCTGTTCATAAAATATATCAAAATGGTTAATGCAATGATATAAATACTACACTGTTCTTTTCAGAATATGGTTATTGTAGCTTTCTGAGTCAAACTCAGGAGAGAAAAAATGGACTGGTGGTTGTTACTGATCAATCGGGTCGTGCCTTTAAGATCTTACCTTAAACTCCGTCTTTCCTTCTCTTGAGATCTTGAAGATGGATCTGTGTTGACGATGGACTGGCCAGTCGTGCGGGGTGTCGAGGAACACAACACTAAATTGTACCGAAAAAGGGCAGCAATTGCCATGCGGGTGAGATATTGCGAATGATTCTGAATGAATGCCGAATCGCCGTTCTTCCGTCTCTCTCTCCGAGAGTGTCAGTAGCGACCTTAAAGGCAAAAACGCGGAAAAGGGTTTAACTGTACGCGGTGAGCCAAATATTGGTGATTTTAACTGATTCTTAAAATTACGAATGAATTATTAATTATAATTATATACATGCACATTACTATTATGAACTATATTTAAATATACAAAGAAAAGTTGAGCGGAAACGCGACATGCCGCCCAACAAAAAAAACGCAGTTTTTTTTTAGGGTTCGTCGAGCGGTAGAGGACAGAGTTTCGACACTGGCCGCCTAAGTATTCCCGAGGATGTTTTTACTGAAGCCACACGAACTTTACCATCCTTTCCAGGAAACGTCTCAAGAACACGACCCATCTGCCACTTCATAGGGGGAATGTTATCCGCTTTGATCAGTACTAGGGTACCAATTTTCAACGATGGGCTGTCATCAACCCATTTCGCTCGCTGATGGAGTGTGTGTAGATACTCCTTGGACCAACGGGACCAGAAATCCTGGTGCATACGACAGAGTAGCTGCCAGCGAGAAAGTCGGTTCAAAGGAGTATTCTGATAATCGTCCTCTGGAGGAGCGGTCAACGGTTCTAAAGTCAGAAAATGACCTGGAGTTAAAGCGGTAATATCGTTAGGATCGTTACTGAATGGGGTAAGAGGGCGAGAATTTAAAATGGCTTCAACTTGAGTGAAAACAGTAAGAAGCTCTTCATAAGTGAGGATCTGCTCGCCAATGACTCTAGTAACGTGGAATTTTACTGATTTGACACCTGACTCCCATAGGCCACCGAAATTAGGTGCGGAAGGAGGATTGAAATGCCAAGTAATAGCTTCTGAAGAGGCACAATTTTTGAGCATTTCATTCAATTGTCTGTGCGCACTTACAAAGTTTGTTCCACAGTCGCTGAAGATATGATGACAACGACCTCGACGAGCAATAAATCTCCTGAGTGCCGCTAGAAAAGCGTCGGCGGATAAATCTGAAACCAACTCTAAATGGACAGCCTTAGTTGAGGTACAAACGAACAGGCAGAGGTACGCCTTCAGAATTTTTGCGCCTCGTGCTCTGGACATGCAAATGCGAAATGGTCCTGCGAAATCGACACCAACCTGTGAGAAAGATTTTAAACGAGATACGCGAGCGGAAGGAAGATCGCCCATGAGGGGTTGACTCGATTTAGGGTTAACACGCCAACAAGTGACGCACTTGCATAAAATGCGACGAATGGATTTTTTCGAGTTGATTATCCACCAATTTTGAGCGAGCAAATATTGAACCGTTTGAATTCCGGCATGAAAGTATTTCAAATGTATACTTCTGACAAGAAGATCAGTAAATATACATTTGCTCGGTAGAAGAACAGGATATTTCCGAGAATACGGAATGGGAGCATGCCTGAGCCTTCCTCCTACACGAAGAATGCCGTGGTCATCTATAAACGGAGACAAGGAGCGTAGAAATTTGGGAAGAATTTTTTTCTCATTCACGAGGGAAATCTCTTGAGAAAAATAAGATGATTGAACGTGTTTGGCGAATACCATGAGCGATTTGTGGAGTTCAGAAGCAGTAAGGCAACCTGTTTGTTTCAAATTTTCCTTTGAACAATTACGCGTGAACCTGAGAATATAGGCCAAAATCCGAGTAGAGGTGGTCAAATGAGAGTTATTTTCGAGGAGAACATCTAGAAAATGGGGAGAGTCAACAGTGACATTCAGAGTTATGCGACGCTCTTCCTCTAGGGTTTCGATAGGTGGGTCAACATTGTTGACCCAGACGTTGTGGGATGAAAGAAGAAAGGGAGGCCCCGCCCACCAGGAGGAACAATGAAGAAATTCACTGGGTAGGAGACCTCGAGAACCGACATCGGCGGGGTTATCGGCTGTGGAAACATAAAACCAGTTTTCAGGGGATACCTTATTCTGGATGAATGAAACTCGATTACTTACGAAAACTTTCCAACGATGAGGAGGGCCCTTGATCCAACACAGAGCAACCTTTGAATCAGACCAGCAGATTGTCTTATCAATACGTAGGGTTTTATTGTAAGTGGTTTGAACAAACTCTGCCAGTCTAGCTGACAAAACAGCTGCGCAAAGTTCCAACTTAGGAATAGAAATTGTCTTCAAGGGAGCTACCTTCGATTTTGCACACACAAAAAATGTGAATTTCTTGCCAGTTTCTGAGTGAATTACGAAATATGCAACAGAACAATAACCTCTTTCACTTGCGTCTCCAAAGCAGTGGAGTTCACATGTTTGGAAACGATCGATAGCGAGGCGTCGCGGTAATGAAAATTCAGATATACAAGAAAAATCATCCAAATATTTTTTCCAAGTTCTGACAATTTCGTCAGAGGGCTTCTGATCCCAACCAATGCGGAGAGCCCAAATTCGTTGGATTAAGTGCTTGATGAGAAATGTAACTGGGGATAGAATTCCCAAGGGATCGAAAATCCTGGCGAGACTTGAGAGAATGTTTCTCTTGGTGCATTCTCTATTCAGAGGCGTGACAACAAATCGAAATGTGTCTGTAGAAGGGTTCCATTGAAGACCGAGAATCTTACATTGTGAATTCGATTTTATGTCGAAGGAATGAGGATCAACACTCAGATGGGAGGTAGGAAAATCTGTTAACAAAGTTGGGTCATTGCTGGACCACTTTCTCAATTCAAAACCACCCTTGCCCAAAAGAGATATCAGTTCCTTCTGCAAGGACAGCGCAATTTCATACGTTGGAGCAGACACAGCGATGTCATCGACATAGGTTGCGGAATATAGTGCATCGGCAGCTAAGGGATATTCTCGCCCTTCGTCTTGAGCGAGTTGTCTCAAAGTACGAAGAGCTAGATAAGGAGAAGATGAAACTCCAAAGACGAGAGTTTTTAGTCGATATTGGCGAACAGGTTCTTGTGGAGAGAACCTCCAGAGAATCCTTTGGAAATCTCTTTGCTCTTCAGTAACAAGAATCTGCCTAAACATCATTTTGACATCTGCTGTCAAAACGTACGCATGGAGGCGAAAATTTAATAAAATTGAAATGATATCTTGTTGAAGCTTTGGCCCAACTAGCAGGAGATCATTGAGGGAAGGCAGAGAGGGAATCTTCGCGGAGGCATCGAATACCACTCTCAATTTACTAGCGGAGCCATCAGTCTTGACGACACAGTGGTGAGGAATGTAATATGCATTATCATCCTCTTTCGTTTCAAGGACAGGTTCCATATGAGCAAGTTCAAGAAATTCCCGCATGAAAGATTTATATTGCTGATATAACTGAGGTTGGCGAATCAAGCGTTTTTCGAGGGAATAAAAACGCTGTAGTGCGAGCTGTCGCATTCCAAGGAAAGGAGGGGCAGGTTCGCGGAATGGAAGGGACACAATGAAACGCCCTGTTGAAGTTCGTTTCGTAGTGTCAAGAAAATGTCTCTCACAGAGAGATTCTTCAGGAGAAGTTTCGGAAACTTCGGGAATAGCCTCTAGCTCCCAAAATTTCTTCACGGATTCTTCCAATGAACCGACGTCACTCACCGTAGTGAAAAAAGACGTAGAAGGGCGTAAAGGAATGTGACTGCATTTACCCATTAGTATGTAACCGAAAATGGTATTTATCGCATCTGGTTTTCCAGAGGGCCCAGGTATGCGACCGTCTCGAAGAACTTGGGAGAACACATCGGCCCCTAATAAAAGGTCAATGGCACCAGGGCTTCTAAATTTGGGATCGGCTAGACGCAAATTTGATATATGTATCCAATCATTTGTATTGAGTTCAGAGTAAGGTAAATTTTCACAAATGGTAGGAAGAACAACTGTATCAACGTTGATGACAGGAGTTGATGCTTCGAATGGACGTAATGATATAGTTAGAGCACCATGATTGGCTCGCGTGTTCATGGTGCCCAGACCCTGAATAGTGAGAGAAAAGTTTGATGGATGAAGTCCCAAGCGTTTGACAGTTTTCTGACTGATAAAGGAGGTCATACTTCCACTGTCAAGTAGGCATCTCAAAGGTTGAAAAGTACCACGACTGTCCATTACTTCCACCCTAGCAGTAGACAGAAGAACAGTAGATTTATAACCTGAAAAGGCTGCATTAACTGAAGAATCACTCGGTAAAGCTTCTTGACCAGAAACCACACCGGAGGATTCGCCAGCTGTAAAGCCAGAGCCAGAAGATGAGGGTGTGATTGATTCGAAGTGCAAAAGAGTATGGTGAGCCTGCCTACATTTATGACATTTCGACGAGCTTTTGCAAGATTTGAAGGTGTGAGAATGACTTAGACAATTAATACAGAATTTTTTACTCTTTACCAATTTGAAACGCTCGACTGGATTAATATTCAGAAGATCTGGACATTTGTATATTTTATGCTCTGTACTGGAACAGATCGTACATTTATTATTATCATCATGTGTATGGGTCAGAAGAGAAGTTGATGAACGAGAGGGAGGGTGTGGTCTGCTTTGTGAATCGAACTTCTTCACAGTAGCATTTCCTTTGCGGGAAAATTTCAAATTATCTAGGGCTTCACATTGTTTATCCAAGAAATCAAATAAGCTTTGGTATTTGGGAACCTCGGAGGAGTTGTGATGCAACTCGAACCGAGTGGCCACAGACATGTCAATTCGTTTCATCAACATCTGCATTAGGATAAAATCCCACTGGTCCACTGGAAAATTCATTTTTTTCAATGCTGCTAAATTATCAGAAAATATTTCTAATAATTGACGCAACTCTGATGAGGAGTCACTGTTCATTTTAGGTGCATTATCTATAGCAGACCAATATGAAGAAGCAATGACGCGGGTATTCCTGAAACGTTTGATTAATTTATCGTAGGCGATAGGAAAATTAGAATCTGTCATCGGTAAATTCTGAATAACCTTCAAAGCTGGACCTCTTAAGGAGGTGAGCAAATAATTGAATTTTTCGACATCGGTTAACAAAGGATTGTTAACCACCAGAGAATTGAACATATCCATATAGCTGTCGAAGTTAAGAACATCCCCACTGAAGGTTGGAAGTTCAATAATGGGTAACGGAATTTTTTGACATGAATTTGAAGTATTTGGAGCGGCATTGGGCGGTGGGTCGCTAAGAGTCTTCGATAGTTTCGAATAAACAGATTTAATTGAATAATAAGAAGTGTCAAAACTTTTCCGAACTGCATCTTCTGTTTCAAAAAGTGCATCATCATCACCAATCAAACTTATTATGTTGTGGTGGTAATCTGAAAATCTCGTTTTGATTTCTTCGATTGATTCCATGTACATCTGGAGTAAAGAAAAATGAGTGGAATCAGATTCAGCCCTTTTTGAAACGTCTTGCAGCTCTTCAAGCCTCTTGCATTCAACTTTTCTTAGCGATTTATATTTCTTAATCTTATCAGCGGTTGACATTATGAAATATTTGAATAAATAATATTATAGTGCAAAAAATCCAATTGAAATACAAATTATGCGGTGATTGAGTAGAGAAAGCACTTCTTTTGACTCTCAAAATTAGTCGAAACCGGCTAATACCAAGTTAAAAGGAGAAATTCAAAACATTTACTTGTGCCGCCTTATAATTCGAAACAGCTGATTCGAATAAATCCTCTATCGCTCGAGTAAACTTTTTGCGGAGATCTGAACTTTCTTGCGTTTTTTGTGCGGACACCGATTCGGTATCTCGCCAAAAATAGGGAAAAATGGAATTGAATTGAAATCGAAAGAACAAACGGATTTATTGCAACTCAACCAGAAATAATCAGCTGAAACAACCAATACGACTCGAACTGGACCAAATATTGTAGCTTTCTGAGTCAAACTCAGGAGAGAAAAAATGGACTGGTGGTTGTTACTGATCAATCGGGTCGTGCCTTTAAGATCTTACCTTAAACTCCGTCTTTCCTTCTCTTGAGATCTTGAAGATGGATCTGTGTTGACGATGGACTGGCCAGTCGTGCGGGGTGTCGAGGAACACAACACTAAATTGTACCGAAAAAGGGCAGCAATTGCCATGCGGGTGAGATATTGCGAATGATTCTGAATGAATGCCGAATCGCCGTTCTTCCGTCTCTCTCTCCGAGAGTGTCAGTAGCGACCTTAAAGGCAAAAACGCGGAAAAGGGTTTAACTGTACGCGGTGAGCCAAATATTGGTGATTTTAACTGATTCTTAAAATTACGAATGAATTATTAATTATAATTATATACATGCACATTACTATTATGAACTATATTTAAATATACAAAGAAAAGTTGAGCGGAAACGCGACAATGGTTGATCACAGGATCAATCAAAAATAAAGAATTGGTTGTTATTGGTGACGAATCCTTCCTGTGATAATATAATGAGCGAATTTCTAATAGCGTGTATATCCTGGAATATTTTTAAACGAATGTAATGTGTGAAAAATTTCGCTCTGATATTTGTTTTTTCAATTTTTGAAGGTGACATTGCCTCATAAGTCAGTTATATATCTTTATTTTATTCAGATATGCAAGTTATTGAAGTTGAAACGAATTTTATCGAAACGTTGTATCCTCTGGAATACACGTATAAGATTCTGAAAACTTCGTATGAGATTTCGCAGAAAACAATATATTTCAACCACTAGCTCTTGAAAAAATATATTCATAAAAAATACTTCGGTTCCAAACCCTACAGATATCAAATTATTTCTATACTGATTCGACACAAGTTTCTCTATCTACCTCAGCTATGCATTCTTTTGATGAGAAAACTATGGTAGAACTAGTTTTTGTCGGATGCATCATGTGAACTGTCATAAAATTAATAATGAATACTAAATGTCCCAGTGACTCTTTCGTAATTTCCTTCCGTCAGTATATCTTTAATGAAATGCTCTCAGCTATCACAAGAAGATACATTGGAATATTATTCTTTTCTGAATTTACAAAAACTGCTATGAGTCCATCAAGTATTTAAGACTAAAGCAGAAAAAATGAAACGTATGGAATCTCATTGTTGACTGGAGTATTCCCAACTGACCAGTAACTTTTTGTTTATTAAAATGAATATGTTTGTTTGTTTTATTTGTTTGTATGTCTCTAATAGACTCGAAAACTGCCGAATTCGATTGTCTGAAATTTATGGAATATTTTCGAGAAAGGTTGGTTGGGTGGCAGGATTTTTTTTAACAATTGTTTTCTTGCGGGCGTTTCGAATTTGATTAAATTATCCTTTGGGGTTCTGTAACAATGAATTTTCATAAATATACCTCCCACAAAACTTTTATGATTATCATTATTTCTATTTTACGAGAAATGATGAAATCCTAATCAAATTACTCACAGAAAAAGAATTTTTTTTTTGTTTAACTTATAACTATATTAAAAACCATTAGACATATTAGACACATAATAAAAAAAACATTGCAACAACAAAATTTTATAGACAAACAACCAACACAACCGACATGAAACAAACGAATAACTTCATGTATGATTTCTATAACGTGGTGTTTGTTTTTATCAATGACAGAAAGAATGGGACCTAAAAATGGGGGGAATTATTTAGGTATTTTACTGATCAAGTTGAAATGTGCGTATTCAGGCCATCGACATCCCTTCTAGTGTTGACACTATCGTGTTTGAGAGTTCGAGGATATGCATCATTTCGCTAAGAAGTCATTTGGATGAAATAAATATGGTTGAACATCTAGAATAGTTGGATGATCAAAATCAATCATGTGTCTATGCTGCCCTTATATTCTATGAGGGCTGTGCGGTTTTTCATATTTATTTTCTTAGAGTGTCTCATGTGTTCTGAAATTCGTATTTCAAGAAACTGTCCTGTTTGGTGTTTAATTTTTTTATTTTGAGAAAAAGTTCTTTCCAACTGTATTTTCATTTGAGAAAGCCACCTTCATTTGATCGTTACTGAGTAGCATTTCAAGTTTTTCAGATGAATTTTCTATGAATGAATAATTCAGCGTTATCGGATAGATGAAGCCATTCATTTGTTTCATGTCGTTTTTGTTGGTTGCTTGTCTCTAAAAAAAATTGTTGTTGAGGTTTTTTTTATTCTCAATTATGTATATGAGTGATATGTCCGTTTGTTTTTGAAATGTTTATGAGGTTAAAACGAAAAAAATAATTGTTTTTTTTTTTATAAAAATTGATCTTATTACCCAACCGACCTCTCACGAAAATGATTTTTAGATCACTAAACCAGTCAAATGTTTACGGAATATGTTCGACAGATTTTGAGGATTTTTGAAGTACTCCGAGCCATTTTCATCAAGATGGCAGATCCAAGATGGCGAACGAGTTCCGTAATTATGGTTCGATTCAAAATTGGAACGGAACGGAAAGGCATGCGTTGCAATGAATATGAAGGAATAAAGTCATTAATATAATCACCGGCTCTGGAAACCGAAATAAAATCGGACCCTCATCAGCTTGGCAACAATATTGATCACTATCATTACTCAAAAAAACATTCATGATACAATTCATGAAACTTCTTTTAAAATGATTTTTGAATGATGAATATTTTTCATACGTTCACCATTTGAGAAACGGACTGAAGAAAATAAAATATTTTCCCTATCCTCATAAAGATTTATATCTGTATAAAGATTCCTTAAATGAAAAACGTGAGGGTGCATGCGCTTGTTGTATTATACATTGCAGGCACCCCACGTTTTTTGTTGAAGGAATCTGTATGGGAATTGAAAAAAGTCATTTATACTTTTCAGTCCGTCTTAAAAATATGGTATATTGAAAAATATCTAGTAAATGAGAACTATTTTCTGATTATCCGAGCTTTCGGAAAATTTATTTCCTTTTTCAAGAATATATACAAAGTAAATGGGTTTAAAAGTGATACAATATATGATAATAGAACTCACCAGAGTAAGATTATAAAATAAACTGGCAAAGTAAAATAATACATAAGAACATTGTAAAAAGAAGTTGTAAAATTGTCAGTAAAATATTGACATTTGTCAGACTACTTGTTAAAGATATAAAATGAATATTCGGACATGTACAGTGTGTAAAGTACAGTTGAGTTGTAAAGAATATCGACTGAATTAGGTCTTCAAAACACAAATCATTGATCAGAAGTTAAAATGTAATTGTGAATTTTGCTTAAATTTTGAATCTCTGATTTTTTATTCAAATTGTTTGGACATTCACTTATATGTACCATTTCGAGAAATAATCTCTTAATTTTGTTTTGTTCAACAGTTAAAATTTTTGTATTTTCATAATCCATTATGTGATCTTTTGAAATAACATGGTCTGCTAGTCCACAAGAAGATTTGTTCAGCCTGCAGTCACTTTTAGGTGAAGTGATTCTTCCAGAAAGGTTTCGAGATGTTTCGCCTATATAAAATGAATTGCAAGAAGTGCACGGAATACTATAAATAACATGAGATTTTTCTTTGGAACTGAGAGGAGTTTTAATTCTTGAATAGAGTGAAGAAATTGTTTTTTGGCATTTTGTAGAAATTTTGATATTTCTGATATCTCGAAAAATATTCGTTAGTTTGGGTGTTAAATTGGGAATATATTGTATGGAATAGTAATGTAAGGATTCAATATGATTATTCGGTAAGGACAAGTTGTTAAATGGGGGAATGATGATATCAGATGAGATGGAATTATTTGAATTTGGATGCTGTCTTGAATTATAGTCACGTAGTTTCATGAAAATCTTACTCTGGTGAGTTCTACTATCATATATTGTATCACTTTTAAACCCATTTACTTTGTAGATATTCTTGAAAAAGGAAATAAATTTTCCGAAAGCTCGGATAATCAGAAAATAGTTCTCATTTACTGAAGCCCTCCAATTGACTACAATACCCAAATATAAAAGATACCTTTATATATATATATATATATATATATATATATATATATATATATATATATATATATGAGATTTAACGGTAGACGGAGGTGTATCTTCGTGAGACAAAATCAGTGACCCTTCTGGGGTTAACGAGCTCGCTGAAATCGATGGTTTCATGAAAAAATACTCCCAGCAATGTGTTTTTCCAAGGACTTATGATTTTTTTTTAAAGAAAATTGAATTAAGGGTAGTCGGGGGTGTTCTTTCGCGAGACAAAATCAGCGACCCCTCTGGGGTTAATAAGCTTGCTAAATTCGATGGTTTCATGAAAAAATAGTCCCAGCAATGTGTTTTTTCAAGGACTTATGATTTTTTTTGAAGAAAATTGAATTAAGGGTAGTCGGGGGTGTTCTTTCGCGAGACAAAATCAGCGACCCCTCTGGGGTTAATAAGCTTGCTAAATTCGATAGTTTCATGAAACAATACTCTCAGCAATGTGTCTTTGCAAGGACTTATGATTTTCTTTAATGAAAATTGAATTGAGGGTAGAAGGGGGTGTATTTTCGTGAGACAAAATCAGTAACCCCTCTGGGGTTAATAAGCTTGCTAAATTCGATGGTTTCATAAAAAAATACTCCCAGCAATGTGTCTTTGCAAGGACTTATGATTTTTTTTAATGAAAATTGAATTGAGGGTAGAAGGGGGTGTATTTTCGTGAGACAAAATCAGCGACCCCTCTGGGGTTAATAAGCTTGCTAAATTCGATGGTTTCATGAAAAAATACTCCCAGCAATGTGTCTTTGCAAGGACTTATGATTTTTTTTAATGAAAATTGAATTGAGGGTAGAAGGGGGTGTATTTTCTTGAGACAAAATCAGCGACCCGTCTGGGGTTAATAAGGTTGCTAAATCCGATGGTTTCATAAAAAAATACTCGCAGCAATGTGTTTTTCCAAGGACTTATGATTTTTTTTAAAGAAAATTGAATTAAGGGTAGTCGGGGGTGTTCTTTCGCGAGACAAAATTAGCGACCCCTCTGGGGTTAATAAGCTTGCTAAATTCGATGGTTTCATGGAAAAATACTCCCAGCAATGTGTCTTTGCAAGGACTTATGATTTTTTTTAATGAAAATTGAATTGAGGGTAGAAGGGGGTATATCTTCGTGAGACAAAATCAGTGACCCCTCTGGGGTTAATGAGCTTGCTAAATTCGATGGTTTCATGAAAAAATACTCCCAGCAATGTGTCTTTGCAAGGACTTATGATTTTTTTAAATGAATATTGAATTGAGGGTAGAAGGGGGTGTATTTTCGTGAGACAAAATCAGCGACCCGTCTGGGGTTAATGAGCTTGCTAAATTCGATGGTTTCATAAAAAAATACTCTCAGCAATGTGTTTTTCCAAGGACTTATGATTTTTTTTAAAGAAAATTGAATTAAGGGTAGTCGGGGGTGTTCTTTCGCGAGACAAAATCAGCGACCCCTCTGGGGTTAATAAGCTTGCTAAATTCGATGGTTTCATGGAAAAATACTCCCAGCAATGTGTCTTTGCAAGGACTTATGATTTTTTTTAATGAAAATTGAATTGAGGGTAGAAGGGGGTGTATCTTCGTGAGACAAAATCAGTGACCCCTCTGGGGTTAATAAGCTTGCTAAATTCGATGGTTTCATGAAAAAATACTCCCAGCAATGTGTCTTTGCAAGGACTTATGATTTTTTTTAATGAAAATTGAATTAAGGGTAGTCGGGGGTGTTCTTTCGCGAGACAAAATCAGCGACCCCTCTGGGGTTAATAAGCTTGCTAAATTCGATGGTTTCATGAAAAAATAGTCCCAGCAAAGTGTTTTTTCAAGGACTCATGATTTTTTTTGAAGAAAATTGAATTAAGGGTAGTCGGGGGTGTTCTTTCGCGAGACAAAATCAGCGACCCCTCTGGGGTTAATAAGCTTGCTAAATTCGATGGTTTCATGAAAAAATACTCCCAGCAATGTGTCTTTGCAAGGACTTATGATTTTTTTTTAATGAAAATTGAATTGAGGGTAGAAGGGGGTGTATCTTCGTGAGACAAAATCAGTGACCCCTCTGGGGTTAATAAGCTTGCTAAATTCGATGGTTTCATAAAAAAATACTCCCAGCAATGTGTCTTTGCAAGGACTTATGATTTTTTTAAATGAAAATTGAATTAAGGGTAGTCGGGGGTGTTCTTTCGCGAGACAAAATCAGCGACCCCTCTGGGGTTAATAAGCTTGCGAAATTCGATGGTTTCATAAAAAAATACTCCCAGCAATGTGTCTTTGCAAGGACTTATGATTTTCTTTAATGAAAATTGAATTGAGGGTAGAAGGGGGTGTATCTTCGTGAGACAAAATCAGTGACCCCTCTGGGGTTAATAAGCTTGCTAAATTCGATGGTTTCATAAAAAAATACTCCCAGCAATGTGTCTTTGCAAGGACTTATGATTTTTTTAAATGAAAATTGAATTAAGGGTAGTCGGGGGTGTTCTTTCGCGAGACAAAATCAACGACCCCTCTGGGGTTAATAAGCTTGCGAAATTCGATGGTTTCATGAAAAAATAGTCCCAGCAATGTGTTTCTGCAAGGACTTATGATTTTTTTAATGGAAATTGAATTAAGGGTAGTCGGGGGTGTATTCAATTGATTGGCAGAAAAAATTTCCTTGCAACGAATTTCCTTTTAAAATTATTTTTCTGCTTCCATTATCATCAGTTGTTTGTACAATTTCAATAAAAAGCGGTTCATTTCATAAAAAAAGAAAAGGATTTTCATCATCATATGAATCATTTCCAATCACATCAGTTCGTTTCCAGCATTGAGTCTATCAATTAAAAAATTTACATGGCTAGCCATGTGAATAATTGTGGTGAAACGACCTATGGCGGAATAGCGCGCTCGCCTCTCTTTCACCAAACACAAGGATGAAAACACATGGCCACCTTCACACTGGTACAGGTTCTTATGACTCCTAAGGAAGACCCGCCCAGCTAACAAAAGAAGACATTGGTGCCACCCAGCAGGAAGATTCGGTTCAGAAAATCAGCGAATGCCAGAGACTTGTTTCGAACCCGCGTCTCATATAGTGGTCTAGTTCGAATCTAGAGCCTTAACCCAGTTCGCCACGAGACCTTACTGAGTTATATCGAAAATAAAGAAATATATCATGCATTTGTCAAATAAAAAATATAATTACTCTGTACAACATTTTCTACTTTTTCCGTTATGTGTGGAGGAATCGATGGTTATTCTTCTATGTCGCTATCAGACATTTTGATAATGTAATTATCCGAGTTCAGATATATTCTATGAAAATTAAATACCTACTGATTTTGACAAACGTCATATGTACATCATGCTCCATTGAAAAATAATGGGTTTCAAATGGTTTTAAATCTGTATTGTAATGAAAAACCTGTATCATAATAGATATCATGATTAAACAAATTATGGGCATTTAAGTGTATTATAATAGTACAGGTTGGATAAAACGCTACCAACACACTATCTTTCTAAATTATGAAGACTTATCTGAACTTGCTAAGCATCTGCCGTTGAGTTAATACCTGGACCTAAACAACTTCATATCATTTGCAGATTGCGCAAAGTGATCACATTATCCGAACACATCATTAATATCATTGATGAATGAATTGAATAAAGGGAGTCATACTGAGACTTCCTAGGAACTTCTGAGGGAACCACTATAACTAACGATCCGTTTCAGCCTTAGCAATTTTTATTGCGGGCAATCAGTTGCGGCAGTTATTGAAGAATTCCCCCGCTGACGAAAATCGACTATTTTTATGAAAGAGCTATAAAACACTGCATTCAAAACTCACCATTTCAATCTTTTTCTTTAAAAAATTGTCAAAGTACCTAAAAATGAGCAATGAAATAAGGTATTTAACAAGTCAAGGAATTTGTTTCTATTTCACCATTAGGCAACATCGCTTACAGATTTCATAGATAATAAAGGACGACGAATCAGTTAAGCGTATGAGTTTAACAAATATGACATATTTCAAAATCACGCTATTCTATTTATTTCCGTTCCGAGCATTGACATTTTCCGTCGACAAAGATGTATGTATTGACTGGGATTCTTTTTTTTAAATATACTAGCCCTATTCGGGTTCGCTATTAATACTTATCTAGGACGGTTCAAAATAGTCAGCCACCCAATTATGGTAGATATATTCGAGACAAATCCTTCAAGCCTCAACAGTCCAACTATTTCCAACCGTTCCTGGACCGTTGTTGTTGTTGTTGTGGTGCACCTGAACACACCTATTATTACCCCAACTCCGGTCTATGCTTTGTAGGCGCTGTGACCAACATGTGAATTAGGAACAAGTCCCTTTAGAAATGAAAACCCAACTTTTGGAATATCAATTCAAATAGTTTTCGCAGTAATTTTAAAAAACTCATGAATGAAACTCAACCTTATTTTATTCAAACTTGCATTTACTATAATAACCCAAATTCACATTTGAAATATTAATCACTGATTACCAATAACGTTTTGTCATTACCAGGTATGCTAGAATACCAGATGTAGAGTAACAATAATTGAAATTATATATTTATGAATAATCTGAAGACGATGGTTTACAATGGCGCATGCGCGCAATAAAAATTACTGAAATTTTTTCAAGAATATCGAACTGCAAGCAGACCTTAGGAGCAAAAATAATCCAATTGGGATCCTTATATATTCTGCCACTCAAAAAAGTATCAAAATGGTTCAAGAAGTTTTCAGTCGGTGACCATAATCCTCTCTATCAAATGCCTTGAAAAAATCTCTGTAGATAATGTCACTCTGACATTTATTATTGTATTGATTCCTAGTTTTCTTTGAACAATTTCCACAGATGGTAAAAAAACATTTTGGATTTTAATTTATTTTTCACCGTCGCATGTGGTACATAGGTACATATTTTTTTTAAATATTAAAAGTGATAATTTTTTTCCACCGTTAGATTGAACGGACATTTTCATATTAGAAATGAAGAGTGAACTTTAAAAATATATATATTTCAGAGTTATGAGAAATTTTTATATATAAAATTTAACTCTCGATTTAACTCGTCCTTCCTCAGCTCTTCAAATTTTTCAAAAAAATTGTAAGATGATTTTAGAGCATACTGAAACCAAATATAAAAACTATTACCACCCGAATTGATCTCTCATTCCTATTTCAATGCCTGCCACTGCTCCATTCCCTCAATCTGGGGTGGCAGAGAGGTAATAGTATCTTCTCTGGTAGAAATCCTCGATGTATACATGTATACTATACATTACTTTTTTATGTAGCTATTTCTTGCTCTATCCATCGAGTTATTTGCAGGGCCAACTCAGTTCTTTGCACAATAAAAGGTCAAATAGTTTGGAAGTGGATAGACTCGTGGATAGATATCCATACTGTTACAATTCTTTATTGAGTTCTTCACATATAAAATTGGTCACCTATTCAGTGCATGGGGTATGGTACAACTCTTTTCCAAATGTTAGGAAGAATTCATAACTCCAAAAAAATATTTAATTTTATGATCAAGGGAATCACAAGAGAATAAACACCTTTAGTCAGAACATTTGGTACATCATCCACTACCAGACTGAAAACATAGGTGGATATAATTTCAACATGATTTGCGTAGGAAAATATTCAAGAATCATGTCTATGTGTAGCTGAACTCTAGAAGATGTGGGTATTCGAATAACAGATAAATGGTATGACTTTCTTGTATTATCTCACATCCATTTCACATTAAAGCTAACTTTTTACCTCTACTCTTGTTCATTCAAATGATAAAGTAATAAAAATAAAATATTAATTGCATAATATCAAGAATGTCTTTGCTACAATTTTCATAATATATAATGATACATTTATTTGTCCTTGACATTTTTCAAAATTTTGATTCATCTCCAGGACGAAAGCTGCATTTTACTAATAGTTTATAGAAATACATTCGTTTTCACACAAGTTATGAAAATCAAAATGTAGGACACCTATTTAACATAACTACTACAGGAACACAATAAGTTATAGTATATGCAATTTTACTCACAAGAATCAGTATTTTACTTGTTAGTGGATAATACAGCATAATGTAAAAGTTTAGAAGCGATCAGATTTTAGTTCTTAAGAATTGTTCTTTATGTTCATGCCATTGGGTATATTGGTAAAATTTGAGCCTATGTCTACCAAAGGTACTCACCTCATGCTGGGCTATATCCCAGGTATTCTTGATATCTTCATTGATGTAATATTCACTCATTGTGGAATTCAGCTGGTTTTCTAACATTACTTCAACATCACTTCGCATCACATACCCCACTATTCCAGTAATCAATTCAAGCATAAAAATCACAACCAGAAGAACAGAGTACTAAAAATTCAAAGAAAATAATGAAATGCTATCACAAGTTATCTGATTATCTTACTGTTATGACCAAGCAATGGTTTTCTTTAACAGCGCCACAACATCCAAAGAAAGCCACGATGAAAATCACAACTCCGACTATGATAAGGACAAGTGGAGTTGAGTGTAAACTACTATACACAAAATTTGAGTAAGGAGAGTACGCCACATGAACAATCAGTCCAACTGTGAGGATGGCAATGCCAGATATCTGAAATTTCAGAGATTAAAAAAGAATTTTGGACTAGATACGAACTGCACTCACCGCAAAAAGTAGGTTGAAGGCAAAAAGCAAATATTTAACACATGACATTCCACTGGATACCATTTTGTTGGTAAGTATTAAAGCGTAGATGAGTTGTTTTGATCGATAAATATGAACAGACAGAAGACCGACCTCTTCACCCAACACACCACCAACACAAAATAAACGATTGGAGTTGGAGATTGGACAAAAATGAAAAATACAAACACGGAATCACGGGAATTACAGACAGAATGACAGAAATGACAGAAATTCAAATAATTGAGTACAAGCGTTCATTGACATCAATCGAACAACTTCCCTTTTATGTAATATTCTTTTATATTATCATTCCATACCTTCGTTACAGTTCGTTCCGTTCCAAATGTGGATGTGGGAGCTGAGACTATGCAAAACCAGTGAAACATTTACCTTGGTCTTATCTTTAATCAGCGGAATTTTGAAAAGACTGACATCGCAAAAATGAACCAAACTTACCTGTTATGTTCATTCGCAATTATATGAGGCGCCTCGTTCGAAGATATCACACACACATTAGTAGCTTCTCTCTAGAACGTTGTAGGTGACAAGTTGTCGCGTATTGAGGCCCACTTGTATAGGTTCAGCTTAAACCACAAGTGTTGGTTAAACTTTAGTTTGATGAATAAATTTCGTTGTATAGGTGTTTGTGACTGCCACTCATAGTTTAACTGTCAACTGATGGATGGAGGGGCAGTTAAACTACAAGCTTTGGTTAAACCATACGTACGGAGCACAAAACACCCACTGTGGTACGGAGAATAATAACTGATACTGTTTGTTTACTGTGTGGGTATTTTTGCGGGTAGAATGAGGGCAATTTGAGGAGCTAGGGAAAATGTATAAAACGTCAGAAGGGAAATGTAATGACAGTGGAAATTAGAATCACGGAATTCATCATATAAAAATCATGCGCGTTTTGTGCAGATCAACATATCTAGAATCTACAGTTCGCTGTTTTTTTTTTCTGTTACTAATAGGGACCAACAAATTAGTTAGATAGAAATAGGTTACAAGCGCCATGAATATCCCAACTACTCTGTGTCTCGAATCTCAAATTTGGAACCTGTATGTACGGGAAATATTCAATGTTGTTAGCGAAAGATATGTTTTATATTGTTTTTTCCTTGTTCATATTATTTCAAATCCACCAATCCGACGGTATTTACATTTATCCGGCGGCAGGTCAAGTTCAATTCACTTGTCAATTGTCATTAATGTCGTGATTTGAAGTTAGCTGCAAAGACTTTAACTGAAAGATATACAAGAGATATTTTATCATTTCATCGGTTTAAACCTAAGTTTAAATGTCAGTTTAAACCTGAGTTTAAACTAAACTATAAACGTGACCTATACAACTGGCCCTTAATAATATATATATATATATATATATATACATATATATATATATATATATATATATATATATATATATATATATATACATATATATATATATATATATATATATATATATATATATATATATATATATATATGTTAGCATGAAGATTCTCACGGACGAAGTATGATGAGTTGTTTTTTCGGGTTTCATTCCGTGTTCTGTGGTTTTGATCCCCTGAAGGATAATTGTCACAACGTTTCGGCAAAGTCTCATTTGCCATCTTCTAGGTGATGATTGAGTTTCGTCCTCCGAATTCGGAGGACGAAACGTTTTAATATACCATATCATAACGCTACATGGTAGAAATCGTAATGCGTCATAATGGTATAATATCAGAATCGTACTTTATAGAAACGTATACTATCATTACGTACATTATCAGAACGTACTTCGTCATAACGTATTTTATCATAACGTTTTTTATCATAACGTATTCGATAGAAACGTAACAAAATCATATTCGTAAAATATTGTTACGATATTTCTCTGGGTTCGTCGATTAAAACACCAAACAACACTAAACTACTTTTATTATAACTCGCTATCACAATACAATACAACACAATCACTTAAATCGCTCTGATAACTTTCCAATGCTCGCTCGCTACTAAAACTCTCTGTACTAACAATTCTCTCTGTCGGTGTCCGCGTTCCCGCTTATATATGCTCGCTCATACAGCGTAGAATCATCTAGACAAATCCCGACAATCGAACACTCTGGATGAGCCGCGATCACGCGAGTATAGTCGTTCCTGGAAACGTCGAACCAATTCGCATCGAAAGGCGGCAGGGCCGGCGCCAGCACATTTCGTTACATTATCCCCCTCTCAATTTTGATCGTCCCGATCAAACAGTACGTCATTATCGCCATTGTAACGTTTAAGTCTTTCTAGGTGAACGACCTTCATTTTTGCTCTGGGGCTACGTTGAATCCTGTACACCACGTCATTTATTCTCTTGACTATCGAATAGGGTCCTTCCCAGCATGGTGTTAGTTTGGGAGAAACTCCTTTTCTACGACGAGGGTTGTACAGCCACACTCGATCTCCTTCTTTGAATCCACCAGTATTTGCCTTGAGATCGTATCGAGCCTTCATCCTGTCACTAGTAATCTTCAATCTTCTTCTCGCAATTTCGTGAATCCTTATCAGGCTGTCTCGCAGTTCATCTGCATAATCCTGTACCTCTTTTTCCTCAGAACTTGGGGATCCGAACACCAAGTCACAGGGCAAACGAAGATCTCTCCCGAAGATGATACTGGCTGGGGTGAGCTTTGTGGAATCGTGCACAGCTGCCCGGTAAGCCATCAAGAATAGTTGAAGGTGTCGATCCCAGTCTTTTTGATGCTCCTCGACTACTTTGGAAAGGTGTTCTTCCATAGTCCTGTTGAACCTCTCGACCATGCCATCAGACTGTGGGTGGAGGGCAGTTGTTCTGGTCTTGCTAATTCCCATCAATTCACAAACTTTCTTGAATAAATTCGATTCGAAATTTCTTCCTTGATCGGAATGTAGCTCCATTGGCACTCCAAACCTTGTAAACATGTTGTCCACCAGGGCTCTTGCAACGGTGGATGCTTCTTGATTAGGCAAGGCGTAAGCTTCAACCCATTTACTGAAATAATCCATGGCAACGAGGATGTATTTGTTGCCATCATTCGTCATCGGGAACGGTCCAGCTACATCGATGGCGATTCGTTCGAAGGGAGCACCAACATTGTATTGTTTCATCTCGCCCCTTGATCTTGTTCTAGGACCTTTGCTTGCTTCGCATTTTGGGCATCTTCGGCACCATCTCTCGACATCTTCTCGACATTGGACCCAGTAGAACCTTTGCCGTATTTTATCCAAGGTCTTGTTAACTCCTAGATGTCCACCTGATTTACCACCATGAATCTCTAACAAAACATCCTCTATCCTCGACATGGGCACTACCAGTTGGGAACTCACTTTCTTGCCATCGGCTGACTCCCAAGCCCTCTTCAGTAGGCCATTCTCCACAATCAAGGAATCCCATTGTGCCCACAATGCTTTGAAGGTTGGTGATCGATCTGAGATGTCCTTCCAGGTGGGTCTTTCCGCTCCATTTTCTTTCCATTTCAAAAATTCTGCAACGTTTGGATCATTTTCCTGGTCTTGTCGCATCTTTGCTGTCGTCCAATTGTCGTCTACTATCAATCTCACTTGGTTGATTCCTTCGCGACGTTCAATTCGCTCACAGTGTTTACAAGTATCCGAACAAGGTCTTCTTGACAAGGCATCTGCGTTGTTATGCAATCGTCCTGGTCGATGTTTTATCCTGAAGTGATACTGGTTCAACTTCTCAATCCACCTCGCTACTTGTCCTTCAGGAGTCTTCATTTCGAGTAACCACTTCAGAGCTGCATGATCTGTTCTGATTAGGAACTCTCTTCCGTACAGATATTTATGGAAGTGGTCTACAGCCTTGATTATTGCCAGTAGCTCTTTTCTCGTTACGCAATAATTTCTTTCTGGCTTGGTGAGTACTTTGCTGTAGAACTCGATTACTTTTTCCTGACCATCTTGCTCTTGTGATAGTACGGCTCCAATACCATTATTACTGGCATCTGTGTCCAAAATAAACAGGCCTCTTTGACGTGGGAAACTTAAAATGGGGCTGGAACATAGAGCAACTTTCAGTTTTCCAAATGCTCGTTCACTTTCGTTGGACCAGACGAATTTGACTCGATCTTCTGTCAACTTATGTAGGGGTGCCGCAATATCAGCAAATCCTTCTACGAAACGACGGTAGTAGGTGCAGAGACCTAGGAAACTCCTCACTTCATGTTTGTCTCTTGGTCTCGGCCAGTCTCTTATCGCCTGTATCTTCTTTTGGTCTGTTCGGATACCGTCTGATGAAACTGTGTGACCCAGAAAATTCACTTCTTTCTGGAACAATGAACATTTCTGAAGATTCAGTTTGAGGTTGGCGTCCCTGAATCGTTGAAAGACTTCTTGCAGATTGTGCAGATGTTCTTCGAATGTCTTTCCCATGACCAAAACGTCGTCGAGGTATACAAGACAAGTTTTCCAAGTGAGCCCACGAAGGACCAGCTCCATCAGTCTCTCAAACGTTGCTGGAGCATTGCACAATCCAAACGGCATAACAGTAAACTGGTAAAGCCCACTCCCAGTCGAGAATGCAGTCTTCTCCTTATCGTCTTCATGTATGCCCACTTGCCAGTATCCGCTCTTCAGATCTAATGTTGAGAACCAACGGGAACCTGCCAAAGTTGTTAATGTGTCATCTATTCTTGGTAGAGGGTAGCTGTCCTTCTTAGTGACATCATTTAATTTCCTGTAATCGACACAGAATCTCGTAGATCCATCCTTCTTGGAAACCAACACAACAGGTGCAGACCAAGGGCTCGATGACTCTTCAATCACACCGTCCTTCATCATCTTGTCGACAAGCTCTTCCACCTCCTGTTGCTTGGCGAATGGAATTCTTCTTGGTGGTTGCCGAATCGGATGAGCTTGGCCAGTATCGATTCTGTGTTTGACCAAATTAGTTCTTCCTGTTGTTGTCGAATCAAAAATGTCACTTTCACTCCTGATGAACTTCTTGGCAGCTCTCAGTTCCTCTGTTGATAGGTGTTGACATGATTTTTCCAGAGTTGATATAACACTCTCAGAGTCCGCTTTTATTTCTTGACGATCATTTGAATTACAGTTCGCTACCCAAGTAACAGGTTCACATGTTCCAATGACATCGCCTGCCTTAACAGTTATTTCTCCAGGAAACACGTTGGCAACCCTCACAGGAATAGTTTTGTTCGTTTTAACTAAGGCTCGTGCAAACACCAAATTGCTGGGGGATTCATCACATGGCTGGACTACTCCAACGCAGCACCCAGGGTCTTCTTCAACTGTAGCACAAACTACTTTCTCCGAAAATCCAGGAATTCTCGCAGCTTTCATTAAACGCAGTTTCACTGGCATTGCCCTTTCTGCTGGAGTTGTAAGGACAAATTCTTCTCCTCCGAACCTCATAATCTTCTCCTCATTGTCGAATGAAAATCCATAGTCACTGATCAAGTCCATTCCGAGTATGAATTCATCTTCTATATCTGCGACGTAAACTGTATCTGTGATGGTGAGTCGCCCAAGAACCAATGTAATTTCAGCCTCTCCTCGAATAGGTGCGTTTTCACCAGTGACTGTCCGAAGCACGACGTTGGAAGAAATAGGCTTCACGCTTCCAGGTCGAAGAATGTCGCTGCGTACCAAGGAAACTGCAGCACCGGTGTCTATGGTGCATATAACGTCGATTTTATTCAATTTTCCTGGAATGGTAAGGCTCTCAGATGTTCTTTTCAGCCTGTTAACACGGATGACCCTGGGGGCTCTGTTATTGCTAGCCAGCATGCGCCCCGATATGCTGGCTAATTCTCGTTTTCCTGCCGCAAATTTGAGGACTCGCTGTATGACCTTGTCCTCACAGGTGATTGCGTACGAGATGGCACCCTTGCAGGTGAGCTAGATCTTGATGGCATTCTCACCCGACAGTCTTTGATAAGATGTCCAGGTTTCCCACATCTATAGCACGTCCTCTTCTTCTGGGTGCTAATTCCACTTATCATCAATTTGATTTCTTCCAGAACTTTCTCGATTGAACTATTCGCTGTGCCAAATCGTTGTTCCGGTTCTTCTATTGAAACTGCACGCACTTTCGGCCTCGAAGTGTTGAAGGCCGCCTCCACTTCCAAAGAGCGAACCAAAGCATCGCTACTTCTCTTGAAACTCGTCAATCGTAAAGTTCTTTGTATTTCTGAGTCCCTCAGTCCGTCTATAAATATCTGCACTGCTAGTTGCTCTTTGAAATCTCCGGGCGCTTCTGGATACGCCAGCTGGATTAGGCGTCGAACATCTGCCTCAAATTCTTGCAGACTCTCACCTGGTTTTTGTATGCGAGTCTTCATTTGGGCTCGGTATAGCTGTTCTCTGTGTTGATCGCCATACCTCAACTCTAGTGCAGAAATCAGGTCCTGATATTGCTTCTGCTGTTCTATGGGTATCGTTTGTAATATACCCAAAGCTGGCCCTCTCAAAGCTACTATGAGTGCCGTAGCTTTTTCTTCTTCGCCCCATCCATTGGTTTCTGCCGCAGCCTCAAATTGTCGACGATACATGGACCAAGACGACTGTCCATCAAAAGTCGGCGGTTTTACGGAAATACCTGATGTGGCAACCCTGTCTTGGCGATCTTGCTTCTTGAGAAGAGCTATCTGTTTTTCTAGACCTCTCATTTCATTTTTCATTTCATTTCTCATCTCATTTCTCATCTCCTCTCGCATTATATCCACTTTCTTACTGACATCTTCCTTCAGTTCTCCTTTCAGTTCTTCCATTTGTACTTTGGTTTCATGTGAAACATGCTTGAAGAACTTGTCCTGATTTTCTAGAACTTTCTGGAAGTCTGCTTCTCGTTGTTTTTCTATCAGCTCTATTTCATTCTTTTGTTGTTCTAGAATTTTCTGGAGGTCTTCTCGTTCTTTTCTCTGTTCTTCGAGAACTTTCTGGAGTGCTTCTTCCCGTTCTTTTCTTTCAATTTCTCGCTCTTTCTTCTCCTCCTGCCGCCGCTTTTCCTCCAATTCTTTTTCACGTTCTCGTTCTCTCCTCTGTTCTTCGAGAATTTTCTGGAGTCCGTCTTCTCGTTCTTTCTTTTCAGATTCTCGCTCCTTTTTTTCAGCTTCTCGCTCTTTTCTCTGTTCTTCGAGAATTTTCTGGAGTCCTGCTTCTCGTTCTTTCTTTTCATTTTCTCGTTCTAATTGTCGTTCTTTCTTTTCTTCCTGCCGCCGCTTTTCCTCCTCTTGTTTTTCCTCCTGCCGTCGTCTTTCATCTTCCAGTCGTCGTCTTTCCCAATCCGCAAATTGGTTTTGCATAAATTTCAACATATCCTCCATCGTATCGTAAGATGTACTTCTCGTATTAACCATAAATTGTTTTTATTTACCAGCAAAAATTCCACTTCCGACACCACTGTTACGATATTTCTCTGGGTTCGTCGATTAAAACACCAAACAACACTAAACTACTTTTATTATAACTCGCTATCACAATACAATACAACACAATCACTTAAATCGCTCTGATAACTTTCCAATGCTCGCTCGCTACTAAAACTCTCTGTACTAACAATTCTCTCTGTCGGTGTCCGCGTTCCCGCTTATATATGCTCGCTCATACAGCGTAGAATCATCTAGACAAATCCCGACAATCGAACACTCTGGATGAGCCGCGATCACGCGAGTATAGTCGTTCCTGGAAACGTCGAACCAATTCGCATCGAAAGGCGGCAGGGCCGGCGCCAGCACATTTCGTTACAATATCATAACGGGACACCATCAGAATCGTACAGGATAGAAATCGTACTCCATAGAATTCGTAAAATATCATAACGGATTCTATCAGAATCGTAATCTATCATAATTTGGATGCGCGCGCATTCAAAATTTAATATATGGGCTGACGTTAGAATCTTAATAATTTTGGCAACGTGCAATGAAAATAGTCTAATTCGAAGGGGCTAAGCCGTTCTCGATTCATTTTGGAATCACTCAAGCGGTTATTGCTTTCTCTGTTTTATTCACACCAGAAAGAAATACCGCACCGCTGTCAAAAACTTGATACTTTTTATGTCATCATTTATGAACCAAATCTCTATAAAGATATAAAAGAGTAATGCTAAAATGCTAACAAATTTAAAATTAATAAAAAATATCGGTGGGACGTAATTCTTTAAGAAAGACGTGTCAAAGGAATCTTCTAAAATAAATTCAAGTATGTTGATTGTGTTAATCAATTAGCACCATAGCATGTAATATTTAGCATGAGTTTCTCTGATTCCTTTTACCTTTCAATACAAGAGTTATAGATAATTCAAAATATATTTTTTGCAGGTTAATGACAATGATAATCAACAAGAATCCACGTCTGAAATCGGATGGTGTTCTTTTCCTGGATCCTGAAGATACAATTCCAATATTGAAATGGCGAGCACCAAGTGAAACAATGACAAAAAGGGGTGACATTTTACAAGTGTTGTTCATAACGAAGACTTTCGAGAACAAGTTTTTAACGATGAACGAGAACGTTTCCTACTTATTCACCAAACTCAAAGACCTGTTCATACAGCTGCAGTTTCGAAAGAATGTATCATCTTTCCCACCAACTGATTTCCTGGAGTCTTTGAAGTCCACTACATACTCTTTAGGACAACAAGAGGATTGCTCCAAATTCTTGTTGAATACTCTTCGTGAGCAGGAAAATAGCAAAATCAATACTCCTGACCGCTCTGGATTGAATGATTCCGTAGAGTCCATCTTGTCTTGTGTTTCTAGAACTTTTGTTGGAAAAATCCTCACTTTACGTTGTAGTACATGTACAAGAGGTGGCAAAAACGTTTGTGACTTTCTGGAACTTCAAGTGGCGTTTCCCAATAAGACTGATAACCAATCCTTGCAAAGCTTACTGTTGAATCATCTCAAGAAAGAACTTTTAACAGGTGATCATCAACTGTATTGCCAAATATGTGCCAAACTGACTTACAACAAGTATAGCTGAGGCACCAGTCAATCTAATAATAACACTGATGCCCTTCAAACATGATTCAACCTCTGGAGGAAGCACCAAACTCTTACGAAGATTCAAAATAGATGAACACTTCAATCTAGCAGACCACTATTATAATCTTCATGCAGTCATTGTTCGCTGTGGTTCTGGCATTGAATCTGGCCATTATTACTAATTGGTCAAAAACGAAACGGACTAGTTTAAGTTTAACGATAGTTGTGTCACTAAATATTCTGGCGATATCTTGGATTTATTGAAGCCTCAGGAGACACCCTACATATTATTCTATGGATGAGAGGACATTGGCAGATCAAGATTTTCAGGTGATGTGGTGCTGCAGGTTTTTCTGGGTTTTCCTGCAGCTGAAAAAGAAAATGTGCCACTAGAATCAATCAAGTCGCCCCGGATCGCCAATTAATTTTTGTTGTTGTTTCATAATTTGTATTACTTTTTTTTCTCAATAAAAACACTTTCATAAAAAATGTACTCAAAGTGTCTGTACAAATGTTCAGTTTTTGACTGATATTTGCTTACTAATTTTAATAAACGGCACATGAAGAAAGAAAAACTCAAGATTTCAATGCCTCATGACAGATTTTGTTTCAAGGAGTATTGCATTGAACTTATTCACTAATAGGATCTTGCACCAATCATATGGAAAAATGGCTTTTGGCAGAATTATTTGAGTTGTAGATCTATAAAATAGCTCAATGACTTGACTTTTCTAAAATTCTGAGTCGCCAAAAAAAACGGATTCAATGTGCTCTTCCACACTCTATAGGTATAGTATTCCATTTTTTTAAATTGTTTCAAAAAATGTGTGCTGTTGAAATATAAGCACTTTTCTATATAGTATGCCAGATATTCATATTATCAAATATCAGAGCCAGACAAATTGACATTTTGTATGGTGACTTTTTTTGTACTCAAAATATTTCAGACATTTTCACATTAAATGAACATACTTTTAGCTCACAGATCTCCTGGATTTCTGTGATTTAGATATTGGTATTCCAATTGAGATCCTTTTTTTCAAATGTTATTTTTTCTGGCAACAATTTTTTTTTGTTAATGGTCAAGTTGTGAAGTTACACTGGACTAGGCCTCTTTGTGAATATTTGTTTTTTTATCAATATAATATTTTCCAGAATGATTAACAGAATGTGATTTATCAAATTCTGCACTCTGTAGTATCAAAAATATCTAACCCACAGGTATGTTGTGTATCTGAATGTTCATTCAAGTTCTTTAATGTATATGCCGTTCCTACATAGACTTTTTTGAAACTGTTTCATAAACATTCTGTAATTATTGAGGTGAATAAAAATCCCATCTTATCAGAAACACTAATTTAGCTAAGAGACACATCCCAATTTGAGTAGTGTAGGGATCTTTTTGATTAAATAAATATTGGTCGAATGCGCCTTACCGAAGCAGGAACCTATGACCACCCCAATGTTGGTATATATGAACGTTGGACCACCCTAAGTAGAGAGATAGAGATTACATAAATATATTTCTACTGATGGATTATGTTGGTAATAGGTAACTACATTTCACTATAAATCTCGTACAATTATGATTAGTATATTTTACATTCAGCCTCAGTAAAAAATGAGACGACTGAAATAACTTAGTTGTACTGTTTGTTTGAAGACTTCAAACAAAACTTCTAAGTCTCAGAACACCAAACAGATAACACTGGTCAACATTGTTTTTGTCACATAAACCTTGTGAAGTTTTTTGTTGGTGTCATAAATATATAATAATTTTTTCAATCACATACAGTTTTTTGTGACAGCCATATATTCATTTCTGACCTTAATATATTTATATTTGTTTAAATAAAGTCATGTAGGTGGCTGTATAACTATTGCATCAACTAACATACATTTTATTTTCGTTAGGTACATATGCTATTAAGCCACCAAAGGGTTCTAATAACCCCGACCGTTTTTGTTATGTATATGTGTGGACAATTAAATTAACTTTTACATCTCAGCGTCGAAATTTCCCCCCATTAATTGAACAGTGCTATTTAGACAATTTTGGATTTCCTGTGCAGCATCAAGATAAATCCTGGTCCCACATAATGATGTGTGTTTTGTTCCGATCTGCTCGGTCATAAAGAGTGCACTTGCATTTTGTTAAAGGGAAATGAAGATATTCCTACTTGTTCATTGAGTACAAATCAATGTTGAAAGCCTCTTCTGAAATGGGAAGTTGGACTGGGAAGAATCAATTTGAAGTAGGTTGTGTCAAAATCGACGTAGTATGGCATCTGATTAGTCATACCAGTGTTACATTTTGACACTACTCACCGAAAAAATTCAATCTCTTAAAAATTTCAAGAAGGCTTGAAAGGAGTTGCACATATTCCCAATTGACATGGTATCTGCCTTAGAAAAGTTGGAGAATGAGTCCTATAAACAAAATGTTTTTACCTGACCAGATGTATTGGATCTGCAATGCCATATAAAACAGCTTGTTACAAGTTGGCAGGTATCATTTTCACAAAACAACTTCTTACTAAATACTCATGGACAGGTATGAGTAGGAGTCTGGAGAAAAACACATTCAACAGGAGGACTAAGATTTTTGGATATAATTTATAATGTAATGTTCAAATCTGACTATTCCTTCAGATACCCAGGAAGGGATAGTTTCTTTCGTGATTGTATACTAAAACACGGTTACATACACCTCAAGTTAAATCAAAAAGATAAGACTGATAGAAAACGAAGAAAAATCACAAGGTATTGAAGAAAGTACCAATTCTATGGATGAAATTAACCAAGTAGCATATGATGGGGTTTTTACTGTGGGAAAGAATAAAGAGCTTTTAGGAGGATGACCTACATTGATGCGAGAATAATTTCTTGATTTTACTGATAGTAGTTTTTATTTGATTTCTTAGTCAACATTTAGTCAGGTGAATTTTTGTATTAGTGTATAGGTTTATAAGAATTAAATAAGATAGTTGTTAGTGTGGAATATTTTTTTGCTAACATACATTTTCTGCTACAGTTCGTATGAACTGTGGTTAGAGAGGACTAGGTTTTAATAAAAAAATAAACAAAATAAAAACGTCTTTTTAATTTATAAAAATATGTTCCTCAGGTGGGTAATGGGTAGATACACAATTTCTTAATGTAATTTCAAAGTCAAGGCAGAAGTAACAAAAGAGCTACTCACAAGTCAACAATTTTTATTCATTAAATATATGAAAAGTATGAACAAGTGGTAATTGAAACTTCGTCTCCTCTGATTTTCGAACTTGTTTTATCACTACGATCACATAGAAACATATTGTAAGCATCTAAGTTGATTTCACCATCAGGAATGTCACAATCTAGACAACTTTCTATCAGGATGATTATATCATAGATATATAAGCTTCTGCTTTGCATAACTCCTCAAGTTTAGTTTCCAAACCTCCAATATTGTAACCATAAATCAGTCCATCCTTCATCCTCTTGAAGTGTTCAATTTGCATCTTTGTTCTGTCAGTGCTTATCCGGTAAGGTGCTGATTTGAGTTTGTTCGAAAGTCTCAATGCTTGTTTTTTTCTCTAAGCCATCAAATGTGACGTTTGTGGAACATGTTTTGGCACTGGATCTATTGAAACCCATAATGTGATTCTTGCAATATTCTCATTTATCTCGACTGAGAGTAAATTGAGAATCTCCTTGTTTTTGGATAGATCAAATTTATATGTATCTTCTGGATTAACTGATATGGATTCTTCTAAACTATACATCATTCAGTTATTTATCCTGCTATTGAGCTGTCCTATTTCTTGTAGGATAAACTGTGTTCACTGTACCTTGTTTTTGTTGTTGCTTGTTCAGCTCTTCTTTGACCTCGTTTAACTAGCTTCGAATAATTACTATTTCATGTTGTAAGTCTTCATTGATTTTCAATTTTTGATCATGTGTCTATTCGTTATTATTTTCCATGTTTTCCAGTTTTTTTCATTATTATTTCTAGTTTTGTCAAAACATCTTCGGTGTAAATCTGGACGGTCTTTGGGATATTAGTCACATCCAACTCGCTCATCACTTTAACACTAGTTGCGATTTCATATTTTGCCACCTGCTTTTTTTCAATTCATCTTCATACAATTTGATATCTTCATGAATTAAGCCCACACAAGCAATGTGAAACCATATTGTACAGATATTACATCTAATACCACAAGTTTTTTGCAGCGATTTAATGCACACCCCACACTTGTCAGCCCTTATATCTTCTTATTGAAAACAAGTCTTACGATGTTTCCATTGCCAGCATCTACAGTTGTCTTTTCATGACAATTGATGATTATTATCAAATATTACGATTTTCAATTATTTGCCAAGTATGCAATTTTCTGTTTCCGTAAATTCCAGTTGGTATATTTCTCGTTTAGGTTGTTTTTACTGAGTATACACTCCATTGTTAACTTTTTATAGTCCAGATGTATTTAGGTGTTACTACATGTTTTTGTTGAAATACGGAGTCTTTCTCTATATTACTTGGACCTGAAAAAAAATACTTATAGAAACCAAACTAATACTTGTAACAGGATACATATGGAATCTTAGGTCGTCATAATAGTTCATATACCTAATTTCACGACTCTGGAGTGAAAGTAAACAATTGTTCATCAGGAGCAAAGAATCGTCAAGGTGATAATTATGGCAATATGTTTTTCCTCGCACAGATTTATATAGAGAAGTAGGTAATCACCAGCCATTCAATCTTTTTAACACTTGATTTAACATCGCTGTCTTATTTTAGTGCATAAACTTTTTCAACAATTAAATAGATTGAATAATAACAATGAATGAAACAGACACATAACAGTGCAGTGCCCGCTTGACTGGCAACAGTGTCATGTCAATATAGGAATCAGGGTAGGCAACATTTTTTTGAATATTGAAGAATACAAAATATAAAAATTAGCTACAATAGGTGAAAAATAATGTTATTATTCAATTTTTCAAATATATTTAAGATCACAGATCTCTCCTGGATTCCTAAATGACAGCGGATATCCCATTACCAAATATTTTTATTAATATTGTAAGCAAGCCCATGTACTATTAGATTATGATAGAGTACGTTCTGATACTTTACGATTATGACGCAATACATTTTGATTTTTTACGATTATGATAAAATACGTTTCTGATTTTGTACCATTATGATGAGTTACGAATTCTATGAAGTACGGTTATGATATTTTGATGTTCTGATATTGTAGCGATATGATAAGGTACGATATGACGAAATACGTTCTGAATATGTCCATTATGATAAATTACGTTATGAAAGTGTAGCGTTCTGTTACTGTACGTTTCTATTTTGTACTATATGATAAATTACGATTTCTATTATGTAGCGAAATGATAGCGTAAATTTCTTCGTTTTACGATTTCTATTTTGTACATTATGACGAAATAGGTGACCCCAAAAACAAGAAATATGATGAGCTGTTTCCTCGGGTTGATCCTCTGAAGAATTATTATCACGACGTTTCGGCAAAGTCTCATTTGCCATCTTCTAGGTGATGATTGAGTTTCGACCTCCGAACTCGAATCCGATCGTACGACGATCAGATAGCTTTCTGATTGGTCTAAATTGGTCTTAATTCAAATTTAGACCAATAAGAAAGCTATCTGATCGCCGTACGATCGGATCACGGATCTGTCTGAATTCAGCCTTAGGGCCGGTATTATAAAACTATTTTGACAGATAACTAGAAGTTAACTTGTGGAGTGACGTCACATGTTACAGTACTTCAAAAGGCATGAGTTAACTTTGTTGGTAGGAATGGGTATCAGTTAAAGTTAACTTTGTTTTATAATACCGGCCCTTAGCCGTATAGCCGTTAACCAGTTAATCCCTCTAGCACTTTCACTATTTGGCTCGTCCTAAGTGAGAGAGAAGGACACGGACGAATATTGAAAACGTGAGCGTCAGGAAACGCCTCTTTTTGTCCTTGTCTCAGTGTCTCTTGTCAATCTTGTCATGAATAGTCATGATTGTCTATTGTCTGAGATCAGTGACAAGACAAAGATTATTTGACAGTGAGATCTTGACTCTACGTCTTTCAGAAAATTTTTATACTCAGTAATTTGTATGACCGTTGCAGTTTCCAATTCCAAAAAAGATGGATTGTGCTTCGCTTTTGAGAAGTTATTCGCGATATATGCTGATTTTATTCAATCTGATATTTGCGGTGAGTCGTCAATGAATCACCTCCCTGTTTTTGCGTCTAATTTATTTATCTCTAGGTACTTCATATTCCACTCTTATCAAGGTGAATTCATGCAACCCAACTTAACTCATATTTAACTTAACTTATCTTAAAAATTTGTATTAAAAAAGGAGCATTCATGCAACAATTCCCAAACTTGAATAGCGAAGATATGCGCGACTGATTTTAACAGCTGACAAATTTTTGTAACGTTTGCAGAAAAAAAAAATAACAAGTTTGCTAAATATAATGCATGAATGCTTCTATTTGATTCCGATCATCGAACTTCTTAAGTTACTAAGTTAAATACAAGTTACGGTGGCTTGCATGAATCCACTTTCAGTCTTGGTAAAATTCTATTAATACGACGCCAAGCGTTAGCATTTTTTTTGTACTTACGTACCTATTTCGGTCTCCTGAACAAAATATTCCAATGAAATTTCTGGCCGTCTCAATTAGTTTGGGAGATGTGCTCCCTCATAGACAGGAAAATCGGGGTTGATACATAAATATGCTTTTTTCTCAGCCAATTCCGTTCGGAATTAATGTTTCTTATCAGCATATGATGTACACAACTGATTCTACCTTCTTCATCACTTTTCAACCGAATTATAAGCATTTTTCCTCGCATTTTTCACTACAAGACTCTAAAAAATAAATCGTCATAGGAATTCGAGGTTAGCAAAGCAGTAGAGCATGCGATGCGCGTTCTACTGTTTTGCTAACTTCGAATTCCTATCACGATTCTTTTTCAGTCTTGTAGTGAGAAATGCTTATAATTCGGTTGAAAAGAGATGAAGAAGGTGGAATCAGTTTTATACATCGTGCAGAAGAAAAGGAGGAATTTCGAGCGGAATTGGCTGAGAAATCCCGTTTTTCCAGTCTTTGGGGGCCATATCTCCAAAACTAGTTGAGACCGCCAAAAATTTCATTGCAATATTTTGTTTAGGAGACCAAAATACAAGTGAAAAATTTTTTTCCAAACGCGTCAAGTCGGGTTAATAGAATTTTACCTCATTCTTTACAAAATAATGCTAAGTGGAATTCAACATGAACTATTAGAATGCTTGAGAAACTTCTGTTCTGCCTATATATTTTGATGATTTAATAAAAGTGTCACTGGATTTATGCAGCAGTTTCGAATAATAAGAGATAAGTAATATGAAATAAGTAAAATTCAGCGACCTGCCCTGGCTTCGCATGGATAAAAAATGTTATTGTGGTTTATCCTTAATTGATAGACATCATATACCATCATTTTTTGTAGACCTTTTCGAGGTGTACAATACCTTCCGTATTACATTATTTTCGTCTATCTTGTAGGGTTCAGCCAGCGTTTAAATATATGCACAAAAAATGTGTTTATTTGTGACATCACATTAGAAACCTCTAAAATTATTAGTGTATCTGTACTATATTATGCATGTTTTGTACATATAAACCTTTCTCTTGAATCACTCTTGTCTATTAAAAAAAATATCAGAATCTGTTGCTTACTTTCAAAGATGTAAGCATACATAGAGACAGACAGACAGACAGCAGGAAAGCAGTAAAGCTTTGAGAAGTTTAACCTTCACTTTTCGATGGGAATGTTCATACACTTGTGATGAGAAAATAGGATAATTTTCATCTCTTATTACTTGAAGCTTATTACTCCTTACTCGAAACTGTTGCATAAATCTGGTGTAGAGTCTTTCCAATCAATGTACAGCATATTGCAAAAATTAAAGTTTTTTTGAATTGACACCTTAAAAAATCTGAAGTGAAAACGAATTCGCATCTCTTTTATCTTGGTTCTCAGAATGTTCTCTGAACATTCAAGGTTTTGGTCGTGTAAACTTGACAATTCAAAATAATTTTTATCTGGAAGTGGGTTCTGCATTTTCAGTAGTATCCGGAAGCTTCAAAATAGTTTTTGTATTTCCAGTACTTAGCGTTGATGGTCCATTATTCATTACATATACATAGGTACTGAAATTCCCTCATAGAAACGAAAAACTTGTGAACAGAGCTGTATATTATGCGCGTCAAGTGCGTTCAGTTCGGTGTTCAAGTGATTTGAGATTTGAGCTCTGTTAAAACGTTTCACTTTTATCTCGGAGGTTATATATTCTATTGTATTGTGGATATAGAATAAAAAAATTACAAATACTCTTTTTTGATAGGTATGTATAAATTATACTATGGATATGTATAAAGAAACCAGGCATTTTTGAAAACTTTATAAAAATGTATACCTATATTGTTCTTCAAATCTAGTGAAAAACCAACATGAGTATTAGAAAACATTTCATACCTCTTATTTTAACATGTGCCCACTAATGGATTGCAAGTATAATCTAAACAACGATCCTGAAATTCCTGAATATACGCAGACTGGAGCTTGAGGATATCTGCGAACGACATAACGTGATACTTATGTTGTCATCGGCGCGTTTAGAGAGAACGCTTCAGATAATGGATTCTAAAGTCACAATTCACTGAGATAAAGTTAGCAATTCACAACTCACTTTTTTCAAAATGAATTAAAACCAATAAGTGAATTGAATTCACTGAAAATGAACACAATTAATCTCAATCGAATTCAATTCACAATTCTGTTCAACTCTGGTAAAAATAATTGTAATAGCTCCTGTAAAAGTCTGATCCTTTCACCGGAGCCCTTTGAAAAGGTGTTTGGTAATGCATACTACGTATAAGTATTTTAAATCGAATTCGAAGTCAAAACGCGGCGCTCTCCAGTAACGGTACGTTTGGACTACATCACCTAGTTTTGAAAAAAATCTTTACACCATTTTATGTATTATGGGCTGATATACACGAGCCTGGAGTAAAAACTTGGCGGTCCCTTTTCGTTCGAAAGTTATGGCCCTTCAAGGTTTGGAAATAGGACATATTCTTAAAAAATGGGTTGCAGGAAGGTGGAATTAGGTACGTAGTTGTAAACGGCACGTTACGAATGAAAACGCGTGAAGTACGATAATAATATATGTGCAAAAAAGAAGGCAGTGTACGATTGGAACCTTTGGTGGCAGTTAATGCGATATTTCAAAGATTTTAAGGGTCATAATTTTCGAACGAAGATAGAACATCATTTCGTGTTCAGGGGCTCAAAACATGAAAGTTGATCCAAAGATTTTTTCAAAACTGGGCGATATAATTCAAGGAACTTTACCCAGAATTCAAAACTCTGATCGGTGTTATTTCTATCACTTTGTGTCAAATAAGTGCCTGTATGTAAAAAAAATTCTAAAACTAGTAGGTACTTTTTGTAATGTATGTAATCACTCTATAGTGGAAGTATCTTTTTTATTTCCATGAATTGAATTTAAAATCGACCTGTTAGAGTTAACCGAAAAACGAAATGCCTTTTCCCAAGGCAAATCCACTTAGAGGAATCTACTTCCAATAAGGCTCATATCCTACCTGCATTGGACAAAATTACAGGTCGATACCATTTATACAGACTTCTCTAAGGCATTTGACAGAGTCTTCCACCGAATTCTTTTATTCAATAATCCAAGCTATGGGCTTCAATGATAAATTACTGAAATGGAATGAGAGCATTCTGATTTTATAGAAAACAGAGGGTCAAGTTGGGTAACTTTTGCTCAAACAAAATTGATGTTTTTTCAGGTGTTCCCCAAGGTTCACACCGTGCACCATTACTTTTTAGTTCATTCATGAATGACATTTGTAATATTTTTGATAAATTGAATGTGTGTATTAAGTCCGATCTTAATGTTGTCTTATTTCAGTCTATCGCGCTGGTGCAGCAAAAATAACTTCGAATGTGGAAAAATGTTGCGCTTTTCAGAGGATTCAGGAAATTTGACACATCATATAGTATAAATGACAAAATAATCTAAGATATGTTTCAACGGTAAAAGACTGGGTGCTCTTTGACCACCAGTTAGATTTTGTGAAACACAGGGGTATTTACATCATGGCAGCAATGTTTAGGTTTCTAGGACGTAACAGTGAACACTTTTCTATATCCGCCATAAGAAATATTTATTTTTCGGTTGTTAGATCCCAGTTGCCCTTTTATATCACCCATGGATTCAACATAATTTCTTGAGATTCTGTGTCTTCTCAATATGGATTTGCTCTCCCTGTGTCATGTTTGTCGACGGTTCAATATCAAGTCAGATTTGCTGGCACTCATCAACTTCAACATACTGTCGCACAGTGAGGCCCAATTTAACATTTCATACAGGATATCACTCAACAAACTATGGTTTTCATTCTCCATTCAATAGAAATTCGAGATGGGTTGATAACTATGAGTTAGACTGGTTTAGTGGCTCCTTAAATTCTTTAAAAAATGAAATTGAGTATCTATGACATTTCCATTATCTGTGATTATATCGGCTGATAGTTTAAGAACCTTTAATTGGCTTTTATTCTGTATTTGTTCATTGTGTTTTTGATATATATTTTATATATGAAATTCTATCTTGTATCGGGGGTGAAATGTATATTTTGATTGAAAAATGTGTCCAATACCCTACTAACCACACACAAATCTAATGCTAATACCAATCGCTGATGAAATAACTTTTTCGTCACTTTTGTAAAACAACAATGTTTTTGTGTCTAGAGCAAATTATGAATGGAATAGATTCTGACCCAATCTCTCTTGGAATTCTAGTCACATGCTGCTAGAAATATTTCCTTCGGTGGACGCGCAAGAATAGAATGGCTAGCAAGATCTTACTTTCCGTTGGATAGTTTCAATGGGAGTAAAGTCCAAAGTTTATTTCGATACACTAATATTGGTGAAATTAAAAAAAAACTCCTGAAATAATCTCAAAACGTTCTGCGTGAGTTTCAGTTTCGCCTTGGGCGTTTTCAAGTGGAGAATGAAACACAGTTTGAACATTTAATTGAATCATTCTCAACTCTTTTCTCAGATACATTAGCTAAAATTACCATTCATAGAGACTCTCCAGATAATCAAATATTATACTGAGTGTGCCATTAAAACATTGTAGCTTACATCTTTACTCTAATATGTACTACGTTGTATACGGCAAATGAAAAATCAACCTGCTTGTTGAATATATAAATAAAAAATAAATAAATAAATATGAATGTATTCCAACCTTTACGCGCCTTTTTCTCCCTTTATTTCATTTTGACAGTTCTAATTAATTTTTAGTGCAGCTGTAAATTTCTCAATTATGAATTACCACTACTCCAAAGTGCGTTATTGGATGCTACACAGTTTTCTGTCTGTTATTTATCATGAATGAATCGAGGACTTTGTATGAAGTGTATAATTTTAAAATTCTATTGCAAAGCGCTTTCGACTTTCGTCATCTTCAGTGCTCGCTCGTCGGGAGGCAGGAAGTCGACGAAAGTCGAAAGCGCTTTGCAATAGAATTTTAAAATTATACACTTTATACAAAAGTCATCGATTCATTCATTACCAAGAAGTGTATTCACTTTCCCAAATTCATTCTTATTTATCAAACACATGATAATGATGAGTTGAAAGCTCGGTTGAAAGTAATATTCCAGCTAGATTTATTTGAAGAATCAAATCTTTCCACCAATTTTTCTGACATTAAAGTATAGGTATCAAACATGATAATGATGAGTTGAAAGTAACATATTCCAGCTAGATTTCTCTGAAACATCAAATGTTTGGAACTTATTTTTCTTATATTATAGTATATTTTAATCCATGATTCAGTAAATGCTGATACAAGCAAGCAAATGTAATTTTTACTGGGCCGCAGTGAGGACAGAATATTATGGCAATGTAGTTTAGCAATACCCTCCATTGCAGTTTCTGAAAAGCCACGAGGCGATCACGCTCTGTTTCTGTTCTATCCCCTGAATCTTGGATTGGAATATACTTGAGGCATGGTAATAATGATATGACATTCTGAACAGTTGAGTAAAGAATCTGATTTTTTTTCAGGTAACTGGTGTTATAATAATTTGCGTAGGGATTAGTGCAAAAGCATATTTTCACGAATTCGATATCCTGTTGAACAACAAATACTTTTATGTGTCAGATCTGCTTATTGTCATTGGTGTGATAATTTTTTTCATTTCCTTCTTTGGATGTTGTGGTGCTATGAAACAAAATTCCTGCATGACCACAACGGTAACATATGAACTGATATATTAGATTGCAACATTAATTTATTTTGCATTTCAGTATTCTTCACTGTTGATAATTATATTTTTGCTCGAGGTCGCTGTTGGAGTTGCTGGAGTTTTACTTAAAAATAGGACTGAGGAGGTCCTGATTGAAACATTGAATAAAACTATGCAAGAGTATGGCCCACAAAATAATGAAACGACAGAAATTTGGGATCATGTCCAGAGACAGGTAAAAATATTGAACTTTCTTATTGTCTTTCGACTCTATAGATTTGAAAAATGCGATTTCAGAACACGTTCTGAAAACAATACTTATAATATAATTTGATATTATTTAGAACTACATTTAAACTGTACTTCTAACATGCTTGATGTGCCGTGGAATATGTATATGCAAGCCACTAGCTTATGTGATGGAGTGATTGTAAAATATTAATTCCTTTCAGTTCCACTGCTGTGGTGTCGAAGGAGCCTTTGATTGGCTAAATCAAACTGAATCCACTAATGGTAAAATTCCAATTTCTTGCTGTGAAATCCCCAATGGAGCATTTGCGTACAATTGCACAGTTAAGGAAGCTTATCATGAGGGATGCTTGGAGAAGTTTGGAGATTTTGTCAACAATAATATCTCTACTATTCAAGGAGTCGGTATAGGATTTGCTGTTGTTCAGGTAAGATAATTGATATCTTGAAGTCATGAATAGTTGTCGAAAAATATAATATGAATATCAACCTTTTTTTTACTAGTCAGCGGTATATTTTCAACTTACAGTTCACTGTACAAATAGTGCCTAATTTAATGCATAAATTAAAAAACGGAAAATTATATTTCCCAGTTGAAACCCAATTCAGTTTGATCACTTGAACAATTTTTAATCAATATACTATATATATAATAAAGTATCAGAAGTGGCAGTTGTGAAATAGGTGTTTCACTCTTTTAATATATTGAAATGGAATTATTCTCCTCTTCTGATTGAATCTGTATTTTTTATATCTCAAGCTCGAATAAAAGTGAATCCAGATGGGATAACTAAATTGAAAAAAGAATTTTAAAATTTGATGATGAATCTTTTTTTCCTGAAAGCAGGAGGGCATGTGTCGTTAGCATCATTCATGAATTGACACCCAAAACAAACTAACTCCTCAATCCTTATACGCATAAGCAGTCGAGTTTTAAGCGGTACCGTCAAACAGAGAAAATTTGATAACTTTGGGTAAAGTCGATCATCATGTAAAAATGAGACTTTAACGTGCATGACTGGTAAATCGCCTTATAAAGAGCTCCAAACGGAGGGATTGCCGACAGTTAACTATAGTTTTACAGTTGAGATTGTTGGGAGATTCTTAATGCTAGTTTTACATAAAAACATATTTTCGTTATAGCTTTTTGGTAGATTTTCAGAACGTTTGCAGATGTTAATATGTAAGGTGGTATTATCTGTTCAAATAATTACTTCTTTGAGAAAACCAGCGGAAAATGAAAAAAAAAATTATCAACCTGAATAGGCTCTATTTACGAATTTATATTATAGAAACTAATTATTAAAACAACTGATTGAACTATAGATGCTGTTGCTAACCAAGAATATTTGTTGAAATATTTTGTGAAAAAGCAAAGTTCCAAGCCAATAAACGAGACAGATTTAACATGTTGTGCAAATGAAAACAAAACAAGGCTGATTCCTCAAAGTTGTCTGAATTTTGTAGCTAGCACGGTGTTCATCACGAGTTGCTCGCCAGCAAAGTCGTTGAAAGGTGGCAAGTACGCCGGTTCCAACAATTGAAAATCAATTCCGACACTGGCAATGGTCAGATATATTTCAACGTCAGGTGTTGGCCAGGGAGAAGGTAGTTGTTTTCTAACATATATCGGCCCATAAACCTATCATATTGGTTGTTGAGCTGACTCGAACGAGTTCTTCAGAAGATGATTTGATTTATCACCAGTTTTCAAGTATGCTCATTGACTATGTTAGTTTTCCAATAGTTGAGCAATTCGTGATAAAAACCGTGCTAGCTACATAATTAGTGAAAAAAAGACTAACATTCGTTCCTGTAAGATTTTTTTGTTAGGTCTTTGTCAGTATCTATCAAATTAAAACATTCCCAAAGCAATGAAAAGAGAAATTGATGAGCTTTCGAGGGAGATAATCGCTCGACCCCAAATCCCATTTAAGATTCAAGGGTTGCATCTCACCCCGCCGAGTGGGTGAAAGTGGCAAGGTAGAAATAATGTTTGAAAGCTTTCTCCCTGAAAATAAAAAGCGACGGGTTCGACTGTTTTTTTTTTCTAAACGCTATCTATCACTTCTATCAGAAATCGGCCTTGTTTCATTTTCATTATCTCACCCTGTATGTAGGAAAAATGAAAAAAGAGCTATTGGAATCTTTGATGATTATCAGCACTCTTGAAAACAATATAAGAAAGTGTGCTTTTGATTTTTCCTCAAAACATTGTTGAAGTTCTTTAGTGGCTCATATTATATCATGAAGTAGTATTACGGGTGTACATGAACCAACACTCACTCGCAAGGTTCAAGCAGTGTAACAGCTGACGGCGGCGTACTTGGTATTTTTTTCTAATTCTTCACGGGTCAACCTACTACAATCTGAATAAACAAGAATTAATATTAGAATCTATACAAGTGTGGGAGGTAAATATTTTTAATCTACCCTGAAAAGTTGCTGCATTAATAAAACACAGTTCCTTGATAGGCAAACTTGAGTTTTATGAGAAGTTGCTGACTAGTAAAACGTGTTTCATTTATGAGGTTTTTAATGAACCCAACCATTTTTCGGAGTAGATAAAATGTTCCCCTTCTACACTTGTATAGATTCCAAAACTAATTCTTATTCTTTCAGATTTTGTTAGATTAACAACCCAAAAAAAAGTATGAAGTAAAATTTCGTTCACTACAAAATAATGGTTTTCAAATAGTATTCTCCACGAGTGTTTTGTAATATTCGAAAGCTAGTTACAATATGAAACATGGCGAGAAACTGGTCACAGACATCACAAGTATGACATGGTTTCAAAAGAAATGATTTACAATTTTTTCCGTCCTCCAGCTGACGAACGTCAACCCTCAAAAGTCTAAACTTTTGCGAGCAATGGATTAAAGAGGCCTTATCTTTTAACGTGCGAATTCCCAGCACGGCAGTCCGGCGGGATCATGCGGCGAGTCAGCATGTCAATACAATTATTTTTTATAAAAACATTTGACATAGTCAGTGGGCATACTTGAAGACTGGCGTTAAATCAAATCATCTTTCGAACAATCCATTCAGGCCAGTCTCAAATTACCAACACAGTAGGTTTCGTCTGGCACCTGTCAGAAAGCAACTACTCCCCTGGCTAATACCACGAAGGGCATTGAATTACATCCGACCGGTGCCAGTGCAGGTTTCTTCACAGAAGAAAATCCTGCATTTTCTTTCGTCGATACAAATGAAGGAATTGATTTTCAATTATAGGGACGGTCACGCAGACCGGTTTCGGGCTATTTGGCCACTGGTCAGTACAAGTCAGTGCCATCATCAACATAAAGTCGATAACTTCCCATATTTAAAAATCAAAATCCTTCAGCGAGGAAAATGTAAAAACATTTGACATAGTCAGTGGGCATACTTGAAGACTGGCGTTAAATCAAATCATCTTTCGAACAATCCATTCAGGCCAGTCTCAAATTACCTACACAGTAGGTTAGGAAGTCATCGACTTTATGTTGATGATCTGCCTTGTACTGACGAGTGGTCAAATAGCCTGAAACCGGTCTGCAGGTGTGTGTCCGTCCCTATAATTGAAAATCAATTCCTTCATTTGTATCGACGAAAGCAAATGCAGGATTTTCTTCTGTGAAGAAACCTGCACTGGAACCGGTCGGATGTAATTCAATGCCCTTCGTGGTATTAGCCAGGGGAGTAGTTGTTTTCTGACAGGTGCCAGCCGAAACCTACTGTGTAGGTAATTTGAGACTGGCTTGAACGGATTGTTCGAAAGATGATTCGATTATTTTTTATTGCTGAAAACTTGTTTACGGAGTATCGCGCCTGAGCCAGGTATTCCACTACCAAATTTTGCGAATGGGTGCTGACTCGGGTACATCTCAGATCTAAAACATATTGGTTCATGAGCCATTGATGAACTCTTGCAGGTTTTTGTTAATATACTATACAACACTATAGATGACCAATCGCCATTTGTGGCAAAATGGAATTTGAAGATATTCTCGACTGTCGTTTGGTCAACTACGTACGACATCACTAGAAGTTTTGCCCTGTATTCGCATCTTTGACGTAATTTTCATTACTTTCTTTCTTGAACCAGTTCCATAACCTATGAGAAAGTAGTCATAAAATGATTTTACTCGATGGAAATATCCATACACGAAACTTTAATGAAGACAATGTATATTTCATGGCATAGGTATTAAAAAAGTCTGGGTAAATAAGATTATATTTATGACACATTTTAGTGCACGTTATCAAGGTGGTTGCATAGTATTTTTATGTTGATTATAATGTACAATACGATTCAACTATTTCAGAACAACATCGTGATATTTTTTCGAAATATGCATACCTTTCGTGTTATAAGTGATTGAATGTCAATCAACAGTGAATTTTGCAATTGAAAAAATTTCTCAGGGGTTTCTTTAATCAGTTTCAATTTGAGATGGCAACATTTTTCAAAAATATGGCAAATTAATAAAATATGTCCAATTACAACTCCCAGAGTATTTTATGCACAAGAGCTATCAAAACTATTTGGTAGAAGTGGAGATATACATTTTTGAAAATAATCATGTTTGTTCATTCTTGAACTAACTTACAACTCGAAAGGATTGCTCTCTCCAAAAAATGTCGAAAAACTTATTTTTGCTCAATTCATCTCATTGTCAGGGAAGTAGTTGTTCCTGTGCCATAATTAGCTATCTTCTTATTACGAGACTGACTTTTGAACTAGTATTTGAATGACGTTCCCAATCTGATCTACTTGATATATCTCATCTGGACTTATATTATTTTTCAGTTATTGGGCATCATTTTTGCCTGCCTTTTATCGAAATTCATCAGGAGTGACTACGAGACGGTATAAAAACTACTATGGGAACTGTTTGTGTCCTACATAATCCTAGTATATATAATATACAATTTGGGCTGTTTCAATTTAAGTAAGTATCATAATGCAAATTGTTGTTTCCCAAGGTATTGTTAGGTTTTCGTGATATAAGAAAAATCTGAGTACTGAAAAATTCCATAGATTAGCGATAGTACATTTTGTAAGTTATAATATATGCGAAATCGTTAGTGTTTGTTTTATTTTCAGTAGTAATAACTCGATGACATCGACAATTGTTTGAAAAAAATTCATAATAGGTTTTGCAAGCTTTTTGCTTGGAAACAGACCGACGCCGAAGGAGGTTTGCCTATGAGCATTAAGTTGGAGAGAGTTATTATACATTTTTTGAGCATTTATCAATGTTCGAGGATTATTCGGATAGAAATTTTTTGTTAATTGTAAGAAATTACAGAGCAAAACCAATTTTTTCTGTACCGTAGCTCCTTTTTAACCCTGAAAAACCTTTTGTTTTATGATAAAAGCCCAATCATTTAGAATTGACGTCAATTCTTCCGCAACCCGATTTCCATCTAATTGATACTTTCTATCAATGTAAAAGTCTATAAATAATAATAATAATAAAGTTTATTCAAAATTCATAAAAAAGAGCATATACATCAATTTGTAAAAAGGTGAATAAACAGTTCAATTATACCCGCGAAGTTAAAAACTTGTTGCGAGAGATACGAATTACATTCATGTATAATATATTTGATAAATTTGTAGAATTCATCAAAATAATATTGAAAAATTAACTAATTTTCTTAACTGAAGTGAGACATTTCATGAAATAAATTTCGACGTGATTCTTGAATCCATTTTTTATCTGTAGTTTGAAAGATACTAATGACTTGATCATTTTTATATGATTTGGAATTAAATCATAGTAGAATGGCAATAAATATTAAAAAATTTTCTGAGACATTGTTGTTTTAACTCTATTTTTCAATGTGATATTATTTTTATTCCTTGTATTATAAATATGATTATTGAAATTTATATTCAATTTGTGTTTATGGATATAAATCATGATGTTATATCCGAATAATTGTCTTATGTCCATTTTATGTGTTTCTATGCATAGATTTTCACTTGGATACAAATAAGACTTATTATATATTATTTTCAAAAACCGTTTCTGAAGAAATGCTTTCCTTGCAAATTATTTACTGTAAACGGTTCTTTTTGATATATATTTATAATTTCATAAATATTCTCGTCAGTATCACTACCAAATCGTGACATTTTGAAATTTGAAATATTAAATATTTGATAGTCAAAATCTAAATAAATCAATTTGTATGTATCCATGGCAACGTGATGGAGTGAAAACAGCCCTGGAATCTGTTTCAGTATAATGTAGTTCTGATTGGTTGTGTTCAATCCAAAATTAACTGATTTCATTGGATTTCTACTTGACCAGAAAGGTGTATGTTGATCCAGGAGAAATAATGTTCATATACATTACACACATAAATTTAACCCATTTGTAAAGAATCATGAAATCTATGAAAACTCTAGGTGTGCAAGTGGTTTAAGTGAGCACACGAGTAGTTTTTGCCGATACAATGATGATAATACATGAAAATATACACAGGTATTGTGTATGAATGAATCTGGTAAGTAGTTAGAAATATCAGCATATGTGAAGCATGGGAGTAAATGTGAAATCTGATAAGTGAAATCTCACATATAATGAATGTTCTTAAAAACAAACAATCGCAATAGTTACAAGTTTGATGTAATTCATGCGATATTTTGAGTTGCACAATAGTAGTTTAGATAATGCTTTCTATCTTAGTAGATTGCAGGGGGTCGAACAACCTCACTGTACTGTGATGTTAGATAACCTATTGTACATGACCCTAACCTATTAATCTATTCAAAGTTCTGGTTACTGAGATTTGTGATGAAGTTAATCAGTTTACCCAATGAACCCAATAATTCTATTCCAATAGTCGAAGTCACATTTAGTGTATTCATTATTTATATTCGGTGCCTCTCAAACAAGCCGAGTTCAATTGAATCGGTCATTAGTGATTGTGATTTATCTTTTCTTTTAAACAGATAACACTGGATGAGTAAGGTCCGCATCAAAAAGTTTATCAACAATTTCGGTTCAATGAAATGTTATTGTCTTACATATCGTTCTCACGGGTGTGTCGCAGTTCTCTGCGAAAACGAGATTCGTTTTTGAACCGTTCGAAGCGACCAACAATTTACTCATTGAAATGATAACTGCATGCTCAGATCCATAGTGAATACTGCATAGAAAGTATTTACCGGCCTCCCACAAAGGATGACATGAATAGGAAAAAAATTTTTACTGGCCCTTCTGAAGTCCTCTCAGGATATGGAAGATTTGGAGGGTGAGGACCCACTGTACTCAGTCCTCATTAGACCCACTTCTTCCACGTAGGGTAAGGGTACCCCACTCAGTGATTCATCAGCCCTACCGTTTCAAGGCAGTTGATAATTTCACCGAGCCGTATCCCTTTTATGTCGACCTCGGGGTAGGTCAATAGCTCTCGAGAGAGATTACAGTTGATAGCTTCATCCGAGCGCTTTTTGAAATTACGATGGGAGTATTCTTTGATAAGCATCATAGTTGACGACATCGTCAAGCCGATGGAAGGATCAGGTCCCAAGAGATTTTAGACCGGCAGCTTGGAGAGTCGGAGACGCATTGGCCTTTTGATGTAGCATGTCATTTGGTTCATTAGTATAACTACTTCTCTTCGGGCTTGAAGGCCGTCGTTTTTTGGAATTTCTTCCTGACGTTTCGATAGCGCGAGTGGCCAGCTTCAGTCATCGGAGATGAATAAGCCTCTGAAGAAGCTGGCCACTCGCGCTAGCGAAACGTCAGGAAGAAATTCCAAAAAACGACGGCCTTCAAGCCCGAAGAGAAGTAGTTATACTAATAACCTCGGCCGCGAAAGCCTTAACCATTTTGTCATTTGGTTCAGTTCAGAGTAACAGTGTTACTCCGAGAGCTATAGCTATGGATAGGCACGGTTTTACCAGTTATACCCTCCCGGTTATTTCTTTTGCTCCATGGTGATTCCAGTGAGCTCCGTCTGGAGTTTGTCAAATTTTTCCAGGGGCCATACGATGGCCATAGGTCGGGAGTGGACTCCACATCCCGAGCCTTCATTCGTTTTTGACCCGTCTGTGTAGATGTAGATACGCCTTTCACATTTAGATCTGATCTATCTTTGTGAAGGATTCTGTAGGGTTTGTTGAAAATAAACTCAAGGGCAATGGCGTCTGTATTTGCCACTGAAAGTGGAATTTCGGTGAGTGCCTTATTCCACCACCGGCGCCGGGTATCTCCATGTCCTTCTTTTGTGTTAATACCAATAGAATGGAAGCGTATCATAGTCATTACCGCTACCTTCCTGACAAAGATATGAAATGAAACCGAAAGTCCCACGGTTCATAACAGGGAGGACCCTCAGGTAGTTGCGAATGCATATCTGCCATATATCCCGAGGGTCACTGACAGAATTGGAAAACTCTTGGGGAAATATAACATAAAAACGGTTTTCAAGCCGACCAAGAAGATCCGACAAAGCCTCAGGCCGGCTAAAGACAAAAGAGACCCACTGTCAGCGGCAGGGGTTTATCGCTTACCGTGCACCTGTGGGAAGGTTTACATCGGTACCACGAAAAGATCCATGGGTACAAGGCTCAAAGAGCATCAAAGGAACTGCAGGCTGGGGCAAACCGACAAATCGGCGGTGGCGGAACACGCATTGATTGAGGGCGACCACAGGATTCTGTTCGAAAATGCAACACTGATTGCCCCCAACCAGGGTTACCATAGCCGACTGGTACGGGAGGCAATAGAGATCCAAAAACATGCGGACAATTTTAACAGAAAGAAAGAAGCGTTGACTCTAAACAGAATTTGGAATCCGATTCAGAAGAAATCAAGAATATCTAATGAAATCACAGCAGGTAGTGCGGCTACTAATGATGATCATTCCCCGAACCCGACAGAAGTAATTAACACTCTGGACTACCTGCATCAATATAAATACGCCTTGAGAAATCGAACTGTTTAGTCATCGGATATGAATAAGCCTCTGAAGAAGCTGGCCACTCGCGCTAGCGAAACGTCAGGAAGAAATTCCAAAGAATGACGGCCTTCAAGCCCGAAGAGAAGTAGTTATACTTATAACCTCGGCCGCGAAAGCCTTAACCATTTTGTCAAAGATTTCAGAGTGGGTGATATTGAGCATGACCTCCATAGGTCTGGTTGGTGTGGTTCTCATGGCTCCTGTATTGCAGAGACACGCTGTTCTTTGAATCTGGTCTAGCTAGTCGATGTTCAGGTGTGGATTATCTAGAGAAACTAGTACATTATAGATACCGCCGAATATATAAAAAATAAAATAGATTCAGGAGAATTCTATTTTATTCTTATCGATCTCACAAGAGCCTTCAAGAATTGCCCCCCAAGGACTCTATCGATAGCACTCTAATCAGTCTGAACCCCATATGATTCAGCTTTCCAAAATACATCGACTTAGACTGGATCCATTGTTCAAATTGATGATGCCATCTCAGAATAATTCAAAAGAGAAACTGGGACACCACAAGGTAGCGTACTTGCTCCTCTGATTTTCCTCATCTTTATTAATGACCTTTCCACTAATATATCTCAAGGCAGAGTTTTAATGTATGCTGATGACACCTGTATCCCTCATCAGAAATTCTATCCTTAAGAGTCAGCACAATCCTTTTTCAAGGAGTGGTGCTTCAAAAATAAACTCGTCATTAATCATAGTAAAAAAGAGTATATAGTTCTATAGTAAATATAAAACACCACTAATTGTACGTATTTCTTTGGAGTCTCAATCCTACCATCCAAAACAATGAAGTTATTGGGAATGCAGTTTGATTGTAATTAATCATGAGATCCAAACATTGATATCGTTTTTGGCAAGTTTTTTATCTAATTAGGTAGCGGAAATAAATGATGAAAAGAAAATGTTTGCTTCATGTTTACTATGCATTACCGTACTCTGCCACATCATACTGTATCGTTGTATGGGGAGTGCTTGTGTTACAGAAACGTATTTTGATAATTAAATTTCAACGGTTACTTCTATTTTTATTTTGAAATAACTCAGATATTCAAAAACAGAAATAGCTTTACAAGATATTGCGTTATGCATTCCTATGACACAAAAAGAAAATTTTGTCCATGCAGAAGAAAGCTCCACTGTATACTGACATACGCCTGTTCAATATTCTACCACGCGAATTGAAGCAATGTTCTCGTCCAAATGTTTTCCAGTACAAATTGGGAAAAATGTATGCAGAAGGATGCTTCTACACTCGGAATGAGTTCAAATTACATTTTGATATATGATCTTTGGATGCTGACCTGCTCATTTTTCGTACATCAATTATACTTCTGACAAAGTGTATTAATTTTATTAATTACGTTTTGTCTACTCTGAATGTGTTGAGTTTATTAAGTTCCTTATTGTCATATATTTTCTAATTTTGACGTGTCCAAACTATTTCTGTGAGATAGAATATGGATGTATTGAATTTGGATGTCCACCAACCTATAGAGAATATTTCTTTTACAAATAGGTCATCTCAGAAAAGTGCTGAATTGTAGTGGAACGTCAGCTGTAAGTAGACAATACACGCCTAAAATTTTCCTTCCATACTCCATTATCAGTGTTTACGTATGGTACCTATACATACCAGAATCTTGAAAATTCACCTACTCTGAATCTTTAAAGTTCTATTTATTAAAACAGATTAAAAGTGTTTTTCTTATTTTCTATTTTATAAAGAACAAATAAAGATAAAATCTATTTTGTTCCAATGAATGTAGTATAAAATGTAATTACTGTAAAAAAGACATTACAAATAACATGATGTGCAGCAAATGTGATGACCTTTTTCACCCTAGCTGTATAATGCAATTACTTTAAAAAGTGTTCTGTGCCGTCATGAACCAAAAAGTGGTGAATTTAAAAGCAGTGGATTTAAAAGAAGTGAACAGGAAATATCACACGAAATGGACAATGTACATCTGCATGACTGAAAACATTCTATTAGGACAAGTAATACGTGAAATGGATTCAAAAAACCATATTATGCAAGATAATTGTGAATTTTTGAAAGAAAAGGTTGCATTCTCAAAGAAAAACTTGAGGAAACAAAAACAACCGCCGATAAAAAAATTTTGAAGCACATAAGTGAATCTTGGTAATAATACGAGAGAAACCACTTATAAATCAACAGTGTCTGCTCGCTCTTCAGATCGATCAGATAACATATACTGCCGATTGAAAAACGGAAACCTATATTTCATCTCAGAAAAGTAAGGTCTGCAATTCATGATGTTGAAAATGGCGGTAAAAGCTCGGATGCCCTTACTGTGCCATATGACGTTCCACAGGGCTCTGTACGTATCATTTATTGCAACGACTTGCTAGTCCAAACTGCAAACCTGTATTTTATACTGATGATGCAACCTACTAAGTTACAGGCAATAATAACCAAGAATCTCTCACTATTCTAGACCAGTCCGAGGCCATATCTAATGACTGGTTTAATATAAACTGTCACACTGTTAATGAAACAAACTCAAAACAAGTGTTTTTTCACAACATTCCACCACAGCGAACCAGTTGAACTAATAGGAGTGCACCTCGACTCAAAGTTGGATTTTAATTTTCATACTGAAGGTCTGTGCAAGCGCCTAGCGAAAGCTACATTCGGAATGAGACAATTAAGGTCTTAAAGACATTCAACACTTGAGGATGGCCTACTTCTCACCGTTCCATAGTATACTTACAGGTCGATAGTCTGGGGAAACTGCAGGAACAAAGAAAGAGTATTTGTAGCACAAAAAAAGAGTAATACCTGTAAAGAGCTTCAGTGGCCCTCGTCCTCATTGCAAGCCACTATTCAAAGAACGATTCTACCATTACCCTGCCCTTATATCAGGGAGTGCCTTTTATCTATTCATAAAAAATTACTGACTGATGAAGTTACACGGCACAATAATATACATACACATAATACACATTCAACTAGAAATAGTGATAATATTTGCATACCTTTTTGTAGAATTAAGAAAACTCAAGATTCCTACAGATATATAAGAGTTGAGTTTTTATATTGCATTACTACACAGCTATAAATGACTAACCTACTATAATTTGAGGGAAAACGTTCACAATATGTTGAGGCATTGCTTCTATGATAATATTGCTGAGGAGTTTCTCGTGCACATTCGAGTTAGATATGACCTTTTGATTTCATTTCTTGTTTTTTCTCGCACATACCTATGTACCTTGTATCTCTTGTATTTTGCATTTTTTTGTCCTAATTTTAAGCATCAAGTACCTGACGATTGTGAAATTATTGAATTTTTTTTATGAATAAACATCTATCTATCTATTACAATTATTAGAAATGAATAAAACCATATATCAGTTGTGATAATGTATTAGGCGTTCATCTTGGTACCATTCACTGCAACTTTTTAATATTGGCAATGCAAACTGATAGATAGATGACATTTCTCGCAGCGACAAATTTCATCGTCGAAACAGGGGATAAAAGTTTCAATCAATGTCAAAGTGGTGTGATATTATTTTGAAATTTCGGAATATTAATAAAATTATAACTAATATATTTATCAAGCACGATTTGTGACTGAATGCTGATTCAGCATCGATCATTACAATTATATTAACAAGTCATTTTTACATCGTACTATTTTCACTAGTGAATTCTTGACAATTTTGTTCTCTGCATCTATTTTTGAGGCTGAGGCATTTTGAACTCAAAACCTAAAAATATTAATTTTGGCAAATAATATTTCACACTTCCACGTTTCATGCCGTCCCATTGCGCACGCGAATTTGCTGTTTTCACCAAGAATAGGATATGACCAAAATGAAAAGATAATAGTTCCCAAGTTCTAAGTGCGATTAATGTAATTGAAATGCCTTATTGTTTTACATGAACGCTTCCGTTGTCATAGTTTTCTACTTTTCATACCACGTTCGCTACCGTGTTCAACTCAAGAGTTACCCTGGGTTTATACAGCAAATAGGATAAAATAAGAAATGGAATTAGACAAAATTAGACCTGTTTGTACAGATGAAATAAGGAATAAGAATCAACCAATGAAATCACGCCTATTTTGACAATGACGGTCAACTATTTTTCTGCACATGCGCACTTCCATTTTCTCACTGAAATAAGATGAGAATTGAAAGTTGGTCTACTTTTATCTTATTCCTTATTGCACCTTATTTGCTGTGTAAACCCAGGGTTACCCCCAGAGATTATTCTCATGAAAAACGAATTGATTTAGTTCTGAAAAAATGAAAAATTACACAGAATGATGATTGAAACTCAGGGCCATCGAGTCACAATAAAGTGGACTGGAATTCCCAGATAACACAGTACTTTACCGATATTCTCAGTGAATTTGTCAAATTACAAGAAAGCACTGAACTGCGTTGGAGTCCCACGGGTGTATCGTTAGGTTGAGGTGAGAATTTTTGGGTCATATATATGTGATGCTGGTGGTCAATTGTCAACGACTTAATGATAATGTGATGTTAATGTTGTTATGATGAGCGTTGCATGAACCGACCTCAACTTTCACATAAAATACTTACGGTTTTGAAAATTCAAACACTATCAAAATCCTTACTTTAATTGGTAATAACTGTTGAGGTGGCGCAATGCTGTTGAAGTTTTCTCCAAAGTGGCGCTGCGATCTCAATTTGAAATACCAATAGATAATTGAATTATTATTTTGAGAAATATATTTCTCATAATCACAACAAAATTGATAAAAACACAATCATCAACTATATAATTCACTTGACAAACTTGCAATGCTTTTTAGACCACTCGATAAGCTCCTCTGACGGATCAAGTTTCTCTATATGGGAAAACAAGTTTAGTACCAATGTTTTCGAACATTTTCGACCATCCATATCTATCAAACACGACGTCAAGACGGCCCAGCCATCGACCAGATTAGGGTAAGAATGAATGGCCTTTTGTGCGGAAATGGCAGCTTTATGCCTATCACCAACAAGCAACGAAGCTATGGAAACGAATCCGAGAATTTTGCTGATGTCCATGTTACTCTGACCACTCTTGATTGCAATATGTGCACACTTAACTGCTGCTTGAGATTGTTTTTTATTCCCCTTCACTCTCAAAAGCAACAATGCTAAAGTCAACCATAAAGAAAAGTTATCAGGGTGCCTGTGTACTAGTTTGCTGATTTCTTTAACTGCCTCGTTGCTTCTGGACTGTAATAAGAGCATGGATGACAGCAAAGTTGCATAATGAGGCAGACATTCACTAGAATCTTTTAACAGTTCCAAATCCCTTTTAACCTGCTCTGCCAGTAGCATATCATTATGCAACAATGCCAAAGCCAGAGTAGCGTACAGACTCCATGGAGAAGGCGGCTTCAGCTGTCTGCTCTGGTCCAGCAAAGTCTTTGCTGTGTCTGCTCCTTGAAACATGTAGGCCATGGAAGCGAGTGCTACCAACAGCTCTGACTGGTGGCTCTGTTTGTCTGTCAACCAGTGTAAGGTTTGCTCATAGGCATTATACGATTCTTCATAATGTTTACTTTGGAACAGAGCCAATGCTAATCCGCTTCCGCTGCTGAAAGTAGCGTCTTGTACCTCCTGGAAGATGTCCACCGCTGCTGGATAGTTTCCGGATTTTGCCAAAGCTCTGCCGTAGTTCACTCGAGAGAGGTCACGGTGCTCTGATGACAGGCGGTAGGCATTTTTAAACGCCTGCAGAGTACCTGAAATATATGTTTCAAATCAGCTCAATTTGGAAACATCTTTTCTAGGAATACAGTTATCAACTGGTTCTATTCGTTTGATTATATTGTAATAAGAGACTACATCGTCGTTCGGGTTTCTTATTGGGTATCGATTATGCATATGTTTTGGACGCAGACAATTACAACAAAGTGAGCTTGTAACATAACGATAAGTATATTGCTAGCAACAGAGATTTTTCAGTTAATTTCAGGATCGGTAAGAGGAAAAAGATAATTGATAGGCTGCTTCAACAACACATACGGATGACCTAGTGCCTTCAGCAGTTGGTTTTGAAAAGCGTAAGGATGGGCTGCAATAAGTGTCATGCTCAGGGCCGGCGTAATCGGAATAGCCGCCTGAGGCGAGTGTCTCTAATGCCGCCTCACCATGTATATCAATCTGTGGGAATTCAAAGTGTCACAGACGGATTTTTCATATATTCAATGATGATATTAATCAATCATATTCCCCAAAATTCGTCATACAGAATATGGTTTCGCACCCTAAAACTTGTGAAATAAAATTTATTATCGAATTGCCTGAATTACATTATATTTGCTTATAAGTCGAGAAAACAATTCTTATCGTTATTCAAGCACAAGCCAAATTTGCAAATGCTGCATTTCAGTGTTTTTGTGATGCAGTATGTCAAGAGGAGCATATGAAATGCATTACTTTTTCTCATCTCTGGTGCTACATATGGCCTGTATCTGATTCTCTTCATGACATTTTTCCTCCAGATATGGTTTTTCTGGTGCGCCAATGAGTCCAGAAATTATTTTGGTTTTTCTGGTGCCCCAATGAATCTAGAAATTATTCTTAGGTGAAAGTTAGTTTTTGTGCATTTGGACAGTTGCGATGTGAAATGAAGGAATTGACAACATTTTCGTACCAAATTACCATACTGCAAACAAAATTGAAGTTACCAATTTCATTGGCTAAGGGTTGGCTTTTGTTTCTTGTATCAGTATCGTTTGTATTATCTAACGATATCTCTACTAATCATTAGTAGAGGTATCGTTGGATAACTATTCTTTTCTTTGATGCCTTGGGATTGAAATGCCGCCCCTGAAGAACTGCCGCCTGAAGCGATCGCCTCACCCCTAGCGCCGGCACGGGCCATGTTGCCATTTGTGTCAAATATGACCGATTCTAATTGAAAAACACGATTTGAAATACCGCGACGTTTCAGGATTATATTTCATGGAACGGAAATTATTTAAGGTTGAAACATAGGGTAATTTGAAACAAAGTTTTATCATGAGAAATTGGGATATTTGCGAGAATATAAGGAGGTACATTGAAGTATAAAGAAGATCTGGCGACTAAAACGTGTGTTCCGATCGTGATACCATGCACAAGAGAAGGTTGAATATGGCTCTTTTCCTGTCTTCGAAGGGCCATATCTTCCTTTTCTCTGTAAGATTATTTTTATTATTAAGAATAATTTATAAGACTTTGTCTATAAGTTGTTTTTACTTCAGACAATAAAGTATATTTTGATTTGATTCCTTTAAGAGACATGTCTCAAATTATTTCTTCAATATCCAATCTTCACAAACTGTTTTGTAGTTTTGTAATTTTGAGCATTTGTGATTGTACTGGAGCTGTTTTGTAAAAATGACGTAGTAAATAAATAATAAATAAATAAACTCAAACTTGGTTAGTGAAACGTGCGCCTAGTGCAAATATTCTGGAATTAGTTATTAGCCCTTTTTAAAAAGCTTTGAGTCTTAAATAAGAGGTTTAATTATACCTATGATAGTTTTTTCAGGAATATGGTAGGTACATACCTGACAAATCAGTGAAAATATACCAGTTTGACTTCAGAACGCTTTTTCATCCCCAGGCCAGAGGCCTGAGTAAAAATATATAGAATATTTATCTTTCTAATTAACTGTCAATTTGAAATAAGGATGAATGGAGGCGTTCTCTTATATCATTTTTGACAATCCAAAATTACCTTCTCTCAATCCCATTCGTTCTCTGAGCATTCCCAACATATTCCAGGCACAACCATTGTCTTGGTTTTTCTCGGTATACCACGTCAAAGCATCACAGGCTACAGGAACTGCATGCATATCTTCAATCGAGTATAGATGAGCACCTGGTTCTGCATCTAATATTGTTTGACATACCCAATGAGCATATCCTAGACCTCCTTCTTGGTTCTGACCAAGTTGTACACTATGCCTGAAGAGGTCCATTGCTTCTTCACTTCCCATAGTTTCAGCTATCATTGCTTGTCCTGAATGGGAAAAAATATACTTTTCAATTGGTTTTTGATTCAAATGTGCTAACCAAAACAATTGATTGACAACTGATAAACAATTTGGTCCAGTTGTACATACCAGGTTTATTTCCAATTGAATGTTGGATCAGTTGTTAGGCATTAGCTAATCGAATGGGTTTTTGTTTGACAACTGATCTCGGTTCACTGGGACCACAATTCACTGGAGCTTGTACAACTGGCCCTCAGAGTGGATACAAACACCTTCATTTGAATTTACATTACCGACAGAGCAGATATAATTGGCTGCCAATTCAATACTGAATGTTATCCACAAATGATTATGTTACCTATATAACAGTAACAGATCAGTATACAAAAAAAATTCTTAAAATTAGAGCTTTTGAGGAAATTGGTGACACGGAAATTTTTGTACTCGTTTCATTAGCTGCGTTTCAGCTCAAAACGCTCATTCTGTTCCACTTCAATTTAAAATACTAGCTTGCCCATATGGTCAGATTTTCTCATAATTCTTGATCAACTGGGGAATAAAATTATAAAAGTTTAGTGAAGATAAGGTGGTTTTAGGAAACAGTAACTTTAACTAGGTAGCACTGCATAAAATAGCTCAACTCAATAATTCATCTTTCGAAGTGGAAATAAAGATGGAAGTTAATGTTAATGTTGCATCTACTTGCAGTTTTCTGAGTCTTGATCATCGACCAATTATGGTGAAAAAAATTAGAGAATAACTATTTTACCAAAAAAAATCGGCACTGGAATTTCTATGCGACCAAGTTTTAGGTGGATCAAAAAGCAATTTTGAGAAGTAATTTGATATATCAAAACATACCCTATAAAAGTGATATAAATTAGAATTGATTACCGAGGGCACTGATATTCTTGCATGTCTTTAATGCGAGTGAAAACATATTTAGTTGAAATTTTTCAAGTTCCCAAGTTTGTCCTATGAATGGAACGTTAATACTTAGCCCGCACAAGCTTTGAGTATGGAAGATTGTTCGTTTGTTGAAGGATGACAATCGGTTATTGCAAAAAATATTTTGTATAGACTTCAAACAGAACTGAGAAGTGTGGTTTTTAGATGGTGGATCTTAAAAAATATCTCTCAAGAGTACAGTACACCTTTCACCTGCTCCTGGATTCGCTCTTGCATATTAGTTTCAGCTCGTGTTTCATTGATTACAGTCAAATATTTAGTGAAAAAGAATAGATTTCGGGTCGAAAATGAGTCACTTTGAAGTTGTGGTCTAGTGAAGCAACCAAGGCGGACATATCTCGAAATGCATGAAAATTACCTATCCAACTGCTAACATAGTTAGGATCCGATCGCTGTCCCTGAGCGAATGCCTTGTTAGCTAATTTCAAATCATCCATGATCAAGTACAGCACTCCCAAATTTGTCCAGGAGACAGCGCAGTTCTGCTCAATGCTAACAGCTTTAATAAAAAAATGCTGAGCCAGTGCAAAGTTTGGTGGTTCTTTTTGCATTTCAATGTTTCCGAGTAGATTCCAATGTTGCCAATTACTAGAATCTATGGATGAGCAATGTTTAGCTGTCGCTGCCGCATACGTCAATAACAGATCTCGTTTTTCATGATTTATTGTATGCAGGGCGTGATCTAAGTAGCAATTAGCCAAGTCAAACCATATTGAAGAATTATCTTCTGCTAAACTGACAGATTTGCAGTAGCAACTGGTTGCTAGAGAATACAGGTCCTCTCTCTCAATGATCCTCTTCCCTTCCATTAGAATCTCCGAAACAAAAAGGCAGCAGTATTTTTCTGGCAACTTAACCACAAATAAGCAGACATCTCCTATCAATTTCCACAGACAGGAAAACTTGCTACGTTGTTGTATTGCCAAAGTAAGATTGTCAATAGCAATCTGTGCATAATCCCTTGCAGTTCCTAACCTGAAATATAATAGATAATTATAAAAACTAACGCCTTAGTAAGAATCAAATATGTAAAAAAAATATTTCGAGAAGATGAGAGAAATATATCAAAAACTGACCTCAACTTCTGGCAAGGGTTGCCGGTATTTGTAACAAGAATTGTCGTGAAAAGTTATCTCAATCCGAAATTAAAAAATTAACCAACCTATGTTCTTGGTAACAAGCCTTGGCCAAGCTCATGCACGTCTCCGCAATACCCTTCAAGGCAGGAACGTATTGACCATTTCTTAAGAGAATTTCCTCGAACTCACATTTGGCTTCTTTAAAAAGCCCGAGAGTTTTTTTAATATTTGCTATCTGCAACGAAGGATACAGGGTGTTACTGGTGAGCTCCAAAGCCTTCTGGTAGCACTTCAGAGACGAAGTGTAGGAGCCTCTCACAAAATAGGCATCACCCAAAGCCTGCCAACAGTTAGTATTGTCAGGTTCGATTCTTACTAAAAGGCGAAGGTTATCTATTGCGGCCGCGTAGTTTTCTTGTTCTAAGTAGCTGAGGCCAAGTTGGAGCCATGCCCAAGAAGTTTTGGGAGTTATTGAACCTGTAACAAAAAAACTGCAATGCATTGGATTAATATTGTGAAAGGTCATTAGGGCTTCTGTTGGGTTTGGGCTAATTATCCAGTATTTTTTTTGGCGAATTTTTCGAAATTGGTTCAAGTTCATTATAGTCTTAATTGTGGTCATCTTCAAAGTATCTATTAGCAGAGATAATCTAACATAATATGAGAGTTATTCCGCAATTTCAACCAAAAGGCGTGTATTTCCATAATTTTTGAAATTTTGCTTTCAAGAAAACAAAATTTTGGAAATCATGGATGCGTGCCCTCGGGATATAACCCCCGAATACAGTCTTCTAGAGGGTGGGAATTCAACCTAAATGTTCTGAATCAAGATGAGATTGAGTTCAGCAGTTTTTTCTGTTTGGTTACTAGCAAAAATATTTCAAACATTTCAGGAAGGGGATTTCAAACCCTCCTGAACTCCTCCCTGTATATGGCCATGGGTACTATAGTTTCAACGAATACCTCTTGGGTGATACTGTTACACATTTCGAGATTTTTCATTCATTCTGTGAGACCTAAGATATAGCTTCATAAAAAATCAAGAATAAGGTATAATACCTCAATAAGATTCATTAAGTAAGTAGTGTATCAATCAGTAATCTTTGAACTCTGGTGGTTCTAATAATTCCTGAAGTGGATAATTTTTCGAATGAGTTTTTTAAATGTTTTGTTTCTTCTGATGGGGTACGGGCTAAAAATAATATATATTCAATATTTCCACCCCTATCATAAGAATGGACAATTTGACTGTTGAGTTTTTTATTTTTTCAAAACACCATATTGAACTTCTTCAATAAGTTTTTAATATTTCTCGATGAAATTATGGAAAATGAGGTATTTAGGCGTGCTAAATCTGAGAATATTTATTCAGTTTCAATAACTTGAAATTTAAATTCTTTTAACGCGTGATTTAGGACCATATTTATATTATACTCGATATTATAATAGAGTTGATAATTTCCCAAAAAATGATAAAAATTTGTCCTGAAACCAGGAAAATATGAAATCAAGATAAATACATGACAAACGAATTTTTTTGTTTAATTATTGAATCCTATACAGGGGTTATAGTACGAATGCATCAAGTTTTCGAAATTTTTCTCAGCAAAGGACTCGAGTGTATAGTAACGATACCGCACGTAGAGGGATTTCATCTTAAATTATTATACACTAGCGACGGGTAAAATATAGTTATTGTGGTTTATTCCTAAAAGATGGACATACTAGAACTTTTTTGTAGACCTTTTTGAGATGTATAATACTGTAGTACATTATTTTGATCTATCTCGTAGGGTTCAGCCAGCGTTTGCAATGTAAGCGCAAAAAATGTGTTTCATTTCGAAATTACATTAGAAACCTCTAAAATTATCAGTGTTTCAAATATCTAACATACATAGGGACAGACAGCAGGAAGCGACTTTGTTTTATACTATGAAGTGGTGAAAGCCTTTGTGTAGGAAGGATATATGTTGAGATTATATATTACCCGAAAAAAATAACTCGGAAAACTTTAAAATCGAACACAGGAACAATAGAGTAACTGAAAAGTGAGGCAAAATCCAGTCTAAGAAACATTTTTGGGTTGTGTCAGTCGTTACTGCAAATAGCTTCTAAAGCCAGTTTTTTCAGTTGAGGATTGCCTATCAACTCATTGATTATTGACCAGTCATTAGCGGAGGATTTTGTTTGAAAACAAATGTATATCAATGCAAAAATTCAAGCTGAGGAAACATTCCAGCTGGTGCCACAGTCAAAAATCACACTAAATTCCTTGCCTTTTTTTCCTGGGTTAGTTTTGCAAGAACATTGTCTAGCCATTTGCAAAGGGCGTCTATTAAAGACAAAAGCGAGGGGTTGACCACTGAGGAAAAATGTGTACACTGGAATTCCCGTAAACCGGAATACCCTCGGAATCCCCGGAATTCCTCGGAATTCCTACAAAAAAAATATGTCAATTTGAAGAAATATCGATAATATATTGAAATTCAATGACGGAAACACTGAAAGAAGTTATTGACTCATTTGCAAAAACTTCCCCAACACACACCTCCAGGGACATATCAGATGTCTATGACGATTGTTGTCATCAGGCTTATTTGTCGCTAACAAAATGTATTTCAAATTGAAAATTCACCACAAACTCTTTCAAAAAGTGGATTACTTCACACCGGTGTTTTGTTTTTGAATTATGATTTTATATAAATTTTACTGTATGCTTTTTTACTATTGCGCGAATAAATTGAAGTTACGTAATAATAATCCCTTTAGTTTCTCTATAAATCTTTCGGAATTCCCCAGGAATTCCCTCGGAATTTCCCGGAATTCCTCGGAATCCCCTCGGAATTCCCCGGAATTCCTATCAATTGTACACCGGAATTTCCATGTGGTCAACCCCTCGGACAAAAGTAACTAATTTCAAATTTGATACATTACTGGATCTGCGCCGACAGTATGCTGGATGGATTCAGCATGCAATTCCTTGACATGACGCAGGATTTAAATGAAAATTTCATTTCTAAACAATTTTTCTTGTTTCGTTTTTCAAGTTATATTTTCTTGAATAATGATAATTTACCCAATGTTAAATTTTTTTGACCTGCCCTAGTGGCTGTTTGACTTGAAGTCATTCTTAAGTGGATCTAATACACTTATTCAACATACACTGATTTTTGGTTGTATTCAAATTTCGATTGTGCAACTATTGAAAAATATTTTTTGTGCACCTAACTTATAAGCCATCGTATCCATATTGAGTAGATTTTAGAGAATTACAGAAGGGTACACCAATTCTGTTTGCACAAAAAAAAACATGCACTAAGAATTAACAAATCTACTGAAAATAACATACCTGTTGCTAAACTCTGTAGAAGGGCATGGGAAGCATCAAAATTTTTTAGTCTTCGATAAATTTTGCTCAATTTTATTCCAATCTTGGGAGATTTGGGATTAATCTTAAATGCTCTTTCATAACACCTTTTTGCTTTCTCTAAATCTCCAAATTTTTCATAGTACTGTCCCAGATTAACAAAGTTGGAGTAATTATTTGGATCAGCTTTTGCTGCTTTTAAGAATGGAGTCAAACTTTTTGAATATTCCTCCAGGCTCCAGTAAACTAGTCCTATCTCTGACCACCATTCTGAGGAATCAGGGGTATTTTCTTCAAGAAGAGTTAGAGCTTGGGTAAAATGTTTTTGTTTGTGGTATAATTTAGCAAGCAGGAGCTTCGACAACTCTTTGTTATATTCTTTCATATCAGAAATCAGTGGACTAGCTTCTTCAAACTTTCCTAACTGAATCATGGCCAGAATGATAAATTTAACACTTTCTTTTTGCAGGTTCTCAACATTAATTTTGTAAAATTGTAAGGCTTCCAGTAGATCTTTGTCTTCATGGGAGTTTGCCATTAATTCCAAATGCATTCTGTCCATAATTTTTTTCAAAATGTTATTGGAATAATTTGTAGATTTCATTAACTTGTCACAAGTTGAATAGGAGTCGCAAGCATCTTCAAATAACCCCAAGTCAAGATTAATCTTTGTAAGGAGAAACCATGCATGTATCAACCCAGGCCTCAAGCTACATACTTCAACGAGAGTATTTTTTGCCTCAATAGTTTTGTTTTCATTGAGTAATACAATGCTTGTAGTGAATAATCCAATAGCATTTTTTGGTTCTAGTTTCATGAGATGGGGTAAATAAACTTTAATTTTTTGATAATACTTCTCTGATAAAATTGGATCTTCCAAGAACCATTGATTGAAAATTTTACACAACCAAATCAAAGGAATTGTATCAGAATTAGAAAATATATGAAACTTTTCTGCATTTAGTAATACATCTTCATATTTTCCTTGTTTATAGAGAGCATTCAGATAAGCTGAAAAAATGTTGGAATTCATGTACTTGTTTTGAGTGATTAAATTACAGAAAATGTTTTCAAACACTGTTAGGACACTATCTGGCATATTTTGAAGGCAATTGAATAGATTTACTACTGTGTCAAATATAATTTCATTGTTCTCACTCAATTTGAATCCACATTCATATATGGCTCTTACGATTTCACATATATCTCCAAAATTGTGGATTTTCGCCAATTTATCACAGTATTCAATTAGTTTTTTCGTATCAGTTTCTAATTTCAACACAGCAATATAAGGCTGAATCAGATTTTTCTTTGAAGTTTCATCATCTAGTTTTTCGTAATATTTTATCAAACCATTCCATGCCAACGGATTTGAAGAGTTCAATTCAATTGCTTTCTGAAATGCTTTAACAGCTTGCTCAGTTGGACCTATTTCTTGGAGAGAAAGTCCCAAGAACACCATAGCCATATAATTGGATCTATCTTCCCTCAAAATATTCTTTGACAGTTTCAATGAAAGATCGTAGTCTTTGTTTTTGATTGCTTCCCTACACTCCTTCAGGAGTGCCTTTATATCTTTCATGTTCCTAGAGTAAGTTCAAGTAACCTGATAATTTAACCTCAATTCGATGTTGGGCCCCATCTACTGAGTGGGATTCGACGAGTCATAAGTTATCACAGTAAGATATTCAACATCAGAGAAATATTATATGTTGTTGTTCGTCACTTATCAGATGTAACATAATATTAACATAAAATAACAGAAAGAAGACATAACCTAACTTTCAACTGTCAAGGCGATGTTTCGCCATTTTTCTTCTTCTCTTCTTCATGCATTATTTCGAAATCATTACTCAGTTTGCATGATGCATATATGGTTTGCATGAATATTATGTGATTTTTGTACTTTTCGAATTAAATCATCGCTGTGCCTGAATGTACTGAGAAAAATTCACAAGAAAATTGTTCAACTGAAGCCGGGATCTACGACATATGAGCTAACGAGATACTTAACGGGACTACTACAACACTCACGGAACAACACGAAATCATTTTTCGAAGACTACATATTTTATTGAGAAGATTTAGGATTTATGTCCAATCTCTTTTTTTGGGGTGATCCAGGGGATCTATTCTTGACCCTTCGCAAGAGAAGTTCATGCTGGTATTCGCACATTCTAATGTCCAGTCATGGTTTCCACTATACATTTCAAATATTAGAATGTGATCATAATTGGGAATACTCCGTTTGCGAACGGTCAAGAATAGCACCCCTGATCGAAGAAACCCTGCTATCCACCAAAGAACTTACAACTCCAGATATCTGAGCATCGTCTGTTTTTATTTTCAGTAATCATACGATCAAACGAAGTCATCTGTGGAGTTCAATCGTTCTTATATTAAGCAGCTCGATCGAATAAATCTAATCAACTAGATGTGGTACACCCTTCCTGTACTGGCTAACCACTGTTTGAAGCAAAAAATGAAGAATTTCTACTTTTAATCCCTATATCGGAGACGAAGCCACCGTCCTGCGCGTGCGTCGTCTATCTGTCATTTGTTTGAAGTATACTGAATTTCAATGCAATTTGTGGTTACACCATTGAACTGTAATGAATGTTGATTATTATTTTGGAGTTATATTTCCCACACTATGTTGTATCTATACAATTACATTTCAGCGGCTCGTCCTCTTTCCTCCAAAGAATAAAAACTATATAGAGAAAATACTTCACAAGCAACCAGGTGCCTATACTGGATTCAGAGAGATCAAAAATTCGATGGTATGACGATCCGACAGCTTTCTCATCGGTCTAATCAGAAAGCTGTCGGATCGTCGTACCAGAATACAGCGGTTAAAGCCGCTTCATAAAATATGACATTTCACCACAGAAAAGGGAGGGTTAACCCTCCCTTTTCTGTGATTTCACCATGGAAAACTGTCAACTTTTGTGCAGCGGCTTCAAGTGCTGTAAGCTGTTAGACGCGGCCAATGTCTATGCTTTAAGTGCTGTAAACTGTTAGACGCGGCCATTGTTTGCCCCTCAGACGTCACGTGATCTGGAATGCCTCTACGACCTGTCAGACAAAAACGTCAAGTGTCGAACTGTCAATCCCAGGAGTACCTACGAGAACGACACACATGACCACGTACCCACCATTATGGCCATATGGACCGGACAATATAGCAAGACTATGAAGGATAGGGACCAAAAAGTGCAGGAAGCCAGAATAGAACTGGAAGAGATCAGGACTCCGAGTCCGAAGGACATCACTTCCACCTCGGACACAGATCGATTTTGAGTTAATGGCCTTAGTTGCCAAGCTCAATTGACCATATTAGTTAGGTTAGGATTTCAGTTTTGGCGCGAGGTCCAACTTCAAAAAATTTTACATGGGGACCTTATGGAGGTTTGAATTCAATGTGGAACTACACAATGTGGAAAGAAATGTTAGCTCTCAAACAGCTTGTGCCGGATACCCTCATCATTCCTTAATATATCAATGTCAAAATATAATAGGAATTTCCTTTTATAAATGTTTTATATTTGAATGGAACTAGTGATGTTCAAGAAATTTTCTATTGTCGTAATTAATTCAGGTGTACGTGACGTCACATCTGTCAACGAATTCCACTCCTACTCCTATTAATTTAAAATTTAATGGGAAGTTCGATATTTTACCCGAGATAATTATAAAAATGAATATAAATTCATAGTTAATTTATGGGTGCTTCATATTCCAAAGCAAACCTCTTGTAATATGAAGTGACAAAATGGCAAACATTATAAAACTATCTACTATCTGCAATAAATGATTATTTTCGTGACGATTTGAAATGCATATGCATACCTACAGAGAGGTGAACAGAGTCTTTCATCGGGACGTTTGGAAATATGCAATTTTGATGCAGGATTGAAAATCATTAAGGGAAAAGTGAAAGCAAGCATGAGGGACAAGAGCTATGATATCGAGGTGAGTTTGTATACATAACTAATAATTTATACCAATCAAGACAATAAAATGTAAATCCATTTCAGTATTTGGTGTTCTGTTACAAAGCATATCATTGAGTGTGTTCAGATTGAGTTTCATGAAAATTTTAGCTAGATCATATTGAAGTAGTTATACAGTTGCAAACAGTGAAAGTTTCAGATGATTTGTTCACGAAAAAATGATTACGACTACTTTCAACTGAATTGGACTCAGTTAAAACATGAACCATGTTCCTATATATATTCTACTCACCATTTGAAACTGGTATTTATAGAATTGTTTTCATTTACAGGTATTATTGGGGTTTAATTATGAGATTGAAACCTGTACCTGCACCTGCCCCAGAGGACAATTTGTATGTCATCATATGGATTGTGTGCTATTACATGCATACTCCAATATTTCTAGAACTGGCTTGTATGCGGGTTCCTAGAGCAACAGAAGTTACAGAACCAAATGAAATTACAACGGAGAATTTATTTGATCCATTGGCAGGAGAAAGACCCAGCAACGAACAGCTTGATGAATTGAAAAATAATTCTAAGACAGTGAACAGCAGTTGTGGTTTATGCAGGAGACCCAAATGTTGGAGCAGAAACATTAACTGTAGACATTGAGGAGCTTTTACAATCAGCAGAATATCAGAAAAGCCAAAATAAACTAGGCTTTTTTCAGAGCATGCTAGCCATGAATGAGAATAAAATTCTGGAAGTTGCTCAGAAAACAGAAGGACAGACTGACAACCAAGCATGGCTCATCAGCAGAAAACATAGATTGACTTCCTCTAATTTCGGTGAGATACTGAAGGCGGTCCGTAGACAAAGATATGCTCCATCACTGTTCAAAAAACTAACAGGTAAAAGTAATTCTTTACAATGATTAATAAAATTTTTGTTTCCAATTGCCCATTGCGCCATGTAGCCAGGGGATTTGCTTATTGACTTGTTTCCTTTTTGTGAATGAATCAAATGTCTAAGAGTGATAAACATATGTCTATCAATAATCAATAGAGTGTCTTTGTAATTCCTATTTTCTACATATATAGCACTTCAAACGAATAATTTGAATAGAAGTATTTTTGAATTTTTTGGTATTTTTTCCATATATTGATTGCTTAAATTACATTTTTAATTTTCAGGAAGTTATGACTTGGAAAGGGTGAAACAAATTCAATGGGGACGCCAAAACGAAGCTAATGGAATTCAATCTTTTGAAAAACTAACAGGAGCAAAGGTTGTGCGAACAGGACTATGGCTACATCCCTGTCGATTTTTGGGGGCCACCTCCAGATGGACTGATTTTTTCGGATGGATTAATTGATGTAAAGTGTCCATATACCTTAAGGAACTCCACCTTGGCAGATAATTTGAAGAAAAGTGACATTTTATTCAGTGAAAATGGCGAATATATTGTCAATAAGGATCATAATTATTATGATCAAATTCAGGGGCAGCTACACATTACTGGAAGAGACTATTGTTATCTAGTTTTATGGACCACTGCTGATGTTGCCATCAAGAAAATTGAAAAGGATAAGAGTTGGGAAAAAATATTAATATACTGAAAGAGTGATACGCATATAAGCTCATGATGTATTGTATTTTTCATTTTTAATATATGTAAATGAATTTTGGGATAGTTTACTGATATTGGAAAATGTGATAGTTCCTTATACTAAAATTGAAATATTCTCTACAGTCACATTTAGTACCTTATTGGTGAATACCAAAAGGCCATCTACTAAGTTTCAGCCAGCACAGTCATATTATCACAGAAAAAACAAACTAGGACAACTCGTAAATATCAATATACCTTCAACACATTTGTTATTTATTCATCTACTTAATGCAGTATCTGCTTTTGTTAAGATTTTTTTGTATCTGATGAATATACTGAAACATGTAATGAATTGATCTGCTGAAAAAACCAATTTATCTTCAAACCATCCTTGAAATGGCAACTACAGACACGGCTTGTGTTAGTAGGTTTTCTTTCAGTCTGGCTGGGAAAAATAATGAGCAAATAGAGTCATTGGACAGGATACATCTATCAGTAATTGCATCCAAATTTTTAACACAAACCATGCTAATTTTTTATCCATATTTTTTCTTCTTCGTTTGTTGGGAATGCAAACATTTTGCAATCACTTGGATGCCTGTGGTTACACCCAGGAGCAAAACAGTGCACCATTTTCAGATTTACAAAATCGAATAATTTTGACAACTTACTAGCTCTCCTGATATCAACACGCCAATTTTAAATATCCCGCTAACTTTGTTGCCCCACCAGTAATCTACCACTCATCAATCTAAGACATGCGTTCTATGAATTTTGCATTGCATTTTTATATTTAAAAATCCTGAGTAAATGTACCATTTCTTTCCAATATTTTGAATCAGACAGATAGAGGAAACTCTATTCCACCTTTATCATCCAAAAGCAGTTCTGAGGAATGATATTGAATACCTGAATAAAAGCGACAAAGTCGAAGAATTTTTAGTCCCATAAGATTTACATGGAAAATTAAATGACAGGTTTCCGTGATGGACATGAGTTCGAATTTCGCGCTCGAAAAATCCTAACCTAACTAATATGGTCTATAAACAAAAAAGAAGAAGAAGAAGAAAAATATTGTTTTGACAGTTCTTGCCTTGAACTTTTAGCAAATTTTAAATTTTACATTTTCTGCAAAATATGTCCTATAGGCGATTCATGTAGGGTCACTGGATCTAGTAAGCTTCGCTTACACGGGTACGGACAATGGGTGGAGCTAATCAGAACGATTACCCAAAAATTGACCAATGGCATTGGACTTTAATTTGTTTAAACAAATTAGAAAAGAAGAAGACAAACTGTCATTTTTAAAAATGACGTGACATTGACATTTTGATGCTCGATGCAAAATGCAAACAATCACAAGGGTTTTCCACTAAAATTTTGGGTGTTTTCTATGGATATTTGACTAATTTTAATTTCCTTTTAATTTTACGAGTTTAATTCCAATAATTTTGCATGTGTACGCTATATTGACAATACTGCAAGTAATATTTATAACGTGGCTAGAGGAATGTTGAAACGATACCACGAGTACATATTTTAGGTCAGTAGACATTAAATTCGAGTACATTCTGAAGATTTTCCTGGAATTTTTAAGAAAATGATAAACCTGATTTGAACATTTAAGCAGTGAAGTAAGTACCTACTTTGTCAAACAATAATATTTGGCAATGAAATGTAGAGATGGAGTTCATGTTGATTGTCATTATCTATTTTTCTAGGAATACATTCTATAAAAAGATGGAATCGGTTTTTTTCAAGATTATTCGTTTTTTGTGCAGCTATATCCTGAACATGAATACCTATGTTTTGATTATTATTAGAGTCTATAGACGATATCTACCGAAAATGTCAGGTATGAAGATTTTGAGGAATGCTCTACTGACATGATTGTTCCTGAAGATATTGTCAATTATCTGGTTCACAGTTCACCTAAAATGCATTGTACACACTTGGTGAAATTTGCAAAGGTTTGGTGGCCTGCAGTATGGAAGCTTATAGATGATATAAGGAAAATATATTTCAAGTAAGTATTCCCAAACATGATTCGTTTTAGAATAAGTGAGTTATTTAATTATATTTTCAATCATTCAATTATTTGTTGAAAGTTGCATCACCTAGTTTCAGATGAATTTAACCTGCCTTGGTATTTGAGCTATAGAACAGCAGCTCAAAATACATAGGTTAGTCAAAAATATATTTCTAATAGTATGTGATATAAATGAATATTAACAAAAGTGTCTTGTGTGGACGCTTCCATTGATTAGCATTGTGAGAACTTGCTTGGAATAAGAAAGTAAAAGATAAAGTAGAAGTTTAGTTTATGAACAGGTATATTTTGTTAGCGAGAAACATTTATAATAGGAAAAATAAATAAAATAATAAGCTCATCAGATGAGTTGAGAAATGAAATGATTTCAAGGTTTGTTGGTATCAGACATCAAATACACCTCGTGTTGCAACATACAATTACCATTTTCACTTCCTCTATGTATGAGGCATACATATTTGTCTATTGGTCAGTTGAACATCTTTCATAGTGAAAATGGAAAGCCAGTCAATTCAAGATGGACATTTTTATTGCATAAATGAACCTTTACTCCTGAAGAGATAAAACTATCTGGAATGTAGAATAACCATTTTTGTGAGGCTGATATTTCTCAGTGAAAAAAAGGGTAATTTTACTCAAAATTACACTTGAATTCACTGCTGTTAAAGTGTTGTGATTTAAACACAACTAAGCCTATGTAAAGTATATCTCTACCTTGATGTCTATAACAACATACTTCCACCTTGATATATTTTAATAAGACAAGAATTTAAAAACAATCTTCCATGAAGAAACCTCAATCATGAGTTGAGAATCCATGATAACGATATTGAAGAACACTTCGTGTGATTTTCACTAGACACTTACAAAACCACCACACGTGTTTCACTATTTAATAGCTTTTGCATGTGTGTTTTTTCAAATCAATAATAATTGCTTTCATTAATAGAAATAATATATTACCTATTGAAAGCCTGGATTCAATTGACGATTTAGACATCCAAGAAGTCTTGACTTTTATCCAGCCCATATACAGATATACATAAACTATACATAATGAATTGCTGTGTAAATTGAAATTGTAGATAATGAATGAATAACAATGACGATGAAAATGGGAGTAAATTATGACATTCCAAAAAAAATCATAGTTATGAGAAAAAGGGAGAAGTAAGAAATATATTGCTATGGCAATTTTATACCACAAAATCAATATATAAAGTGGGTCATACTAAAGCATTAAAATAAAATCGAAGAAGTTGTGGAATTTTGTTTTCAATTTTATTTATTTCTTCATACCTAAGTAGGACATATTGTTGTGAGAATTTGGTAACCTGGTACAGAGCCAGTAGTAGTTACCAACCTTGATATCTGGTAGAATTATATTTTGTCGAAAAAAACGTATTTTTGAATCTCAAATTGAGATTACGCACATCTGTTCAAATCGAAAGTTTTCTGTATAGGTGAATTACAAACTCATTCATGAGATCATGAAAACATCCACAATTCTGGAGCCAGAAAGTAAACCTATATGAATTGCTCATGATAATGGCATGATACAAATGAAGACATTTCATAAGTGAAAAATGTATAATACTGTCATCAGGATTTATATCAACACTCTTGTCGACCAGTTGTCATAACTTTTGGTATTCAAACTGTATGATAATGAATAATATTCTCAAAATATCTCCAAGTACCTAAGTGATCACCAAAGTTTTGGAAAAATATGTATTACAGATTCACTGTTATAAATTACAACTACTTTACCAAATTCATTTTAATTTGTGAATTATTTTGTGCCAATTTCATCAAGGTACTCTTGTGACTTCAATTTCAGATTATTCAATTACATTTTGTGTATGCTTGTGGCTATTGTTTGTAAATTGTTGATTTAACCTTACAACAATTTTACTTCATAAGTTTTTTCATTCAGTTTCTTCATAAAAATATTTTATATTTTTCACTTGTATAATGTTTCATGAATGAACATGTATTATTATGACTATTCATATAATACAATGTCAGAATTGAATTTACGTTGTGAAGCAAAAGGTTGCAGCCTAATCCAAACATAACTTAAATTGACAAATCAATACGTTCACAGGAGCGACTTTGAAATCAGAACAAATTCACATGTGAATATGGATATAGTATATACTATTATAATGTACTAAACTTGTACTAAATAACAACTGACTTAACAGCAGTTTTGAGCAAATGAATATATTTTTTATTCTATTTTTATTATCCCTTAGTTAAACAATCTTACGAGTGCCGAATCGCTCTGGAGCGTCTTGCTAAATTTTACGGTAGAGCATTCGCTATAACTCTGCTGATATATTCAATCCAATATGCATCTTGATTCAATCCAGATATATCCATCTATCCAGACAACTAACAAATGCCTATCGCACCGCGCAACCCAAAAAAATTCTGCACCAACTGAATTTATTGAAAAAATCATTCTCTCATTGATGAATACCATATTAATGAAAGCATTCAACAAAAAAGTCAGTGAATCAGTACAAACGCAATCACATAAAACATAAAAATACCATGACCTTAAACTTTTGCATTGTACTATTTATTACAAGGCAATCGGTCCACTGTATGAGTCATACTCAAATATGGCGCTCTGCGCCGATGACTGTTTCAGCACCCCTACGGAAGAAGATAGCCACAAATCTTGAGCAAGGTATTTACTTATGGACAACAACATCGAACTAATAATGGTGATTTGATACCATGGCACTTCATTGAATATGGGCAACGACTAACTTTTGTAACTGCTACGCGGAAACAGTCTTCGATATGGTACTTGGAACGAATAAGGTAAGCGACCCTGTAGAAAGCTTGATGGTATTAGATGAGCCATCGCATTCCGATCACAGCCATTTTTTTCTTACTTTCGATCTAATGATACCTCACCCTATGGCTACGAAGTTATAGTTTCATTTTTTCCATGAAACAAGCTCTACTACCTATTAATACGAACTAATAATTCTTAACTGGTTGAGGCAAGGGCGCCCATACAAACATTTTTGGGGGGGGCAAACCAGAAGCCCTTTTGTAACTGTTATGCTAAGTTATAACCACTTCTCATTTAAATTAGTATAACGTCCATGATTCATTCCCTTGTGTAATTGTTTTAACAAAGTTCAAACACCACTGAATTTCAATTCCGACTGTGAACATTGCCTATGTTCTGTTTCCCTGTCTGGTTGGCCAGAGTGGTTCTTTCTCTCTCTCTCTTTCTTGGATGGACCCGGCCAATATGATTGAGAGAGAGACAGAGAACCGTTCTGGTTCACCAGACAGGGAAACGGAAGTTGTATTTCGACCCTAAAGGTTAGGCCCCCGCTGCCCATTGGAATGAGGTACTTAGAACTGAAATTTTGGTTATTACCATTATTGGAGTATTTGCTATATTATTATTAACTCATAAATGGAAAAAATGCTACTGGGAACAAAATATGATTTAGCGGATATTTTTTGCAGCTATGTGCATGCCAATACTTTTACTTCCACATTTTGATTGTCTGTCAGTGTCACATTCTTTCTGGTTGGCTTTTCTCATCATAAAATATATTTTTGATCTGTAATACCGATCAATTATTTTTTCAGTAATTCCATGGCAGTTTGGAAGAGAAGTTGGAACATTCTTGAAAAAATCTTGCATTAGATCCGATGTTTTTATATTTCCGGCGAGAATATTGGATTCATGCATTCTCATATGTTTCTCCACCAGAAGAAGCAGATCGAAGATTTTCCTGAAATGAACAATGAACATATTTTTTGAACAATGTCATTTTTATTCAGCGTCCAGGATGTACTATCATTAATTTATGGGAGTCTGCTGGTTGAATATGTATTGTGTTCCTTGTTGAAAGGCATTGGTTTGAATTTCCATCGTTTCTATTATTCACTGTATCAGAAACTCTTGGAGAACTTATCGTGTCAAAAAAAGAAATCAAAGTAATCAATCAAGAAAATTTAAAATGAACAATGTTTCAAGAAACCGATTAATAAAATTATTCAATTATATATCATGGTGGAATAATTTGAAGGAAGAATTAAAAAATAAAATGAAAAATTCGGGGAAAAGAAGAAAATAAACAGAATTATTCACACTGAATTTCGACAATATTTTGATTGCTACTAGCTACAATGAAACTTATCGTTCAACTATATTTCTTTGATCCCAGTTAAATTTCTGGTTTAAATTATTTCTTTGATATGGTTTGTGTTGAAGTAGAGATTAGCCCTCCCTCCTGTCTTGCAAGAGACAGAGGGTTCGATTTCCCGCTACTGAACAGCTTTGTTTGTATTCACATGTTGAGAGGTAAGGCCTTGTTGATCCATTGCTCGCACAAGTTTCGACTTCTGAGGGTTGAGGTTCGTAGGGATGCGTCAGTTGGTTAACGTATGAATTCTTTTCAAAATCCCCATTTTTTAAAAACCCGATTCTGCTCATCTCATTTTTTCTTTTTATTTTCTCTTTCTCTGAATAGTTCACCTCTAATTTTGTTTTTATATCTTATCATCTCATCCCTGGTGAACTGAAAAATTTCAATGTTCCCTTTTAGACTTACTTAGAGAGAAATGAGCACACATTTTCGAAAAGAAGAAAATATTCAAAATCCTTCGTGACCTGAATTAAATTCATCTGTTTGTATCCGAACTTCAAAAATGTCAGAGTATTTTGATTAATTAGCACCTTTTTTTCTGTAACATAAACTCGGTTGTTCATCATCATCAAATGAATATTTATTTTACTTACTGCAGTTAGGATACCAGTGGGGTTGGTTTTTTGGTATAAATAGTGGATTATTATTACAGAAGAATGATATATTTTATAAATTGTGAAGCTTGCTGGAAAAGTGGAGATAATTGAGAAGTAACCTTTTAAAAAAAAGTTTGCCTTTTTCCTGCTGTCTTCATGACGTTTGTTATTTAGAACTTTTTTTTAGAATAAATTGTAAAAACACAACTGTTGTACTTCACCTACTTCATTTTGCTACTAGGCCAACAAAGAGTAACTCAGTTGAAAAGACTAAAACACAATTAAAATGATTTGAGAAATAAAATGGTAAGCGAAACCTTGTTTGATGGAAAGAGAAATTGATGACCTTTCAATTGAGGTATCGCTTGACCCCTAATCCCATCTGAGTTTCAAGTGTTGGATATCAACCCCTCTACAAACAGAAATGTCAACTTTATATTTAGAAAAGCAGCATGTCTTTAAACTCGAAACTTTCGTGAATAGAAGTCGAGCGTCTGAAAAAACATTTCAAAACCTCTCTCAATTTGGAGATTTTTTATGTATCAACACCTAAAAGATGAATGCATACTCAATATAAAAACATTTTGGATGGCAATATAATAAAGAAATTCAACAAAATGAGGCCTAACAAAATGTTCCGAAGGATAATAGGTACTGAAGTCGTAATTATCATTTTAAACATGCAGAATATAATGCAAATATCTTCCATTTTTGGTAAATTAGCTACAGAGAAATGCCAACTCTATCCTATATCAGTTATATAAGTTACATATGCAGAGAATTTAGAACAGGCGAGTTTAGTGAACACACTGGATAAATTAGTGGTTAATGCATAACTCAAATTAGGGAAAATCTCTACCAGTAGAAAACTGCTACTTCTCATACTCTAGTATTGTTTTATTATAATGAATGAAAATTATTCAAGTGACGAAAATATATATGATGCACTATCCATTCAGTAAACCCGCCTTAAGCTGGAATGAAATTATTAACAGAAACTGTTCCATCTATCAGCATACTAATTGAAAACTAATGGATTTGTTTCATCTACCAAACCATAATAGCATATTCCAAAAAGTTATCTTTGAAACTTCAAGAATGTTCGTTTTATAAAGATATACAGATGAAAGTCTAATTCAACACAGGTAAAAAAAAGTGAATGAACTAGGATGTCCTCTCTTTTAGGGCTACCTACGCTGACAACTGATTTAATAATTTGTATGTTTGATACTTCGAAAATGAAGACTATTTCAATCAAGTTACTGGGATTAACAGCAGATTTATACAACAGTTTCAAGTAAGATGAAAAGGTCATCTTTTTGAATAATAATTGTTCATATGGAATAGTAATGTTGAACTTCTTGTAGTAAATGGTCACTTCATAAATTTGTGTTTGGTGATTCTTTCTCAGAATTTCCCATTTTGAAGAAATAACTTCCCAAGTCCCAAGTGAGCATCGAGAAAGGTCCATTTAATTCAAGGTGAAGTTTGTTTTCATTCTTGTTCTATACAAAACTATATTCGGTAATATTTTAGTAAAAAATTGTGAATAAAGGTGGATTCATGCAGCTTCAATCAACAAGAAACAAGTAGCAAGTAACAATTATCAATGATGAGTTGAACTGCCTGATTTGTAGATGATTCATGCAACCAACCAAATTATCAATAAACAAGTAAGAGTTGGCCAAATTTTAACTTTCTTCAATTGTATAATATGTCTCTAATGTGCAGGTTATGACGGATTATATGATAGTAACCAACTTTTTCTTCAAATAATTTGTTCTTCGCTATTGTTTTTCTGTTTATGGAATGTGAGCGAGTTGAAATTTAAACTGTAGATGCGATTCTGGAGGACTTTCTCAGGAAAACAATGATATTTCAATCTTCAACTCTCCAAAACGAAGCTAGGGTATATAAAAATGAAAAAAATGCTACTCAAAGGTTTATGTAAGGTTAAAGTTGATCCCCTTCCACAAGCTTTGATCATTGTTAAATTTGGGTGCATGAATGCCTTCTTCTTCATTACTTTCTACTTGATAATTGTTAATCGCTACTTGTTAATTGATACTTGATAATTGAAGCTGCATGAATCCACCTTAATTCACCACTTGGAATGGAATATAGTTTGAGACTTTTGTCATTGTTTTTACAGTTTTTAACTGAACAAATTTCATTTCAAAATTTTGAATTTCGAATCAGAATGAAGAATATTGTGTAAGTTGAACTCAGTTAAACTTTAACTCAACAACACAGACCACGTTAATTATTTTTGCTCAACAAACATACACGAACACGAAAGGCGAGTTCTGAAATTCAACAGTAACTTCCGTCAGTTCTATCACCGATGCCTCTCTCTCTCTGTTTGTCGTTCGTCACAAACAGAGAGAGAGAGGCATCAGTGACAGAACTGATGGAATTTACTGTTGAATTTCAGAACGCGCCTGATTTCAAACACTTCTTCTTCTCATATTCTCCGAATTCGTATAAACAAATTATCCTACATTGCGATTGGCCGATTTTTGGGTATCTTCTGGGATTGGCCAATTTACAACAATTTCCGCCAGGGCCTCGCCCATTGTCCGTACCCGTGTAAGCGAAGCTTACTAGATCCAGTGACCCTAGATTCATGCTAAGGAATACGCCCTCTACCGTGTACGAACATAACCAACGCATGGGCCATAGAATCGTTTGTTTACATTATTCGCCATATGATTACTGTTCAATTTAGGTAACAAGATAAGCTTATTATTATTTATTGTACGATTCTCAAAAGGGCACCTACCTAATATTTGTCCTTCTGTTCAAATGAAATTACGGGTTACATTACATCTAATTGAATTATTTACTTAGAAATATAATTATTGTACGATTCTCAAAAGGGTACCTACCTAATAGTTGTCCTTCTTTTCAAATGAAATTACGGGTTACATTACATCTAATTGAATTAATCACCTAGAAATATTATACTGCCTTATTATTCAAGTTAAAAGTAGGTTACATTATTTAAGCTCAGTTGTATTATATAAAAATCACTTCTTATTAACATCTCGAGACGAGCAGTCACTCAATAAAGTCCACTTATATCTCTTTATCTGGCATTTGAAATTAAAATATTGGAAGCCTTTGCTCGTGTTTTACTTTCGAGTTGCCTTCGAATCTCAACATAAAGTTCAATTTGTTTAACATAGAAGTGTTTGGTGGTTGCTTGAAGTCGATCATATTCATTGAAAATATGAATCATTATTGTTGTGTACCTCACTGCTCTACTTGGGCGAAGAAAAATCCGGAAATCAGTTTTCATACCTTCCCAAAAGCAGGAAAACTCAGTGTTATATTCGAAACCAAGTTAGATAACAAAGAGTTGATGGACAGAAGGAAAGTGTGGATTAAAAACTTGAGAATTGGGAAGCCAGTTTCAAAACATATGAGAGTATGTTCTTTACTCTTTACTGAACAGAATGGGGGGTTCCGCCCCCCATCACTTTTTGTATAAATCTCACTTCGTCCTTATAGTATATTTGAAACTTTTCAACTTGAAGTTCTACTTTTAACAATTATTATATTGTCCAGAATTAAATCAGCAAAATACTCGAACACTATTAACTTATACACAAAGATGGAAAAAACAATGCAGAGCCAAGTAAACGAAGTAAACACTTTGAAAACTTAAGATAAAATGGAAATAATCAATGCTTTCATATGATGTAAACAAACCGGTATGGCCCATGGAGTAGTTCCAATTTCTACCGTTCTAGCGCGACGTTCTTAATCTCAGTCGCCTATATAAGATGCCTGGAAACCCTGGTGTGTTTACTTATACCTGTAGAAGTTTGGGATAAAAGTGGCGAAATCTGGATTGCTTGATTTTTGGTGGATAATTGAGCTTTTGGAGGTTTCCGTACAATATGTACAGATGTCGCCAACACGCTCTTGTCAGTCTTGTCTGAAGCTAAATTTGCACTAAGTGAAAATAATGTGCAGTCGGGGTTTTCCAGTTTCATTTGATTGGCTAGCGAAAAGAGATCGCAACCTAAAGGATAATGGGTGGACAATGAGATACCAGTAACAACGTTTCGATATTTAAAAGCAATGAAATCAACAAATAAACACGATAAAACATCGTAAACATCAAAATTTCAAAGTGACATGACAATATGACAATTAACTTGACACTTGTCATCAAATTTGAAAATGGGAACATAACGCCCTCTACCGAAAAAATGGGGGAAACCTTCAAAAGCGTCGATTGTTTTTTTCGCCACAAAAATCTAAACAAAATCTAATCAGTTGAATCACCAGGACTTCTAGGCATCTTAGTCCTATAGTTCATAAGTTGAAAAGAGCAGTAAATCTCTTGATAGTGTGGTAAAATTCGGTTTATCGGGCACACGAAGATAAAAACTGTTTGCGGAATATACATATTATTTGGACCTCCTGAACAAAAAATTTAAATAAAATTTTCGGCGCTCTCAATTAGTTTCGGGGATACGAGCCAATTACTGGGTGATATTGGTTTTTTTAGTACTCGTTTCTGCGGCAATGTTTCAGCACAATGTACACACCCTAAATCATACGTTTCACACATTTTTTTAACTGAAAATACTACCTCTTCCACATAAAATGCCTTTTTCTTCAACAACAAAAACATGGAAAATTCGGCATATGACAGCTGAGGAATACGCACAGGAATATTAGTCAAGTGCCGAGATCTGTTGACCATGACTAAATCATGTATACAATAAAGCACATTCTCTCTCTCTCTCTCTACGCGGTCAGAAAATTGCTATAATGTGAATCATTCACTGGCATCTATAAGTGACTTTCGTCACTTCAACCCTGGGAAAACGGAAATAACAGGTTGCGACTGGAGAACAAAATAAATGATTCAAAGTTATTCCCACAATATCCAGAGCACTGTTATTTTTCGATGAAATGACCCATATTTTTGCCCAAGTAATTTACGGTTGTCATGTTTTGTATTATCAGACGGTGGATAACAATAAAATCAGTTGAATCAGAATATGTTGTATGCCAAAATAATCAAGCTTGGCGAGACAACTTCTCCTGGAACATGATAAAAAGGTTTGGGTTATCTTCATTTGCTGTATAGAGCTGGTCATTTGGAATTCTTATCTAGTTCATCAACTCGATAATTTTCTACATTTATTGGTTTTCACATGAACGTAAAAAAATATATGCTACCCAGGCCAAAAAGTGGTTATTTGCGACTAATACATAAGGCAAGTATTATACTTATGGTTTCTGCAGTATAATGCCGTATAATATTCCCTTAGGGAATAATTGCGAGGGATTAATAGCAATAGTCTTTGTTCCCTCTTGTAGTCCTATCACATTTCTCGATTTGAATATTACCAGGGAAACGAGATAACCAAACTCCAAATAAGTGTCAGTGTCAAACGCGTTGGTAGTGTTCGTGTATTTGTATTGAGATGAATGAAACTGAAGAATCATTTATTTATGATGAATAAATTAGTTGAAAATAAAGTAGAGTAGTGGTTCCCAAAGTTGTCTGGACTACGACCCTTTGTTTTGGACTTGGATCCATTTTCTTTTATTGTTATTACATATTTTCAGGTTTTTTTGGTAAAAAAATATTTTTAGTTATACTTGTTTTAGTTTTCGACAAAAAGTTAATAAATCATCTATCTAAAGCAAATAGATATTTTGATTTTTTTCAGTATGCAATAGCGGGACAATTTCAAACTTTCAAATTCATTTTGCTTAAAACTTGTCAAATGTGACTAAGATCGTTTTTCCCGTGTGCTCTTCATATCATCTGTGGGGTCCGACATCAAGAAAAATGACAAGTCGAGATGTCGAATTCGTAGAGGCTTGTGACATAAATGAAAAATTGGACAATCAAAGCATTAATATTATTAATAATACCACTTTTCTTGATACGAATAAACCGTTAAGAAGTTTAGGAAGTGAACTGGACCATATGAATTTCGAATCTAAGAAGAAAATAAGGAAACCTTTTCAGGAAACGGGGATATATTCGGCTCTATCCAGAAGAACATCGGATATTTACGACGGCGTATTAGTTCCACTGTGAAAATAAACAAATCTCGCAATTGCGACTTTTAATCTCGCAATTGCGACTTTTTAATCTCGCAATTGCGACTTTTTAATCTCGCAATTGCGACTTTTTAATCTCGCAATTGCGACTTTTTAATCTGGCAATTGCGACTTTCAATCTGAAATTGGATTTGTTCAGAAGTGATAGATGTACACAGGATTCATGCATAAATTGGACTGTTTGGGTCACGGACCCAATAATATAGATATGACACAGTAATATTTTATTTCTTTGAGAAATGATGTATTATTTTGAATATGTATGTATTTTGTAATATACCTGACAAAGATTGATATTATTTGAAGTATTGTACTACACACGCCATAAACTCCTCGTTTGTTATCTGATTTTTTGTGGTTTTTGAGCTATAAACTTTTTCAGTTTTTCTTCTGTACGGACAAAATTCAAAAGGAATCGCCATTGTTTCAGAATAAGAAAAGACTTCAGCCTCAATATCAAAGGACGAGTAATCGATCTAGTTTACGTCACGCTAGGCTTTCACAAAGAAAAACGATATTTGTCAGACCCCAAACCATCTCACGAGATGTTTGGTCCGTTTTTATTGATCGATTATATTATATATCACTCACCGCTCCATAGGATATCCTACCCACTCAGGTGGAATGTTGAATTGGATGTTTTCACGGCTCTCTCTTTATGCGAGATTGTTTCTTTTAGGTTTATATACCCGTTGTTATTTTTCTCTATTGTTCGACGTTTCGGTCGGACAAATATTGAAAAAGAAGTATTAAAAAATACCAGTATCACTGACGCAAAATAGACAATTGAAGTCAACGCATTTGTTTGGTTATTCCGTAAGGGGAGTGACTGACCGGGACGGTACTGATATATCTTCGTCTAACAAATCTTGAAAATGAAAATTCAAAGTGGAAACGTGAATCAATTCAGAAAAAGAAAATAAACATCAACGTATATAAACATTATAAACCCAGAAGAAATAAATTTACATCTTTTCTTTTCATGTGAGATTGTTTCTTCTACATGGGTTTATATCCGTTGGTGTTTTTTCCTGGATGCAGTACAATATTTCAAATAACATCAAACTCTATCAGGTATATTACAAAATACCTACATTTTCATCAAGACATCACTTCTCAAATGAATGAAATATTACTCTAGAAATAAATTATATCAATCAATGAAACGTTACTTCTCGAATACAAAAATATATAAATTGTTACAAATAGTCGAATTCATGCCTGAATCCAGTTGTACATCTATCACTTCTGAAGAAATCTAATTTTAGATTGAAAGTCGCAACTGCCAGATTAAAAAGTCGCAATTGCAAGATCAAAAAAACGCAATTGCGAGATTAAAAAGTCGAAATTGTGAGATGAAAAAGTCGCAATTGCGAGATAAATTCGCAATTGCCAGATTAAAAGTCGCAATTGCTAGAATAAAAAGTCGCAATTGCGAGATTAAAAGTCGCAATTTCGAGATTAAAAGTCGCAATTGCCAGATTTTTTTATTTTCGCAATGCCACTAATACGCCGTCGGTTATTTAATGGAGGCTAATTATCAAAGCTGTGTTATATTAATGTTCGGAAAATGAATGAAGCGAGGACCTAAAAGACCAGCAATCATTAAAGATGGTTCGAAGGGAAGACCGGAAAAGATATATAATACGATAGAAACAGGCCAAAATCAATAACAAGAAGCTCAAATGTCAGTAGAAGAACAGATGATCTTAGTGTTGTTGAGGCTCTGACAGGAGAAAATGTACTCAAGTGACGAGAAGCAATGAAAGACGAATGTCGAGCTCTTGTTCATAATAATGCGTGGATTCTAGATGAGAGACCTCAAAATAGGAAAGTGATAGGTTATAAATGGGTTTTATGGACTGAATATAAACTATCATATCCTCTGTAACTAGATGAAGTTCGATTCGTATTATACTTGCTTTGTCTTTCGAGCTCGATCTGATCCTTTACCAGATGAATATTATAATGGCTTATATCGACAGTGACCTGAAGGAATTTTTATGGATCAAGCCGAATGATTCGTGTCTAAAGGTGAAGAAAACAAATTCTGTCTTCTTGAAAAGTCACTTTATGAACGGAAGCAATCAGGGAAGGCAATGGTACAAAAAACTTGATCAATACCTCCAGTTCATTGGAAACAACTCAATTCAGATGCGTCTATATTTTCGAGATGAAGATTCAATTCTCATCATGGCCGTATACGTAGATGACTTGTTGATTGCTATGAATTCAAATGAGACATATTCAAATCTCAGAAAAGATTTAGTAGCAGAATTTCAAATAACAGATCTGTTTCTACCCGCCCATTAATCATGCCGTTAGTATTTTTGATATTCCGAGCCAGTTCAACAATAATCCGGCAAAAATTTAATGGAAAATTGTCGAGCGAGTTATGAGGTATTTGAAGAAAAACCGACTGGTAAAAGTATGTTATTTCCACACCCAAGCCATTTGGTAAAATGTTCATTGCTACTCACATATTTTATCCCTCGGTATACAGGGTGGCCCACCACATTCGCCTCGGTATTTCTACGAGAAATGAAGATAGTTAGGGAAAAAATTTCAGCACAGTCATATGTGGGTTCATGGGGAGCATATTCCAAAATTATTTTGAATTATATAGGGTGACACACAAAAAAATTACATACCAAAGTTATATATTTTTTTATGGAACACCCTATATTTTTTCATATTTTTCGATACTATAGACAAAATAAAGGTGAGTTACTTTTATATTTCCTATACCTAAAACTTACCGTTTCTGAGAAATTTTGAGAAATTTGAAAATACAGACCATAATTTAAAGATTGTTTTCACCCTGTAACGTGTAACAAGATGCTCGTGATTAAATGTACTGCTTAGCTCAGAGGTTAAAGTTAACGACTACATGCAATTTTCAATGCAATATTATACAGAGTGGTGAAAAAAATTGCCTCAAAATTTGGACACACATTTAATTAAATAACTTCTTAAAGTTGAATAGAACACCCCGTATTTAGTGGCGTAATTTGACGCATAATTAGATTCCCTTCAAAACTATATTAGGGTTCCCTATACCTATCTCTTTTGATTTTTACACAAAAGGCGTTTTTATATTTTACTTATGAGTAATTTTTTCATCTTGAAAATGAAACACACTGTATTATAATAAAAAGCTTAGAATGCGTTTAATAAACATTTTTATTAAGGAATACGTAGATTCGCTAAAAGCACAAGTTTAAATTTTCGAAAATAAGGTGTGTCTGAAGTAAAATGCAGGCAAATGTAAAAACTCAAATGAATTGCCATTTCTGAAATATTACAGCATTCTTTAAAATAAGATGCGTCTCAATTATTGAGGCGGAATATGTTGAATTCGTTTGTTTCTTAGCAAATATATTAGACTTCATATTGAAATAAATAACAAAATTTCAAAATATGGGGTAAATAAAATAGTAGTTTGTACAACAAGAGTGGATATGGTGGCCATATCGCACGAGGACGAAGTTTGGGCACGATGCCATAGGCGAGTACCCTAGCAACAAGTATTTTGTTCTCTGTGCTTGTGGAATTCATTTTCCAACCAATGTGGATATGAACTCATATCCGTACAGTTGACTGGAATTGCCAACTTATCCGTTTAGTAAACTATCAAGAAATCAGCATATTTACGGGTGGGAGTAAAAGAACATACATTTACGATTTTCTATATAACCTATTATACTATATTTTCGATGAAAGTAGGCTCTGGCCTAGATGACCTTAATTATTATTATGAAACAGAAAATATTTGACAGCGACAACTTGTTAATCAAACCATTATCATTGTCTTAAACTAGTTTAAAATTGTCTTTTTGAAATATTATAAAATGAGAACTTATCCCCAGCAAGAACGAATTGATATGATTTTAACAATCGGTGAGGGTGAAGAAAACTGTTTATTGGCGTCAAGAGTATATGCCTAAAGGTATCCTCACAGGAGTCATCCTAACAAGCGTTCATTGGAAAAATTGTTGCATCTTTTCCAAAGAACAGGCAGTGTATCTTATAATATGCAAGAACGGCAAAAACCAGTTACTGGAAATGAGGAAAATGAATATTTAGTGATGTTATCTCTAGTTGAACAGCCTCACACAAGTCAGCGAAAAATATGCGAAACAACTGGATTAAGCAGACAGAGTATCCAAAGAATAATTAAAAAGTACAAATTCCACCCGTATCGCATTGAACTACACCATTATGATCGACGACTGATTTTTTTTTATGGGTTTTAGAAAAGTTTGGTGATGAAGAACATTTTTTTTATTATGTGCTTTTTTCCAATGAGTCAACTTTTCATAACAACGGATTAGTTAACAGAAATAACTTTCACTATTTAATACAGGTAATAGAGAATTTTGCTTTGCAAAATTAGGCAGGAGTTATTTTATTGCATGGATAGTTGCAGTCTGACGTAATCAACCTAAAAACACAAAATACTTGCAAAAATGGCGAACGGAAGTGCCGCCATTTTGTGAAAAACCGTTTGGGCCTGTATCTCCGTAACCGTGCACTTTAGGCGAACAATTATAAGGACCTTTTTTATAGATAATTAAATTTCCTATCTTTTTTATCCAATAATTTTCTTCGTAGCACTTACCGTTCACGACTTATATTATTATTACTTTTTGTTTATTCACTATTTTACCGATATCTTTTTAAATAATTGTTTAAACAATAAATTGTTCGAAATAAAACTTCTTAATCGATTGATTTTCCACAACTTTCATTCAAAACTTTTTTCTCTAAAGTTAATATTACAACGCGTTCAATGTCGTTCTACAGAGTATAAGGTTATTAAGAACGAAGTATGCGTAGCGTAATGATGTAGCGAATCCGATACATAATACAAAAAAATTGATTTTAGAATTTCATTGATTTAATAAATAAATTATAATTCAAGTTCTTACCTGCAAGAAATAGCGAATACCCATTAAAATTTTTTCTTTGTATTTTCTTTTATACAATTTAATATTACTATAATTAATTTAAAAACTACTACCATAATTACACACGCAAATAAAAAAATGGAATATTTATTGAAGAATATATGAATATATAATATATATATGAATATATTGAAGAAATTTATTTTTACAAATGTACACCAAAATGAATCATATGTCTTCTCTGACTCTTTGGCGTTTCGAGGGTGGTGAATTTTCGATGTTGGTTACATTCTCCTCTTCCTCTTCGTTATCTTCGTCAGTGGCATATGAAGATTGTAAACGCCTCTATTAATTTGTCGTTAGAATCATCACCAATATCTTTATCGATGTCGCACAATTCTGTGTTGTTGACGATTACTTTCAGCTGATTAGTGCACGTTTTCTCTGTGCAGTTCTCACAGATTACCGTACAGTCCAATCCTGCTTTTTGGCACCCACAGGCTCTGCCACAGCCAGTTCTGCATTTGCATGAAATGCACTCTAGTTGATCTCCCACATACAAGACGATTGAAATTAACGCGTTGTAACTTCGAAAATATTAACTTTAGAGAAAAAAGTTTTGAATATAAGTTGTAGAAAATTCATCGATTCAAAATTTTTATTATAAACAATTTATTGTTTGAACATTTATTTAAAGAGATATCGGTAAAAAAGTGAATAAACAAAAAGTAATAATAATATAAGTCGTGAACGGTAAGTGCTACAAAAAAAATTATTGAATGAAAAAGATAGGAAATTTAATTATCTATAAAAAAGGTCACGATAGTTGTGGGCCTAAAGTGCACGGTTACGGAGATACAGGCCCAAACGGTTTTTCACAAAATGGCGGCACTTCCGTTCGCCATTTTTGTAAGTATTTTGTGTTTTTAGGTTAAGTACGTCAGACTGCAACTATCCATGCAATAAAATAACTCCTGCCTAATTATGCATTATGGACACGAGTAGCTGGCTCCCTATTACCTGTACTAATTACAGTGACGAAAACCCTAATATTTTCAGAACCCTTGATCATCAGCACTTAAACGGCGTCATGTTTCTCGGATTCATTAGGGATAATTTGCCTGTGCTGTTCGAAAGTATGCCTATTAATATTCGTCAACGGATGTGGATGCAGCTAGATGGTGCTCCTGCACACTTTGATAGACGTGTTACAAAACGAGCTAGATCGACAATATCCAAATAGATGGATAGGACGAGGAGGTCCACAGAACTGGCCAGCCAGGTCTTCGGACCTTACAAGTCCCGACTATTTTTTATGGGGATATATCAAAAGTATTGTTTACGATACAGAGCCAACGACACCTCAGGATATGAAAGTACGAATAAGAACAGCGTTCGGTTCAATACCGCAAAATATGTTATCCACAGTTCAGCACTCATTTCAAGAAAGAGTTCGCCTAAGCATCGGGAATAATGGACACCATTTTGAACATTCATTAAAATAATAAACTATTTAAGATTCTTAATTGTTCGATAAAATGAGTTCAAAAATGCTTTTTTGCTTTTCATCACAATACAGTGTGTTTCATTTTTAAGATAAGAAAATCACTCATAAGTAAAATATAAAAACGCCTTTTGTGTGAAAATCAAAAGAGATAGGTATAGGGAACCCTAATATAGTTTTGAAGGGAATCTAATTATGCGTCAGATTACGCCACTAAATACGGGGTGTTCCATTCAACTTCAAGAAGTTATTTATTTAAATGTGTGTCCAAATTTTGAGGCAATTTTTTTCACCACTCTGTATAACCTTTGAGCTAAGCAGTACATTTAGTCACGAGCATCTTGTTACACGTTACAGGATGAAAACAATTTTCAAATTATGATCTGTATTTTTGAATTTCTCAAAATTTCTCAGAAACGGTTAGTTTTGGGTATAGGGAATATAATAGTAACTAACCTTTATTTTGTCTATGATATCGAAAAATATGAGAAAATATAGGGTGTTCCATAAGAAAAAATATAGCTTTGGTATGTAATTTTCTTGTGGGTCACCCTATATATTTCAAAATAATTTTGAAATATGCTCCTCATGAACCCACATATGACTGTGCTAAAATTTTTTCCCTAACTCTCTTCATTTCTCGTAGAAATACCGAGGCGAATGTGGTGGGCCACCCTGTATATCCGAGTATTCCGTGAAAAATTTTCATTACTGGATCTAAAGTGATAAAGAAGGTAGAATTCGTTGTAAATGGCATCTGACGAATAAAAACTCATGGTCCTATCGTAAAATTTTTTTCTTAAAATTTTCGCCTACCCGAAAAGTAGCTGTGGATTCCGGCAGACACAGGTGTCCTTATTATCCAGATTCTGTCCGTGCGTTCAGCAACAATTAGCGGTTGAATGCCGGATATCAATATTTTTTTTTGTTTTGCTTATATAATGAAAACTATTGATCGGATCAAATAAAAGTTCCATTGAAAGTTGTAGATAATTGAAAAATCAATCGATAAGCGTTGGCCCGATGTCAATATTCCAATTTGTTGCTTAACTACTGCGCTCGGAATTAAAAAAAAGGCGTTTTTCCATTATTCTATTGAAAAATGTTGAAATGCATTTGGGGGTTGCAACTGTGAATTCGGGAAGCTTTCAACTAGTAGAAACCACAGTTTCAATTTGGTTGAAAAACAATTGATAGGTTAGCAACAATCTAATTTGTTACTGAAAAAAGTGTCCCACTTGATTGTTATTTCTTGCCCTACGGATAATAGTAGAGTAATGAACGAAACGGTTTTGGATGGTCAAAGAGTTGAACCACAAACTATCATTTTTGGAAAATCGATTTTTGCAATGTGATATTTTCAAAAATGGCGTCATAAAAATAACGTTATTCAAACTAAAAAACAATGAGAAAAAATGGTCGTAGCAAAATGCAACAAAATGCATTGGAAAGCTGCGATTTTTCTACGAATTTTGGCAACCTGACTTTTGTTCTACGATAATTAGGAGCCGAGATAACACTTTTGATTTATTTAATTCCCTCTCCCCTTGTTTATTTATATAAAGCAACGAGACCTTGACGACTGCACAGAGATAATATGACTCTTGCTCTGTGCAGTTGTCAGGGTCTCGTCGCTTCATATAAATAAACAAAGGGAGGGGGAATTAAATAAAGAAAAGTGTTATCTCGGCTCATAATTATCTTGGAACAAAAGTCAGGTTGGCAAAATTTGTAGAAAAATCGCAGCTTTCTAATTCATTTTGTCGCATTTTGATAAGACCATTTTTTCCTCATCGTTTTTTAGTTAGAATAACGTTGTTTTTTCGACGCCATTTTTGAAGGTATCACATTGCAAAAATCGATTTTCCAAAAATGTAGTTTGTAGTTCAACTCTTTGACCATCCAAAACCGTTTCGTTCATTGCTCTACGATTATCCGTAGGGCAAGAAATAACAATCTAGTGGGACACTTTTTTTAGTAACAAATTAGATTGTTGCTAACCTATCAATTGTTTTTCAACCAAATTGAAACTGTGGTTTCTACTAGTTGAAAGCTCCCCAAATTCACAGTTGCAACCCCCAAATGCATTTCAACATTTTTTAATAGAGTAATGGAAAAAACGCCTTCTTTTTGATTCCGAGCGCAATAGTTAAGCAGCAAATTAGAATATCGACATCGGGCCAATGCTAATCGATAGATTTTTCAATTATCTACAACTTTCAATACAACTTTTTTTCGATCCGACCAATAGTTTTGATTATTTTAATTATTTTCATAAATAATGATTTCCGGCATTCAACCGCTAATTGTTGCTAAACGCACAGAGAGAATCTGGCGCAAACTCTAGGGGATAATAAGGACACATGTGTCTGCCGGAATTCGCAGCTACTTTTCGGGTAGACGAAAATCGTCATATTGGGCTCTTGAACAGTTCATTTGATTGGATTATCGCACGAAAAAGAAGGCTGAATATGCCTCTTTTCCGACCTTGAAAGCCCATAACTTTTGAACAAAGAGAGAGCGCCGCGTTTTCACTTAGTAGGAATTTACATTTTTCCAAAAGGCTCGGGGGTGGGGATAGCATACTTTTACCAACCGAGTTTCTACTCTCTGGAGGTCTCGTGAGTCGGAAAGCAAGAACACAAAAATCTGTAGCACTTTCCAGAACAGAAGCGGAATGTATGGCATTTTCTCATGCTACAAAGGAAGCTGCATATTTGAGAAGGTTCCTATAGGAAATTAGCTATCCTACAGAAAATGAGACCTAAATATTCTGTGTCAATCAAGGGGCACAGCAACTAGTGCGAAATCCTGTGTAGCATTCGAGAACAGAACACATACATATACATACGATATCATTATGTAAGAGAAGCTTTTGAAAGTGGTGATATTGATGTTAGCTATATTCCTACACAGAACATGATTGCTAATTTTTTCATGAAGGCTATTCCGAATATATATATATATATATATATATATATATATATATATATATATATATATATATATACATATATACCAGAATTAAAACCTCTGTCACATTAACTTTCGAGACATACCTTTGAATTCATGATAAACGAAAGGTTCAAATAGAAGGTGGCGCGCTAGGCGATGTGTCAGAGCTATTTAACTCGAATCAACGATTCTAATATCAATCTCTTACAATAATAATAACATGCCTTCATTCATCATATCCAATGGTTTATAAAAGGATGTTTAACAAGGATGATGAATGGGCGGGGTTCAGCTATTGAAGCTGCTTTTAAACCCAACCTTGACGTACACAATCAATCATAAAATCATCTAAAACCTTCATTTATCAATATATACATATAAAACCTTCAGTATTAATACATACATACGCAAAAACAAGTATAACAGACACAAGAAATAGGTAAATAAATGAAACAATAAAATTTAATGAGTGTAGTGGCTAAATAATTGAATGAATACATATGGCACATGTGCCGAAAATCATTGCAAGAGTCATCAGATCAGTATAGACTTCGTTACCTTGTTCGAAGGACGATTTTCAAACGTTTTTTGAAGTTTCTCAAGCTGAGGTCTTTGAGCTCATGAAACATATCATATAGTTTTGCTGTGTTATATGAAAAACTACGTGTGTATAATGCAGTTTTGTGTTTCGGAATAAGCAAAATATGTTTATTGCGCGAATTATTCTTCCGTGATAAAAACAACAATTTTTTTCGCAAATATGCAGGGGTCCCTGATTGCAATATTTTATGAGTTACGGTAAGGAGGTGTGTTTCTTTCATTTGTGTCATATTCAAACAGCCTGAGTCCTTAAATTAATTACTGATATTATCATACTTACGTATACCATATGTGAATCGTATACTACTATTTTATATTTTTTGCACCCGTAACGCATTGTGTATATCTAGGGCCGGTCCGTCGCAGTAGGCCAATCGTGAGAATATTAAAGATTCGCATAAATTCAATTTAAGTTTTTTTGACAGCAAATGCCTACTAGGGTATAGCTGCCCTAACACGTTATATGAGACCTTACACAACTGATTAACGTGCTTTATGAACCTAAGGTCAGTATTGATCCAAAGACCCAAGTTTTTGCTCTCATTTGCGAATTGAATAGGACTGTTATCAATTCTTACACAAAGTGAGCTGGAAACGTAGTTTCTCTTCCCTTTGGAACCAAACAGCATCACTTGCGATTTTTTTGGATTGAGCTTCAAATTGTGTGCAAGTGATACATCAAACAGTTGTTTCAGGTTTCTGTTTATAATATCCTCCGCAATGATGGCCTCACTGAAACTGAATGACATATACAGTTGGGTGACATCCGCGTAATGTTGGATTTTAATTGACCTGACGTACTCATGGAAATCGGATATATAGATAGCAAAAAGTAGGGGTCCCAAGACAGAGCCTTGTGGAACGCCGTGATGTCTTCTTCTAAAGGAAGAAGATTGTTCACCATTCAAATTAACAGTTTGAGTTCACCCTGAAGAGAAGCAAAAGTCCATCAGATCAACTATTTCCTTGGTAAAAACTATATTGGATTAGATCTGATGAACCCTTGTGTACGAGATGTTTACAAACATATTTGCTATTTCACACACATTTGGATGAGACAGGAACTGTTTTGATTTCTGTTCTACCGTAAATGAACGGTATTCAAGATCTTCATCATGATCTCTACACTGAACTGAAGAGTGGTAACCAACCAGTCCGAAACCAGTCTGGTCGTGACCAACACATCGAATGGAAATTCATTTTGGTCATTTTATTATAACCAATATATGTATTACATAATTCTGTGAGATATAATCCAATGCACTTCTTGATATTTGATAGGGGAGTAGTTATTTTCTTGTTTTCGAGCGGGCATTTATCTTTCAAATTACATAGTGAGAGACCGGCCTTGATTCAGATTACTCATTTCAATGCTCACTTGTTAATCTTCTGGAATGCTCATCACATATAGATCTACCTGTGTTTTTTTGTCCTTTATTGTTTCTATCCGAAACATTTTCACCTTCTGGCGATACCTCGTTTAAAAGATGATCAGTTTCTCTTTCTATTATTGCTTTGTACATCAATTTGAAGCGAGATCTGAGAAAAAATATATATTTTTTGATTCTCAGATATTTTATTTTGTTGTTTCATAAAATATAACAAGTCAATATAATGTAAAAATCTATATAAATAAAAAAACTAAAATCTGCCATTGCCTTGATGCTCATGAAATAGAAGATATGTCACGCTTCTCACCAGGAATCTCGAGGAGACTGGTATCACACGCGAATTCATGCCAGTGTAGGGGTGTTTGCAGTAAGCGGTGTAGTGGCCGGTATAAGCAGTCCCGCTGTGATATGAGGCTGCATACAGATTGTATCGGAAGGGGTTTATAGTAGCAGCTGCATATTTACTCAAATACGAGTCTTCTAATGGAAAATCAACGATGAAATCAAATTTTCCTTCGAACCTCTCAGCTTGAGAAAATCGTTGAGACGGATCACCATTATTTTAGGAAATCTCTGAATAGATAAAGATTTTTTCCGCCGCTCCTTACAATTAACGCAAGTTGGTTTCTCATCTCCGTCCAAAATTTCTTCTCGTGTTAAAGAATCTGAGCATTGAGATAAACTAATCTCTCCAGCCATTCGTGAAATAGGCAGGAGGTTTCAATTGACCGATAAAGTTATTTACTTATCTTAGAGTTGTTCATCCTCAGGTAACTCGACTAAGATCCCTGAGCTTTCTTGTTATCACTAAATTCCTTATCGATTTCCGGCAATATCAACTTGGCGTTTTTGGTAAATTGGTTGCATCTTCATGTAGAATCTCCAAAAAGTATCTCAAAAATTCTTGGGCATCAAACAAAATCTTGCAAACACGGATGTTGCGCTCTTTTTCACTTTTAGGACTGATTGTTCATTGTGTAGCTGGCACCGTATTCATCACGAATTGCTCATGGTCGCTGAGTGTAATTGAAGACTGGCGATGAATCAAATCAACTTTTGAACAATCTGTTCTGGCCAGTTCCAACTACCTACACCTGTCATGAAACAACTGCTCTTACTAGTACCACTAAGGGCCTTGAATTATATCCGACCGGTGCCAGTGCAGGGTTTTTCTCACAAATTATTGCATATACATTTGGTGATACAAGAATATTAGGGGCAAAACTCAGTGCAAAAATGTGTAAAAAGTAACATCCACCAGTAAATTAATTCCTTAATTATTAACAAATTAAACTTTCATAAAAAGAGGGTTATATCTTTCAAATAACTTGAAAACCGTTAATGTTAGGCGAAATTTTTCAAAGGAGTCTTGAAGAGTACATAGAAAAGTTTCCATCACCGAAACTCCACCACTAACTGGTATCAACCATTTTAATTTCGTGGTGAAAATAGAGCAGCGCACAACGCTTGCTGATCTGTATCACCACCATTTAAACTATCGTAAAGCGTAAAATAATTGTTTCAACCGATTTTCGATAAAAACTATTGCTAATGAAACATTTTTTTTCATTGAAATGAAAAATGAGATTACTCTCCAACGGGAGCCATAAAAAATATTTCGCTTCGTGGAAACTTCACACACAAATGAAATGTGAACAAAAATTAAATAATTCTTACCCATTTTTTCAAGAATCTAAAATCATTATCATTAAATGAGGAAACGATTTTTTTTGAAACAATTTAATTATTATATCAATTAATATTTTTTTTCAAACGAGTAGCACCTCAAATCTAAAAATTATGTAATTGTATATAGTGGAGCACCGTAAGATTTATACCTCGGAATCTAGGGCGGGTCAGAGGATTTTTATAAAAGCTGTTGGACTGCCTTGTTCAAAGCTGAAATAAAAAAAAAAGTGAAAGAATAAAATGTGCGATCTTGATAACAACAATTTGCAACAACAATTTACTGAAAGAAATGTTTGAAGCAAAGATTCATACCTAATGAATAATATCGGCATAGTAAATTTAATGTTGATTGATTCATATTTCGCAAAAAAAAGAGTTAGGTACAAAAAAATATCGTTATAAACTTTATACAGTGGCTTTCTTTAGTTTCATTTAACTTTTTGAACGGGTCAAGTAAAAAAAATAAAGTAGTGGTACTCTATGGAACAGAAATCTTATTATTAGTTGTTGTTTACCGTAGAAAAAATGCTATCCACCGAAATCGAATCAAGCCTCACTCACGTCAAGTGATGAAGATTTCTAATATTGATTACACTGTATAGCAAAGCCATATCAGTCGATTCGTTACAAGCAATTATCGTGTATAGTTTTCACGAACTTTGTTGAGACAGTACAAAACCCTATGCCAGCTTCTAGGATTAGTAATAATCCGCCGCCAGTGTATCTCGAGTATATCGAGATACCTGACATCTGAATATTAGATATAGATAGATCTCGACTTTCTTTGAGAAAAGACATGCTCGGGTTTTCCCAGCATAAAATTCCACCGAGTTGATGTTACCCCATCCTAGTATTTTCACCAAGTCATCGTTAATTCAATTGAGGCTGATGCTTCTCTGAATTTTTGTTTGTTGTGTTGGTATGGGGACTCAAGAAGAGAAACTAGTATGAAGAGTACTGTCGTCGGCATAAGAATGCACTGAACAAGATGTTTTCTCCAGTAAATCATTGATATGTTGCAGAAATAAAATGTGCGAAAATCAGACGATACTCCATCAACAGCCACATACAGAGAGAACTACCAGACAAGGAACTCTTCAACAAAGCACTCAACTGAGGAGGCAAACCATGAGACGTCAGTTTGGAAAGGAGACCCCGGGGCCAAACTCGATCGAACGCTTTTGAAATGTCGAGTGCAACAGCTAACGTTTCTCCGAATTTATCGATGGAATGCTGCCAAATCTGTGAAACAGGCCGATAAGCCACTGTTTGATCTTTGATGTCGAAATCCGTATTGTCGATCATTAATCATTCCTGATTTCTCCAGATATTTGATAGGCTTCATATTGACTGCTTTTTCCATGACTCTGGAAATGATAGAAAACAATGCAATTGGTCTATGATTACAAGGTAAAGTTTTTTTTCCTTTTTATGAACTGGCTGAGCTCTTGTTGTTCTCCAGAACTCAGAAAAAAAAACCCAAGTTATACGAAAGGTTGCAAAATTCGCAAAGTACTGGTGTCAATTCGGGGGCACACACTTTAAGATCAATTGCTGGAATTCCATCAGATCGGCAAGCCTTGTTTGTCTTCAGTTCTATTAAAATATTTCTTAGATTTTGTTGGTGAAAAATCGATAGGTGTGATATTTGGGGATCTTTTCCCGATGAGTCCAAAGTAGAATTTTCAGCAAACATATCAGCAAATATATTCGCTTTTTGTTGGGCAGTGGTGGCTTGTGATCCATAGTCAATGAACTAGAGGTGAAATTTTCAGCGAGTCTTGAACGAATTCTATGAATATGTGCTTTTTTAACAGTTTCAATTGTTTCACTACACCCATTTCTTGCGTTAACATACTCAGTTCTCGTTTTTGAACTTGGATTTTGGCGCCAGCCATTATGCCGCATTTTTTAAGTGAGGTGGTGTTTTTTTTGCAAAATCGCGGCATTTGCAATTTGTTGGATGCGGATTTTGGTTCGAAATTCGAATAGTCTGTCAAAAGAGTCATTGTCGAATTATAAGTGGTGTTGGCCCGACTGCACACCCAAACCGAACCCTGTTTTTCTACGGGCACCCTCTGTGCAAATATAAACAATTCTTCTGCAAAATCTTCCAGAATTCAAATTTTTTCTTCTAATCTTTCTGTGAAATTCAAAATTTCGAAGTAATCATATGTCACGTCACCTGTCGAACACCCAAACAATTTCAATTTGAGCAAATAAGACCAATTCCGACTTCGAAATCGAAATTCCGACTTAAAAATCGGAATTCTGAGATTAAGTCGGGATTCAAAGATGAACGTCGGAATTCTGAGATGAAAGTCTGAATTCTGAAATGAATATCGAAATCCAGCGGTGAAAAGTGGGGAATATGGAAAAATTCGAATAAAAAACAATTTGGCTCCTCTGCACTTCCGAAGAAAACATCAACAAGAAAAAAATCAGTCTTCATTTTCGAGTATATTAAAAAAATAACAGATCATGAGATTTGCAAATACCAAGGGTGATAAAATTCGTAAAGTATGCTCGTAAAGTCTCCACGAAAGGAAATGTTTTTGACTGCTTTTGTTGGAGAGTTATCCCATTTTACATATCAATGGAAACTTGAAAAGAAAAAGAATACATTACCAACAAACTCTTTTTATACAAAATATATGTTTTTTTCCAATGACACATTGTTCTTTCAGGTGACTAGATAACACAATAATTTTTTTGAATTTTCGAATCGATATTCGCTACTCTAAAACAATTACCTCACGTGTTACATTTACGCGGTGGTATAACGGATAAGCAAGCGTTGTGTCTATTTCCACCACGGAGTTGAAATGGTTGACACGATTAAAAATGGTGGAGTTTCGGTATTTGAACTTTATTGGAAATTTTGTCTTCATTATTTTTTATTATTATACTCTTTTCGAAGAATTCGCCTTACAGTTCGATTCGTTAATAACTATTGAGTTTTTACTGGTGGATGTTACTTTTTCCTGCACATTTTTTTTGTCCAGATTCCGAATCAAATGAGCCCTTCAGGTCATATTTTCAGGACCACTCTCAAGAGATCCCTTGATTTTCAAATTGTGAGCTAGTCTAAAATAATAGTTGTTCGGATCCTCATTTGTATCATCACGGTTGAGAAGCTCTGGATATCTGTTAGGCTATACTAATCGTTTCCAGATAAGATACTACCAATATCGAAATCAATGTATATTACAAGACCGCAGTCTATTTTGCTTACTCTGTTTGTTTATTTGGGCCAAATTTAGTAATCGATAGATTGATCTGAAATTTGGTACGCACCTTTAGTTCTGACACCAATACAATTCAATTCAATTTCACCAGATTTCTTTTACATACACCGTATATTTAAGAAGTTATGACTTTTTTGTTTGTGGCGTTCAAATGAAGAAAACAAGCTATAATTCGTGGAATTTGCCAAGGTAGTAGTTGTTTTCTTGCGGACTTCTACCTTTCAACCTGTATTGTATTTTAAGCCGTATAGGTTGCCAATGGAAATCCTGGACTTCGACTCGTTGAATCGAGTATAAATCGTCAGTAAAAATTTTCGTTATATTCTCATTAGCGCTGTCCACTCTCGATCGATTCCCAAAAATAAAATCTAGATCATAAGTTCAGTGCTGTAATTCTCGAGTTGATATTCTTTCATATGGCTTCACATTCTCCCGCCTTATGCAGCCAATAATACGTAGTACCTACACGTATCAGTCGTACCTACCTGCTGAACCAGCGATCCATTCGCGTTTTCACGTTGACACCAAATTCAAAGTTGATAGCGCAGGTTATGCGGATAAAATATCAGACAGGCGACATAATTTATAATCAAATCCATCTTATCTCGTCGTTATCTATAGAAGTTATATTTGTTTCAACACCCTATTGTTCTCCAATCGTATTAAATGATAATCATACGGAGTTCAACCTGTTTCAGTGAAAAATATTTTCGAAGAAAGTAAAAGTTGATACATGTACGTTCTGTTTGTGAGTGATAAACCGGAACAGTTTAAATTTCATTCAGTGCTCGTGCTAAATATTTCATCGAAATGAATCTCAGCTGTGGTGCGAGGACTATCAAGTACTTAATGTTCACCTTCAATTTTTTATTTGTGGTGAGTACCGCTTTTTTTTGGTGTGCATTAATTGTTTCTGTGATAATGAATTCAGTATAGAATGTTGAATAGTTAATCGCAATCTTGGTTTTGGGACTCAACCTTGCGCACATTGGTATACCAATAATGTCATTGTTAAAGTGTATTTTACAGGTATAGATATTTACTGCAGATACTCCAACAAATTGGAATACAAACACGTACACTGGGTTTTTCAAGATTATCAGTTATTTTCTAATGAATAATATAACGAATCAATTAGCCACATATTCGACCTTCGCTGTGACTCTTATGAAATGTGATATTTTGTTGGCATATACCGGGGCTATCACAAAATACTGAACGGCTGATAGGTCATAAGGGTTATCGATTTCCTCTTTATAATGGCTTATTGGATTACTGGACGCAGTTGAGCAAAGATTTTTTCTTCGCATAATTTGTTATATAATTAGTGTGGGGCTAGCTAACACAGGTCAGGGATCCTCGATTATTTTCAATAATCTCGAACCGGGTCTGGAAATCAATCGAAGGGATTGAAATCGATCAAACGGGGCATGGTGAATGAATTGCTTATTTCACACCACTCATAAGTGACTTCTGTGTGAAAACCAAGAGCGGATTTATCTATTTTAGATAATGAACCGAGAATTTTGCATTTAATTTCGAGCGTGAATGGCTTTTTCTAATTTTTTAATCGTAGATTCCTTTTGTTGAAAACACTCATTTTCCATTCACGTTTTTGCAGTTTTTGCAATTTTTGAAATTCCTATCTTCGAAAGTTTGGTTTCAGTGATGATTTACATTCTATTAACTTTAAGATGCAACTGTGATTTTACTGATACTCTAGGTAATAAAGGGGTAACTATAGCGTGTGCGAGTTGGGACCTAAAGATTTTTCGCGGATACTTTGGGTGCCAGATGGAAGTTCACAAAATTCGTAACAACTTTCATTTCACACACCTAGCACATATCCTGAACCGTTTTCGAGACAAAGGTCATGAAAAAGTGAACATTTTTCCAAAAAAGGGGTTTTACTCGCATCTCGACTCGCATTTTTCGTTAAATGTTCCTGGATATCTTCAAAACCGTTTTCCGAGAAGGAAGTATACATGAAACAGTTTATCTTCAACACATCGAAGTTACAGAATTTTCAAGAATACTGTTGCTCATTTCCAGACAACAGTATACAGGCCACTTACCCATCATTTTTGAGCTATAACCTTTCATTTTAGAGTTTTCTTTAGAAGGTATTCAGATTCACATACTTTTCAATCAATTATAGAAAAGAAAAAGGAAAACAATAGTATTCTTATAACATTCGCTACAACCATAGGCGCCGGAACTTCAAAATTACTATGGGGGCTCGGTCTCCAAAAATAAACATATAAAAATAATGTATATATATATATATATATATATATATATATATATATATATATATATATATATATATATATATATATATATATATATAGGTAGAGTTTTATAGCGAATACTTTTTCTCCTCATTAAATGCATTCCGTATCTATTTTCAGATTTTCATTACCATCAAAAATAAAAACAATGATATTCACGCCCTTACTGCGTCCCCTCAAAAGTGGGCCTTTACTGCGTCCATCGAATATACGTTTTTATGTTGAGTACTATCTTGCGTCCTGAAAATATATTATTGTACACAATCAGAATGATGCTGCGTCCTGCAGTGTTGCCAGATTCATTTCTGCTCACAACCTATATGCGAAATGCTTTCATTTTATGTGTTGGTTGAAAATTGACTTCACAGAAGACGACTAATTTGGGGAAAAAAATTCTCGATCAGAATCACGCGAAAAAATATATTCCTATCAAATTGATTTCATATTTCTTAATATTCTATCAAGGCTGTAGATATTTCGAACTAACACATAATTGTTATCACAATAGTATATTGTTCCATGATCAAGGAATGATAATACATTCTTCACGAGAATGAAGTTTGCAGTTTGAGACTGCTGTATATCATACGAGTAAGCAATTACCATTCAATGCGAGTTATTCATTGTACTTCTTCCACGGTTACAACAGATGAAAGCGAAATGATTCAACAGATAACATGATCTTCAAATTTGATATTATTCGGAATTCTCATTTAGGTACGATTGCATAAGCAAGTATAGAGCTTTTATTGCTCAGAATTTGACATTCCATGAAAGACCTGATTAAATGTGTAGGGACAACTATATTTCTAAAACAATGAATTCTTCGTTTCATCCGGTGAAGAAATTAATTCGAAGATATACCACAACTGTAACAAAATGAAATTATTGGGTTATCAGGTGTGGAAATGGAATTGGAGACATACAATAAACATCATTGTTTTATCAAAAACAGTTTAGTGTTCCTTCCTCAATAGTAGATTATACCACGAGTCAGTAATGACAACTATTATTCTAGAGGAATATTTATGAACCGAGCCGCGTTAGCGGCGAGGATGTGAAATATTCCGAGAGGATAATAGCCATTATTGCGAGTGTTATACTCTACTTTATTTACGATTGATTTATACAATTTCTGGAGGTGTACAGGTAAATAATAATATAATAATAATAATAATATAAGTTTATTCATGAATAGATAATAATAATTACAATTCGAAAATTTTATGAATATACATTTTTATGAATAAACTGAAAAAGAAACCTTACGAAGAGAACTTGTTGTAAGGTTAACTGAAGGTGATAACAATTTACAATCAATACATTTGAAGTTACGTGCCTAGATAATCATCAATTTAAAGAAACCAATTTCATAAACTATTCAAAAATGTGTCAAAATAAATTCGAGAGGTCTTGATAATCCATATTTTACTTTTTTGTTTAAATGATGATAATGATTTGATTTTTTTTATTTCATGTGGTATTTTGTCATAAAGATATGGTATCATAAACTTGTAGTTTCTTTGTGCAATTTTCTTTTTAATTTTATTTTTAGATGTAATTACAGTTTTATTTCGAGTTCCATATTTATGTTCATTATAATTTATATTTTTTTCATTTCTATGAATGTAAATCATCATTCTATGAATGTATAATTGATTTATATCTGTTTTTTCACTTTCTTTGAATAATAATTCAGTTGAATATTTCCAGTCCTTATTGTAAGTTATTTTCAGAAATCTTTTTGGTATTATTTCCAGTTTATGTTTATATATTTTAGACACCCCGCCCCAGCCTAATATTCCATAACTTATTTGGGATTGTATTAAGGAAAATATAGAATTTCAAGTTGTGGTATTGTTAAAAATCCTTTCAATTGTCGAAATTTGGGAAGAAGAATTCGAAGTTTTTTTACTATAAAATATATTTGCTGATCCCATTTCCGATGTCTATCTATCATTATGCCAATAAGGTATTTGATACAGTCACTATTCATGATTTGTATAGTATTAGTAATTTTAATAGGGCCTCAATTTGGTAGTGAATTTTCGTAAGAAGAAAAGGGAAGATATTTTGTTTTATCGAAATTTATTGTTAATAAATTGTGATCGAACCATTTTTTAACATTTTTGAAATCTTCTTGTACTATTTTTTTAACTCTGACCAACTTTTAGCAGTGTAAAATATAACAGTGTCATCCGCGAACGCATGAATTTGAGTGAAAAAAGATCGTTTAGATAAATATTGAATAACAAGGGACCTAAACCTGTACCCTGTGGTACACCATATTTAAAGATTTTTGGATCACCAAATGTGTCATCAATATTAACTTGTTGTATTCTTTCGTTTAGGTAATTTGCAAATAAATTTTGGGTTATTCCGCGAAAACCAATATTCTGCAATTTTTCCAAAAGTAATTCATGACTGACTGTATCAAATGCCTTTGCTAGGTCAAGAAAAAAAACACAGATAGTTGGCAATCTATCATCGAGTGAATCATAAATATTACTTGTCAAATGAGTAATAGCATTTTCTGTAGAAATATTTTTCCTGAATCCAAATTGGTTCGGAGATAAATTTTTTTGGTGCGTTAGATAGTCATCAATTCTAAATTTTGAAATTTTTTAAAATTTTTTTGCCAGAGTAGATATTAGTGTGATTGGTCGGTAATTTTTAATATCACTTTTATCTCCGCCTTTGAAAATAGGTTTGATTATACCGATTTTAAAAAGTTTTGGACATATTCCAGTGTGAAAAATACTGTTAATGAGATGTGTTAATGGTTTTATCACTATATCGGCTAAAGCTTTCATAACTTCAGAAGTGATTCCATCCTTTCCCGGGTACTTTTCAAGTTTGAGTGAATTGTTACAACTGAGAACTTCACTCTCGCTTGTTTTTTCAATGAAAAATGAATTTAAATATGTTTTGGGGGGTTCTTGATCGTTTTTATTGTATTTCGAAATGTGTTTTGCTAGATTATTTCCTACATTACTGAAATAATTCATGAAGTTATCTGCTATGAGTTTTTTATCATGAGATATATTATTGTTCACTTTAATAAATTTTATTTCATTAGAATCATTTTTATCATGACATAATTTTTTTAAACAAAACCAGAGATCTTTGGATGATCGACAGTTTTTTTCAATTTCAGATTGGCAATATTTCATCTTGGCCTGATGAATTAGATATGTTAATGTATTTTTTGTAGGTTTGTTACTCTATTTTTAGTCTTGTATTATCGTTATTCTCTCTACCTTTTCTATACAACTCATTTTTTTGTTGACTGATTGTAGTAAGGATTTTGTCATCCATTTTTTTCTCATTATTTCTGTATTTTTCATTTTGACTCTAGTAGTGTTTTGTCAATACATTCTTTTATTTTTTCTGTTAGTTGATTTGCCAAGTCTTCTGGGTTATTATCATTATAATAATGATCGAAAACTACATTCGAAAAATTATCATGAAGTTTTTTGAAGTCTGTATAAAATTTGTACTTCGTTTTGTTAGTAATTTTTGTTGATTTAATATTATTATATTGGAGTATGATTGGATAATGATCAGTAATATCATATTCTAATATGAATGACTTGAAAAGGTTCAGTGGTTGATTGGTTTTTATGAAAATATGATCCACGGATGATTTTTGGTTACCCACTACTCTGGTATTACCATTGATGAAAGATAGAAACCCGAATTAGCTCATAATATTGCAATATTCATGTGTGTAAATTGAATTCGAAAAAAGATTTATATTGATATCTCCGATCACAATAGTTGTTTGTTGATTTCTGCTTTTATTTTTTTCAAAATAGTCTCTGAGATGAGAATTGAAAAGAAATGGACATGTTGAAGGAAGTCTATATATGGCCAGAATATTTATCTGATCTGTTTTATTCATGAATACTGATACTGAAAGGACTTTAAGGGTACCAATTTGTTCTATACTATAATTTTAAGTGAGTTTATTTTTGATAAATATAATGACTCCATCATTTTGGTTAATAGTACCTTCATTATAAAGTTGGTTATATTTATTTATATGAAACAAATTATTATGTAGTAGTTTCCACGTTTCAGTGAGGATGATCAAATCAAAATCATTTTCCAGTTGATAGAGGAATATTTCAAGATCATTAAAATTTTTTGCTATACTGCGAATATTATTATGAAAAATTGAAAAATGTTTATTGTTGAAACTGTTTTTTTTATAATCTGAAAAATTGGTGATTACCTGTGTATTGACATTTTGAACGTCTAAATCGTTGATAAATCTATCCATAAGATGGGAAAAAAAATATTTTCTTATTCGTCCTATCTATTTATCACTGAGAATTTTTTGAATATCTTCTTCATCGTAAATAGTAATTGGTGCCATATTTTCATTTTTTCTTATAAAAATTTTTCCATTTTTGAACCAGACATATTTATATCCATTTTTTTTTCACTCCTTCGACTTTTCCTAGTAGGTATTTATTGCGGTTCGTCAGTTCTTCATTAAAATATATTACTGACTCCTCCCCATTAGTTCCAAGATTCTTAGTTGTGAGAGAACGTTTAGTTTTATAATAATTCTTGGCTGCTGAAATGATGATATTTTTTGTTTCTTCATCTTTCAGTTTATTTTGATTATGTTTCTTGGTTTTTTTTGACAGCATCTCTTCTCCTTCGAATTTTGATTTCTTTGATGTTGAGAGTCACACCAATTGCATCTAGAGCACTTTCAATGAGTTTTTCATCTTCAATAGTATCCTGCATAGGAATTCCTTTTACTTCAATATTATTTCTGATTTTCATTTGTTCTTCATTATTCAGGTAGTATTATAGAGAATTTACTTCTTTTTTGATGCTTATAATTTCTTCTTTCAATATTTTGTTCTCGGCTATTAATTCAGATTTTTCCTTTTTGATTTCTTTTGAAATCCTTAATATTTCTTTATTATCATCTTTCACCTCATCATATTTATCAGCCATGAAATTTATTGATTTCTGTAATTCCATTACCGTCTTCAATAAATCTTCTATTATGTTGTCATCATTTTTTACCGAAACTCTATTACTGCAACTGGAGCATATCCATCTTTTTCCATTTGGTTTTTTGAGTTCTTTCGAGTACATATCAATATCTTGGGATTGTAAATTTGAACATTTGAGATGAAACCACTTGCCGCATAATCCCTTGCATTCAATAGCAGATTGATTAGATTTCAAATTAGAATTACAATTACCACATACAAATACATCAGAAGAGCTGGCGTTGCGTTGATCTTGGGTTGAGACGAAAAAATTCTTTATTTTATCTTGGGTTGATGATCCAGCAGTGGGATATTTCAAGGGTAAATATCCGTCTTCTTCTTCATCAGAATTTTCGATAGTCACTGGACTATTTTTCTTCACTTCACATCTTTTTCTTCCCATGGTGTAAAATTTGATGTGTTGTCAATTGATATTGGAATATATGAAAATTTTCTCAAATAATATACTTGCAGTCGTAACTCCAACTTATTTTCTTTATAAAAGTTCTTAACTTTCTGTATTCAGTTTCCAAACACTTATAAGGCGGTTTCTTCAAGTCGTATGATTGTATTGTTTCTTCATTTCTCTACAAAAACACAAACACTACCAATGCGTTTGACACTGACACTTTGGAGATTGGTTATATCGTTTCTATGGTGATATTAATTTCCAGAACTTTTGTGATTGGACTAGAAGAGGAAAAGAAAACTATAAATCCCTAAGAGAATCATGTATGGCATTATACTGAGGAAACCATACGTATATTACTTATATTATGTAATAGTCGTAAACAAAATTCCTTATTCGATAGTTTAGTGTATTTGAAATAAGTGGTACAAAATTATGTTATTTTCCCAATGACAATTTTACCCATCACGTATCAAACGGATCTTGATAAAAATTTAGCACAATTTATTGCTGAATTGATTTCAGGCGACATAAAAGAGTATACAATTCAATTGTTGATATAAAAAAATATCTGAATATATTTTATTTTTCAATGTCCAAGGTTTTTTTTGTTAACCAGAATGAAAGTCATCAATCAGAACAATGTTGTTGAAACTTTTCCTAGAGATCAATTAGCCTAACACCAAACTGATATAAATTTTTGTCTCATGAAGATGGTAACATTGTTAGCGAAATGCACGTCATATCACTTTGGTGTTGATGGAGTAATTGATCTCTAGAAAATGTTCAAACTTTCACACCAGAAGTTTCAATCACATCGTTTGATGTTGCTGAGGAAAATTGTTCATCAAAATTCAATGAATGTAACCATTCAGAATAATGAAATGAGAACAACCAGATATTTCCGATACCTTTATTTCAATTCGAAGAAAACGACAAAATACTGAAGTAGTGATATCCATGAATTGTAGGAAACCAAAAGGAACTAAAGATGAATTGATAAAGCAAAAATAAACCATTGATCATATAGAGAAAACATTCTTGAATTATTCACAATAATTTTTCGTATATTTATTCTGTATAAATACTTTGATTTTCATCCAATCTTTATTTTCGAACACTTTGGGAAACTTAGTTCTCATTTCTTCACATTCTTGTCGTTTTGGTGGATTTTTATTCTTTATATGAAAACGGAAATATACTGTAGCAATTTTTTTTTGTTCTTCGGTCCATTTCACCAAAATTCTTTTTTTATTTTCGTACGAGTAATATACGTACTTAGTGCTAATTTTAACGGCTTCGTCTTCGCTTAAATTGAGGATATCTCCTATTTCAGTTAAGTAATTGATATTTTGTATTAACACATCAAAAGCAGTTTTCTTTTCTATTTTGTAAAATGCGCTTGTGTGTTTTTCCACTATATCATGTATGGCATTTTAACGTTTATTTTTACTATGTCCTAACTGAATAAATAATTGGCAAATCAATAATTCTTGAGCGGTGCTATAGTAATGTAGAAATGAAAGAAGAGCATCTGTATCTACCAATTTTACAAGAATAGAATCGCCATGCGCTCCACCTCGGCTAAAACGTGACGGATAATTCTTCTTCTTCTTGATTGCTATTTAGTGAATATATTTGGATCATCATTTTTAGCTATGAGAAACACGTATTTTGGGTTCTCAAATCAGGAACTCATTATCTCCCAATGAACTTGGCCCATTCTGTACAAAATAATTCGTTTGAAAATTAGCAGTGATCTTTTGTTTGAGGAAGATTTGAAAACATTTTTTGGGACAGATCTGAAAACATTTTTTTGGGACAGATCTGAAACTCAGTTACATTTGAATCACTTCGTTTAGACCTTTCCGCATTCTTAGGCGAATTATTATTGTAGGTATCCACTTCTATTGTAGATTAGACGCATGCTTTTTATGTTGAATGAGCTGATGTTATTTCTAGTTGTTCAAGAAGAAATTCCTTGCTGTGGATTTTGCGTTCCACTAGTACCGGCAGAACCAATATTTTGGACACTAGATGTTTTTCTACAACTCAGATGATATTTAACTTTTTCACTTCCAATTAAGACGGCGTCTTTTATTTCCAGAATTTTTAGGCCAACAGTATTTTTTTTTTCTCTGCGGTACCAACTTCAGTTTGCAGACCCCGTTTTGTAAGGTTTTGCACAACCAATTTGTCCTGAGTTTCAACAGATTCTCTCTATTTTATACCTAGTGAAAGTTTTTGAAATAAATTTCCAAAAATGCATATGATAATGTATTTAATGATTAGACTAGCACAATTGAATACAGATAGGTAGGTAAAACCTCATGTTGCTTTTGCTCTCTGTCGTTGAGCGCGCACAGGTCTTCCGGGCAAAGTGCATGCGGGAGACACGCGTGATTTCAATATCGGCGCGGTTATTACGTGTCCTATCGATCTCAACCTATTACATTTTTTTTTTAAACTTCTGTGATTTTTTTGCTTCAATTCACTAGCAGAAAGTATGAAAATAAATATATATTTCTTATTTTTTTCTGAGAAGAAGTGAGTTTCCGAAAATGCGGCCGCATTGACACCAGCGCCAAGATTTTTATTTCCGAATAAAAAAAAATTACTTTGATATCTCTAATAGTTTAGGAGTTATCACGAGTTATATCTAAAAAAAATACGTTTTTTGGATTTTCTATTTTTTCACACATTTTTTGCTATAGAAAGAGTCAGCCCCAGCTGGCGATGTCGTAAATATCGATTTGTAATAGCCAATAACATTCCCAATAACAATACACTACTCGTTTTGTTCTACCTCAATTTGGTTTTTTTTTTTCGTGATAGAAGCGTCTTTCGAGCGCGTTTTTACCCCACTAAAAGAGGGAAGCAATATCAGTGGATGATCGACTAGCTGTAACGTTAATCTACGAGGATTTGAAGTTTTCGGCAATTATGTCACCTCAAGCATTGAGCAATATAATACCAGAAACATGCTTTTGAAGTTCTTAGTGAAGAAAACATGAAAGAAAGTACGTAAGAAATGGTTATTTCAACAGAAGAAATCTGTATATTTTTTAATTCCCAGTCACTACGCAAGAATGGTTGAATATTGGAAAATATCCTAAAGCGGTGGTGTGAAACAGCAATAAATTTTCCTTCGAAGTGCGCAGGTCGGTCCGAAATATCCAAACTAGCTGAAATATCGCGGATCTCTCCACTCGTGCCTTGTTGCCAAATTTATGGACGCCCTAAAGTACATTAGGTGCAACGGGTATTTTGTAAAAGTATACGCTTTCACGATTGACAGCGCCCCCCAAACAGATTTTTGTTGAACTAAAGATATATTTCGACTTTCATTGGGCACATGATGGTGCATCCACTTATTATTTTTTCAAAACCAGATAACATTTTTGAGTGACGTCAGAAATGAATGTATCTGATATCTGCCGATAGGTCTCGGTATGTAGGACCTTCCAAAAAATCGGCATGGACCTCCCACATAGTAGTACGAATTTATAATGGTAAAACTTTACTGCGTCCGAAATACGGACGCACTATTGTAGAGGACGCAGCAATGAATGGTACAAACCCAATGTATGGACGTAATAAAGTATGCTGGATAAATATATATATATATATATATATATATATATATATATATATATATATATATATATATATATATTTGTAGGTAAAATAAAGCCAGTGTATTAAAACACCACATACATACAAAAAACACAAAGTGAATACTAATCCAAAACGACCCAAGTAAAACATGTTCAAAATAATAAAAATAATTTCCAAACTCTTCGGTGAAGTATAGAAAAAACAAAAAAACTGATAATCACAGCCAGTTTCAAACCTCAAGTGCCAAATGGCGAGTCTGAGTACTACAAAATTGTTGTTGTTTAAAATTGTTAAAGAAACAAATATCGAATTTCTGCATTTACTAAATAACATATGTGTAACAAATAGGATCAAAATTATAATTTTACTAATGTTAGATGCCGTCTTTGGTTATTTCTTAAAATGAAAATATTTGCTATCTCGTGATTATTAACTTCTTTAAAAAGGAGCTCTGTAGAAGTTCAAAATAGCACAATCGTTTAGTCTTTGCTGTGTCATCGTGGACCGTGAATTCGTTTTTGATTTGATATATCAGATATCACATCTTTTTATTTTTTATTACAATATATACGGTATACATACGCACCTTTGTTAATAGTGACTACGGCTTTGAGTAACTGCTGCGGTTTTGTCACTGACACTGTTGCCAGCGTGATAATAAAAATCTTTATAACCCGACACCAATGAGACCGATACATAATTTGTTCTAAACGAAAATTTTTTGCTATGAGAGCATGGTAACAGTTTCGCAAACCAGAACTTCACTATGGGGGCTCCGCCCATTGCCCCCATGGTTCCGGCGCCCCTGGCTACAACGTTCATTATATGCAGTGAACACGTTAATCTTGGAACTAATTCGGTAAAAGCTTGTGGCCATTGGGGGAAAAAGCTTCCCCCAAGGTGCATGTGACCAGCTGATAATGTGAATAATAAAAATGACAACAGGACTGATATTGATAAATTAAAATTAGATCAAGTGTTTGAATTGCAGGCCATTTACCTCTTGACATTATGCAAGGCGATGTTGAAACTTGCAAACTTGTAAACTATTGACTTGAGGTATGCCTACAAAGAAAATCTAATGGGGTTAGATTAGGAGTTCTAGCTGGCCACTCTGAAAATCCTCGTTTCCCAATCCATCTATTGGGAAACATTGTATCGAGGTATCCATAAGAGAAACGACTTTTTCTTCGAGCTATTGTATCATCTCGAACAGAATATATTCGTCACTCAAGAACTCAGTGAAAGCCAAATGAAAACCATACCAAAAGTTTCTTAACTATGTAATTTCTGAGTGCAAGGGACGAAGCATATGCAGCAGACAGTGGCTATTATCAACAACATAACAATCCCTTTCATGCTTCCGAATTTTCGAAAATGCGACCAAATCATTCCCTCTGCCTGCTGCCTTGATGAGATTAATCGCGATGCGGGGAAAGGTTATCTGCTTCTGAATCCGTGTAGACAACCGAAGTATTCATTCATTATGAATAGAATTCATCGTACAAACGTTCATTTCACGTCAATGATATATTTTTTATACCCGATCAAATCATATGAATGAAGACAGTTGTTCATGGAAGTAATAGATTATTTATGTATCAAGATAGCAAACCATTTATATAAAAAACTCCGCTGTACGATTGTTGTGCACTTCATTCATGAAAGATGAGTTTGACTAGCCTCTGTTAGCAATTTGGCATTGCAAAAAAGTTTCGAATAATCATTACGATAAATGCGGGACTGTCACGAAAGGTTTGGACAAATTTCAACATATGGGATTTGGTATGATATTCATCATAACTCATCAGAAATGTTCTTTTCTCGATTTATCCAAACATTGTTACCTACCGGAACAATTTTTGAATGAATAGCCTGGCTCATGGATTTATGTATCAGTCTGATTCACGGATAAGAGGAGATGCTTCAGCTAAGAAGAAGAATGTGGGAGTTGGTATTTCAATTCAAGTGAATTTTGTTCAAGTCGACCAATCTTTTTTCCGTGATGTATCGTATAACTCAATCAATCCCAATGATTTTATTCTTCCGAGAAAATATTAATTTCGTTAGAACGAAAATTAACGATAAAAAAGTAGAGAAAATTTCATTCATATGGCCTCATTCAACTTGAAATTTCTTACATTGACCAGTGTGAAAATTCCACACTCACACCTGTTTTTTTTCTTTAATTATTGATTCAATTTTTGTTATTTCCTCGTGGTTAATGCAGAATGGTCTGTTTTCGATTAGGTTAACTGGCTCAAAAAAAAATTTCATTCATTCATTTGGGGAATACATATGAATCTATTTCTTATTCGAGGAATTTCATCTTGAATTCATTGTCTGAGATGATGTCCACAACACGACCAATATACCGATTGTCGTAATAGACAACATAATAGTATTCTATTCTATATTTGTAAACTTGTGTCTTCGTGATTTCTATTGTCTTGTATTATCTTTTTTTCGATATACTCGATGGAAGTCTTCTCAGGAATTTAATTACTCTTAATTTTGTTTCTATATATGCAGATTCACACGAAAGGGAAACCCTGTAATGTTCAAAGAACACAGTTTGAATAGAGGGACAGGAGATACGAATTAACATTCACTTTGAATTTTCGAGGTTTGTGTGCCTCCGAAAAAACCTCTCTCGGCAAGGAATTCCAAAGTTCAGCTGTTCTGTTGGAAAGAGACCGCTGAGCAAGAGAGGTTCGACAGGTCTCCAACCAGTATTGTGTTTGGGCAAGCCATCTCAACTTGAATCGAGCTTGAATGTTTCTACCAGCCCTGTTATCTGTATTGTCCACATGACCAACTCAAGGTTGATAAAAATCTAAATTCAATAATGAATATTATGAATGATAAACTAGACCTACCGAAATTTAACGTACGGAGCTGGTTTTGAGAGGCATACACAGCTTCAAATTTTATTGTAAATAAGTACTGTCCACTTTTTGGGTGCAGATATTCTCAATATTCATACCTGTCTGTTTTCAGTACAATTGACATTGAAATTTAATGAAATCTATAATTTTTGTGGGTTCATACCCCACTTTTGTCAGATTCAATTTCTGAGTGCGCCCTTGCACCTAATGTAGATTTCTATCATTGATATGAACTTACATGTAACGTATTGTTGTTGATACTATGTACTCTGAGATATATTCACTAATAATAATGCATTTTTTCACTATGAACAAAATTTAATGAAGCAAATACACGTAGTTTTCTATTAATATATCTTCACTCATTATCATACCTCCCCACCACTGGAGTGTTCAAATAATGATTTGAATATAGGTATTTATTATGTGTGTGTTTAAATTAAGTTTTTATTTCATGAGTGCGAAACGAGCATAGCGAGTTGAGCAATTTCACGGACAAAATAAAATTTACTTTTAACACAAATATCACATGGAGTTTTCTGTACAACTGTCCTGTTTTCATAATAAAATAGATAAATTTGATATTTTTATGAAAACACATCTTGATATCTCTTGTCAGTTTACTATTTTCATGTTATCGCCTTTGCTGTGAAGTGGCCGTGTCAGGTGACGCCGAATCACCTGGTTACCAACAAACAGTATTGTTTACAGCTAACGCGATTTATTTACAGTCAGTCACCCTTGGAGTTCTTGCTGGTGTTTATTGTCTTGCATAATGAAGAACAATAGTGAGGTATTGTGTTCCTGACGATATTGAAGAGGCTGCAAAAAGAGCTTCAATTGAATTGAAATCGGCTTAGCAGCACGATATCGCCTATTCTGATTTCCTTCGCTGAAAAAAATTGTGTTGAGAATATTTTTAACACTAGTGTTTAACATATTTTTGACAAGCTATTTTGCAAACACTTGACACTCAAACGCTTCTTCTCCCTTCGACACTTTGACAACTCAAAACTCAGTCCGAGTTTTTATTTCGATACAATGAAAAATGCCCCGATTTTTTTCAAAAATTCAGCACATCTCAATGGTTCGTATCTAGGCATGCATTATAATTTCGTAAAGGGTATCGAATTTCTCTAGCGACTGCGTTTCCAAAGAGGATTTCGGTGATGATTTCGTAATTTTGGCAGTGATATCCTGATTTCCTAAGTGATTGCGGGATATTAGCCGAAAATCAAGCGATACCAGAGTAAATTTGTACACGTATTGCCAGAGTGGTTACCCCCTCGGATCGTATGTTGACGTTGACTTATCATCATGTGAAAATGATTCATGTGGTAGTCACGAATCTTACAGCCGACTTTTTGCTATGAAGTTAGGTGAGGGTTCATTAATGGGTGTTTGATAATCTCTTAAACTATGGTGCAATCAATGCAGTGCGTTAATTGACCTTTTATGGCTCTCAAGCTCAATGCTCCAATAACAAAAAGTCGGTGCAATCAGCTGTTAACCTCTTAAAATCGACATGTCTGGCTCGGTAGGTTCATTAATTGCAGCAGTTTCTCTGTCCGGTCCGCCAAGTGTTTTGGTGTTTTTCTCGTTTGATTCTCTTTCAATTTTGTTGCAAAAAATATGTAGTAATAGCATCATATACCATCGTAAAATCGACACTTTGTTATTCTGAAAAAGTAGTAGTTTCAAGAATTTTCGTAGTGGAAAAATGAGGTAGGCTTGTCGAGGTGAAGCCACTCACGGGGTTTCAAAAATGTGATGATCATTTTTTCATGTTCAGGTCACGTACTGTGGACTAACAACATTTCAAGATAAAACAGCGTCTGAAAAAGTATTATGACATCACGAACTCGTATCTAGGCTATTCTTGATTCAACAACAATTAGAAAATTCTATTGAAGAATTTTTTGAAAAAGGCATAAAATAAGAGATTTAAGAAAACTGGCGGTATCTATATGAATATATACTAAACGTTCACCGTAGCGCCTTATACTAGGGCGTACGTTCACCTCAACCATCAATATGAACTCAATTAAAATGTTTAGAGGGTCATGCTACCACCACTTAGAGCAACTAACCCAAGATTGGACGAGAAATATCGGACATCTTGAGAGTGGCAAAAGACATACATCCAGTTGAATTCTATTTAGGTTGCATCCAATACATTTGAGATTCCATTCAAATTTACACCATAGTTACGAAATCTATATTTTCAAATTCATAAAGTTTGCAAGAGTTTTTGACAATGAAAGTTTTCTCAGAAGATGTTCAAAAAATTGCACATCCACAAGACGGTCATTTTCGAACTGAACACCCTATGTATTATAGTACTTTTAGAATGCCGAGATGATTAGGCACCGCCCAGTTCCATGCTATTTTTTCTACACTACTACTACACCAAGTGTCTTTATAGAGGAAGATTCGCACCTGTTACGTTGCCCTTTTCTTTCTTCTGATTTTTGTCTTCTTCCAATGAATTTTTGAAGCCGATCCAATCATTATATATACTACCCTTATATTAGTGCATATCGTAATAAGAGGCGAACTCTACACAAGAATTTTGCCCTCCTCCGAATGTCCTCCAACACGATAATTCAACGTTACCCCAACGCGTACATAACTTATGTTGGGTTAATTAAGAGATAGATAAAATAAGTGAAAAAAATTAACTTTAAACAGAGCAGTGAGCTAGGAGTTGATCCACTTTAAACTTTTTATTTTATCTTATTTCGTGAATATCTCTTGCATACGTCGTGGTCACGATAATTTTAGACCGGGAGGTCATGACAGGTGACGTTCCACCATTTTTTCGTGCATGCCTTTTTAAGGCTTGATAACTAACCCTAAAATATCAAAGATAGTCGGGGTTTTAGCCCCCCCGCGCGTCCTCTTCATAAGGAAAAACGCTTTTTTTTCTGTACAGAATTTTCCGGAAATTTTTTACCGTTGGTCCTACGAGGGGTGCATGCCAATTCTTTCATAGTGTTTTTATTACAAAAACTTCAATTCTTCACATCGGCATGTAATTTGAAAACACGGAATTTTCTTTAATTTTTTTTCAGGTTTTCATAACCCTTTGATCATCTTGGGCCGCTGCGGGGTGCATGCCATCAATTATTAGAGCTTCAATTCTTCCGTATATTACAATGGCATGCAGTAAAATATCACGGAAAAACACGAAAATTCGCTACAGAAAGAAAAGCGTTTTTCCTTATGAAGAGGACGCGCGGGGGGGCTAAAACCCCGACTATCTTTGATATTTTAGGGTTAGCTATCAAGCCTTAAAAAGGCATGCACGAAAAAATGGTGGAACGTCACCTGTCATGACCTCCCGGTCTATTTCAAGATTTCATTCAGATCATCATAACAACCTAGTTTGTCCTCTCTCATTCGCCTTAGATTCTTGTGAATACCCTTATTTTTTCGGTTTCATGCTTGGCATTAGTGTGAGAAAAGGGAGCCGAGACAATGCATAGTTTGCCATATGATGCAATGGCCAGAATTGATTATATTATTATTATATTATATTATATTATTGTTTGAGTTATATTATTTCGTTGACGAAATGCTAATTTGATAGGTGAATCTGGGTTATAATGTTCTAATACCTTTGCAGAGGACAATATTTGTTTCATATGATTGAAATCTTCATTACAGTCATATGTTCATTCAATTATAGAGATGATATAAATGTGTCAAATTGTTACCAACAATTTTATAATAATTGACCAACCCATAGAAATATTGTTTGTTTGATATTAGTTGTTACTGGAGCATTTTTACACCCTCATTTTTTCGTGGACACATATGTAAATAAGTAACAGACTTTTTGAACAATTCACATTTGTCGAAAGCGATACTTGAACCTCTGTTCTCTAGCCTTTTCAATTCTTATCAAACCCCACTCAAATGCTCTTTCCTATAGAATTTGTCCCATAACTTTTTCAAAAATTGCTGGAGAGCTTGCTATACCGTATGTCTTCGATTCATCATCTAACTTCGATTGTAAATAAGCAGAAACATACAGGGGTGGTTGGAGAAAGAATCCATCCACCACATAATAATGACATTCAAACAGTACTATGTTATGATTAAGATGAATATTTCCCTCATATATAAAATGTCCCATAAGAGCAATGCAATTATCGAAAACTTACAGCGGTAATTGCATTATATCAAGTCACCATAACAAAACATTTGAAACCGTATCGCTAGACGTCAGTAAACAACACAAATAAATGTCAGATAGACTTCAAAAATAGAAAAACATTTCGCGTTTTGGTGAGTGCTCCATACAATCTATAGACGAAAGTATAAATGAACAAAAAATAACATTTCCTTGAGAATTTCTTTATTCGTGAAATATTCCAATGAATTACATTCGTGCCTAAAAATGACCAGATAATTTTGCATTCAAGCATGATATCTTATACAAATTGCATTCGGTTATTTTCATATTTTGTAAAAGAGCCCTCGTCCTTCGGACTCAGGCACTTTCGCCAAAATATGAAAATAAACTCTTGCAATTTTTAGATATCACGCTTTCTTGCAAAAGTATCGGTAATTTTTATGCACTCGTGCACTTATAACCAAAAACAACATATTTGAGCTTTTGTTTCGAAATCATTACTTGGAACTGACTTTTGTTTTGTTGCAGTCAAAAAGGATGCTGAGCAATATTGAAGCTATATGATGAAAATAGTTGATACAATAACGAAAAGTGAAATCAAAATGAAACCAAGGAGTTTATAGATATTAATGTTTGGTATCTTTATTTTTTCTATCAATACCGAGTTCTGTGTTTTGTTATATGATGATAGAGACCAATGTGACGTTATATGTTACTTTAGTCTATTTCAAGAATAGAGGTAATAATTGAACTCAAATATTACGGCTGTAAGCGCACGCACCAAAATATGCAAATCTATTTCACGTTATTCTTGAGACTTCATCACCCTATTTTTGATTTTTGCTTCTGAACGTTGATATCTTTCTTATTATTAGATCTATTACAAAACTATTATTAATGTAGTTTTTTTTAGTAAATATGATACAATTCATTTAAAAAATAATAATAGCCAGCATAACCAGCTTCAATGAGACCGATTGTCAGCTCTACAGAACACTAATAATGAGTTTTCTTCATTCAGTAACTGGAAAGAGACCAGCCTCACGAATTTTATTGAGGGTGTGAAAAATCATGTGAATTCGAATGATTTTTTTTAAGAATAAGTGGAAGTAAAGTAGTTGGTACGCTTTGAAATAATTATATAAAATAACTGTAAGAGTGTAAAATGGTTGAGCTCGTTATGAGACATCAATATCAAAGGTACGTTTCTTTCAATTATTTCAAAACTGTAGGAGTACTTTTTCGGAGAAAAAAATGGATAATTACCTCTGGCTATTTGAAAATCGCAGAATGTCTGAATTCCTTTTTTTCTTGTTCACCAAAAGTTTTTCAATACTCAGTCTTTAGAAATTTTGAGATCAATGGAAATCTGGTGAATATGTTGTTTGGATAATGACGTGGATAAAGACGCATTTGATCAATGAAAACTTCATCTTCATCTTATGATTATACCCATTTATCATAGTTTCATAATCAGGTAATATATTTGTACAAAGTGAGCGCAGGTATTGTTTTCCATTTGAAAAGAAATTAACCTCACGAATTATGCATATAAATTGATGCATGAAGTCAGAAATTATATATAATTTATGACTCAATGTTATTTCAGTGCATTAATGTATTTTGAAATAATTGAAATGAAAATACTTTTAAATGAATATGGATCTATTCCAAATGAATATATTCAATGGTCACTAACCATTCTCAATCAAACGTGAACCTACTCTCTGGAAGAACGGCATCAAAAAAAATATTATTACTAGAATGAAACTAATGAAGAAGCTACAAATGATTTTTATCAGTCCCTAAATGAATGAATAATCGCATGGAATGCCTCTAAATTATTCAAAACATTCAACCGTTTATACCTTCATGAAGTATTGATGTTGTTTTGAATTAGTTTTCTGTGTGTAGCAAGTTTTATAATTTAGTGATGAACATAGTTAGTTCTCTCAGTGTTCGAAGCATGATTTCACTCAACATATGATTTCAAGGTTACTAAAATTTGCCCCATCAACATCAAAGGTGCTGACTTCACTTTTGCTTCTGTGTAGTTCTGATATTCTGTGGTTAAACATTAAAGTGGATTCTCTTCTATTGAATTTGAATCATTATTACCATGGTTATGTAGTACTGACTGTGGCCAATGACCTAAAACTGCTAGACAGCATTATTTACACATTTTTTTCTTGTCCCTATGCTCGGTCACAGTCTAAGATCGGTGTTTGTTACGATTCAGTATCTGGGACAGACAGTGTTGTCACTCAACCAAAAACCGAAGTAGACGTCTGATAAGTATCTCATTATCCTCCTTCACCAAGTCGCCAAAATTAATATATGAAAACATGTTATGAGGTATAATTGAAGGAAAGAAAAATAAAATCATAATATTCCAGTTTATGGTGGATTATAAACAATGGTGTCTTATTCAGATCATAGATTTCTGAGTGACAATCGATGGATCTGATAAGCGGCAACAGCTATTTCTCTATAGTTGTCATTCATGAACATTTTTGACAGTTAAATAATTTTTATTGTTAGTGTTTATGAAATGTTACGGCCACAGATTTCAATAGCAGCAGCAGTGATTGCTTCTAAAAACAGTTCAAATTGTGTTTTCAACGTTTCAAATACGTATTGGCTATCAGAATAACCCATTATTAGCGGTGAGTGTTTCAGGTTAAGTGAAGTAAACATAGGCGTAGGTTGTTATTTTTTAGAGGGTGGTGATTTAGCAGTGCCAATGTTTATGCTAAATAAACTCTGAGATAGAAGTAAAATGTAAATACAGGAATGGTAAAATAGGTTATCGAATTATTTTAAACAAACATAGTGTGTCATAGAATGACAGTACGTAATAACCAATGTTCATCCATAATGTTGAAGAAAACTTCATGACTAAAACGTTGAAGGCGTAAATGTGTGATATACGTTCTGTATGAACATCTCTAGTAACTAAACTGAAATGTGGCCACAGGAGTTATGAACAGCAGCTGATACTGTTGGGTCTATGGATATACGGAAAAATTAAGATGTTCGATATTTATATTTTGTGCTTTCTTGGTTTATAAAAGATATATTTATACTTTCCCATTGTTATTCTTCATAATATAACATATTATGCTACCTTATTGATTATACAGGGTGCTGTTTACGATTTCAGATGAAATTTGTCTATTCCTTTCATAACCTATCCTCAACCGTTAGCACTCCGTTTGCAAAGCCATTTACCTCACATTGTGAGGGGGACGGTTTGGAATGGATGTTTTGATGGCAAAAAATTCGTTTTCAGCTCGAGATCACAGTCTACAATGATCGATAGCCTTCCACCCAAACGGTAGATACGGTCAATGTACAGTGACTCATATTGATAGTTAATCATTTTCGAAATATTTTGAATGAGTTCATACTGTGAGTATTTGCAATATTACTGAAACAAATGCATTTCTACTAGAGATAATTGATTCCATTTTGATAAATCCAAAATTTCAATGGGTATATTATCTCCAATCTCGTTGAGAATCACTTAAGCATGGGAAGACCTGAAGAAAGGTACATTTCAATATTAACTCTTGGTCAATTCCTAAGATTATTTGGAAACTTTTTTGGAGCACTCAGAGCAAAGGTGGATTCAACAATAATCCATCAGCAAGATAGTTTGAGGCTGCCTATAAAAGGCTTGTGGTACTACCTGATATTTTTGCACCGGAAACAAGAAACTACATGAATATAGGTAATATTCCAGTTTTATCATGTGGAAGACGTGGGACTACACACGATGATTTTTGAGACACAGGCGAATATAAATATGTTGAAACTAGTCTCTACTTGGCTTTTGATTAGTACTCATACTATCCCTCATCTGTGTTGGATTTAGCACATACTCAGGACATATAGTCTCATAAATTTCAGGGTTTGTTATGAGGTATCTGAAGAAATGTATCACCTGCCTGAAATGCCGTGAACTGTTAGAGATGAATGCACCATTTTCTCAGCTCCAAAAAAGAAAAAATATGATTATATCGGATCTCACTTTTACGACAGGATCATCTCCTGTTGATGGAAATGCCCTCAAACCCTCAAATTTGATAAAAGTGATATTGCAGAAATATTTCAGAATCAGAATCCATCACGAAACAATACAAACGTCAGAACCACATCTCAGGCAAAGAATAATAACCATCAAAACAGAAGCTATTTTATTTCGTAATAAATAAAGAATGTAAAAGCTCTTTCATAGCGTTTCATTGTCCTATCACCGATTTACAAACAAGAGTTGTTTCGGCAACTGCTCGATATCATCCTTCTTCTGTTGATGCCCTCTTGGTTGGAAAAATGCACGTCGAGTGCAAATATTTTCAGTTTGGAGTTCGCGTTGTCATATAATTCACTTTTAATATCAAACTTATAAGTGCCATTGAATTTATGCCATCTGGTATACATCTTCATTCATTTTCCGTATGCGTGTAAAATTGAACATGCTCGACCTTTGTCACTAGTCACTATGCATATACTTTTGTTTCCATTGAAATGTTATTAAGGCAAGTTCCTAAATCTTCATTAAGTTCACCAATATACTGATATTTTCTGCATGGAAAATTTGAACCGACCATAACAGTTCATTATATTTTCCATACAAAATCTGTTTATGGAATTATAATACCCATATGATCCCTCATGCACACGACGCCTATGATTCGGAAGCTCCTTCCCTCTAGTAAGACCGTAGTATATTTTAACTCCATCTCTCTCTCTAGCCCTTTTTGTTCAGCTCATTAGCCTTCTGGGGCGACTAGCAAAGGACTATGGTTTAGGATTGTTTATCAATGACTATAGTGTAGCAGCTGAAAAGATAGAATGATCACGTGAACGGCACGCACTCTTTGAATGTTCCTCTCCCCAATGTCACAAGTCCGATTTACACCACTCAACAAAAACGTCGCATTTCCCTGTTCTCCCATAAACTCTCGGGATGCTTTTTTATAAGTGTTCATTATTACACCTCTACAGTTAAATGTCTTTTTTTGATCTTTTTCTTGGAGGTGAAAGAGTGTTTCCATCCATATTATTTAATTAACGTAACACACGTAAATACAAAGCACAAATGAGTACAGTACAGTGTAAACAGTTCTTCATTTATTTCAGTTTAGAAGGCGTGGCTACGACGCGCAGGCTGTATATATAGATGCAGACATTCACTGTTCACACGTCCTTGAATTCTATCTTTTGAACGGCCCGACTATAGCTCTATCTGCCCTCTCTATAATCTAAGACTATGGCCGGCAAGTTTGATTTGATATTCCAAAAACCTGCATTTTCCACGTTTGAAGACGACATACCTTGTGAAATTCGGAAAAGTGTTTGCTAACACGGTTGGCGGACTCCCCTACGGATCGTACGTTATCTTCATTCTCGTCATACTCGAAATATCTCTTTTTCTCCTGCTGATATGCTGAGCATGATCACAACTTCGTGTGAAGTATACCTAATTTTTATTTAAAAGTATATGTTAGCTTTTTTATATCTTCATATTTTCCATTTGTCAGTGCCAAAATAGTTATTCACTGGAAAATTGTCATTGCCAACTTTAAACCAAGGACGCATTGTTGTAATCATTCGATTTTGACCAAGTAAGTAGGTATATTATCGTATATTACGGGAATCCACCATTGATTCGTTGTATTGTAGATGTTTTCGGTTGTTACAGTTTTTTCCTACTCCCACTATTTCGAAACCGTTTATTACTTATTAGCCAGGTGTGAGGTAATGGCTCATTCAGAATACACGTGTATTCTAAATTATTGACGGCCGCTTTCGGATTTTTTTAAACGATGGGATATGTAACATTTGACATGATATTTTTGATCTCATGACTACACTTAGTTGACAAAGAACCAAATTCCGGGAATTTTCGATTTAAATTCTTTATGAAATTGAATTAAAAATGACATTTTCTGGAAATTTCTATTTAACAGTAAGTGAATTGGTACTATATCTAGTTATATTCATCAAGCAAGCAATTGTTTTACCTACTTGCTGTCATCCAGTGTCTCGTTGATCATCGAAAATGGGGGATAACGAAGAAATTCTTGGTATACCAGCAGAAATTACCGCAAGAGCATGGTGGGAGTAGAAAAAGTACAGTAAGCAGGTTGAGAATAAGGCTAGTTACGTGCACTAGCGAATTACTACACTCGTGCTCACAATTTTCGCTCGTGCGTAGTAGGCTACTAATCCTTCTCGTAACGTAATATACTATTATTTCGAACAAGGATAATAACCTGTGATATGTGATTTCTTTACGCAATTTGTACACTGAACATACCCCATAATAATTCAAAAACGACCGATAAGTTACAACTTGGGAGTCCATATTCAAAAATGTCCGAAGTCGTTTTAATTACCTGATGGGAGGTCTAAAGTGATGCGTAGTTACGAGTTGATTCAGTGGGATTAATTATCATCTATATTTCAATTAATATTTTCTCAAAAACCTAATTATCTGTTGAACGTACATTTTTGTACAGCGTACTAAATAAATTTGGTAGTCATTTTTTTCATTTTCAGATAACCGGCATAGTGTTGATAGCAGTTGGGGCATCCATAAGAGCAGTTTACTCTGATTACCATCTATTCCTTAGTGGAAACTATTTCTCCCTTCCAAATCTTCTAATTGCAACGGGATGCTTGATATTTGTAATCTCTTTCCTAGGATGCTACGGAGCAATGAAACAAAGCTGGATTATGCTAATGGCAGTAAGTAGTTTTTTCACTTTCAATCTTCATTTCGAATAATCCCCATTTAGGTGGCATTTATTGACGAGGTGTAGATAATCCAAAAAGAGAATACCTACTTTGTTCACGACTGTTTTGTGCTCTAGCTATACTTGTATCATAATTTATACGTCTTTTCAAGCGACCCCCTGGTCGCTCAAGGCTCAAGTTAATGGCAAAATATGAATATTATGATTCATTATATTTTCAACATAAAAAAATTGAATATTATTGCGTAATATTGACATCAGGATTCGTAGAGAGCAGAATAATTGAAATTAAATTATTTCATAGCTTTGCATTTTTGTAAGTAACTAAGTATAATGAAATATTTAAGAATTCAGGTATTTTTGAGGAATAAGGAATGAAGTTTGAGAAACTATTTTTTTTGGCCCTTTTCAACCTCTGTGAAAGAAGCAAAATAAAAAAATTTCAAACATTCTCTGTTGAAAGGTAGGTGTATACCATTTGAAGACGTTTGATTCATTTACAAAAATAAAGAAATAGTCGATCTGCAACAGCTACTTTCTTGTCTATATGGCCAGACGGCCACTGAGTTACATAGAAATCCCCATTTTTTGATTAATTTGTATACGAAGCATATGAAAATTGAATCAAATACATAGCATGCATAGGAAATATATACACTAACGCAAAAATAGAGAGCTGTTTGTAGAAAAATCTCTCTCACCAGGATAATACTTCATTCAAGCCCGGAAAAAAAAATCTCTATTTAGCTCCCCAGAGGGAATATTTAACTTGTGACAAGTCTGTGATCAATTTTGATTGACATTCCGGTGATATTCATTCTCGTGTCTTCCAAACCAGCCGTCGTTAAAATGTTATATAAGAGCTTGGGTATACTTGTGGAGAGAAGGAGAGTTGAGAAACTATTTTTTCATCCTTTTTTTTCCCGAATGCAAAAGTTTAAATTTCAATTTTTATGAAAGAAGCAAAATCAAAATAATGTTTACAAACACTCTCACCTTGCTCATTGATGTATCACATGAATTTCATGCTCAAGGAGTATATCATGAAACAGTCGTGGATAAATCATCTCTTGTGAGGAAAGCATCGTTCTAATTTTTCTCTTCCTAGTTTTCAGTTTTACTAGGCATGATTTTCATATTTGAATTTTCCGCTGGAATTGCCGGATATGTTTTGAGAGACAAAACTGCCAGTTACCTTGAAACAACAATGAAGGAAAATATGGAATTTTATAAAAATGACTCGGATATTTATGCGATATGGGACAGCATTCAGTCAGAGGTAAATATTCATTGTTAAGTTAAGTGATACTGAACACTGAAGATTTTATGATTTTTGTTGAAATTACGTATCAGAAAGTGTTAGCACCGACATTTCCTCTGAGAATTCAGTTCAGCTGAGTGAATTTGAAGTGGTACAGAAACTACAAAACATATTTTTTATTGGTACCCTATTTTGCTTATTCAAAGTACGTCTCAGCGTGTTTATGTCCAACTCTCAACATTGTGCGCAATTCAACAACCCGAAGAACGTGAAGGTATAACGATGGAATTTGTCGTTGGAACTTCTCGCGGCAACCGGTCTGCAATTTCGAAGATTCCCTATTGTTGCCATCATTGAGAAATGCGCTGAATGTTACCAGAATAAACGCAGGCATTACTTCAACTCTTATCTGATTTCATCAATTTTAAATTTTTGCAATTGCAATAAACTTACCGTATTTTTTATGAAGTCATTCAGTTTTCGAAAATACAGTTTTTATATTGCAGCAACAAAATTATTAGAAAAATAACCAAGTCGTTGCAACCTGGCGCACCAGAATAGAGCATTTTCTATTTAGAGCAGGTAAAAAAAAATACACAAGAATTATATGCAACTCGTTGCTGCGATTTCTTGAGTCACTGCGAGAAGTTTCATCAGTCTCTCAGTTGCTGCACTTACGAAAATTTTCATTACCAATAATAAAATATAGCACCGAATGTTACCTAGAAAAACCTATACATTATCACAACCAATTTTCATTTCATGTAATAGTAATAAATTCAGTCACTCCTTTTTTGAATACTTTAATTATCCAAAAATAATTAAAACACGCATAATTACCTTTTTTCGCAATGATGCCACCACGTCGGCGAAAAGTTAATTTTTATTTTTCTAATTTTTCTACAACGGAAAGTATTGATATCATCACGGTATCAAGCATTTCACATTATGAATTTCCATTTTTGTGGTAGTTGCTAAAGAGATGATTTCATTCTTTTCAAAACAAATACCAGCGTTCTAATTGAGCTTCCAAAAAAATTATGGTCGATCACTCTATAACTGAACCGATTATTGGACAAATTTGTCTATTCGAAGTAAATGTTAATTCATATTTCCTGTCCCTTGATGCACGCGAGTAGGAGATTTGAGCCGGTTCTAAGCCTCCCCCCACCACTATGACGTCATTAATGACTAATTAATGACATCATAGTGGTGGGGGTTGACCTTGAACGGCTCAACTGGTGCATAGGACGTCATTAATGATTAATGACATCATAGTGGTGGGGGTTGACCTTGAACGGCTCAACTGGTGCATAGGACGTCATTATTGATCAATGACATCATAGTGGTGGGGGTTGACCTTGAACGGCTCAACTGGTGCATAGGACCTTGAAAAATTTTTTTAAAATGTAATTATGGGATTCTTTGTGTGTGACGTCATTCGACCTTGAGATAGGCGCATTGTAATGCATCTTCATGTGTACTTCAGTCAGTGGGGGGGGGGGGGAATTAGAATTTGCATACACGGTAAAGATATCCTTCATGTATGAAGAATAGATTGCATACACACGGATTAATGTCTCTGTACTACATTGCATAGAAGTACACATGTCTACACATACACGCACAAACACCACACACCCAAAGTTCACCAACACGAGCCCTCACTACACCTCACGTCTGCACTCCACGAAGTCACAGTCACGAATGAATACCCGAGCTGACAAACACCACCCACCCAAACCAACACGAGCCCCCACTACACCTCACGTCTGCACTCCACGAAGTCACAGTCACGAATGAATACCCGAACTGACAAACACCACCCACCCAAAGTTCACCAACACGAGCCCCCACTACACCTCACATCTGCACTCCACCTCACATCTGCACTCCACCTCACATCTGCACTCCACGAAGTCCCAGCCACGAATGAATGCCCGCACTGCTCTCTGTAAGCTCATTGATTTGGAGAGTGGAGGGGTTGCAACGTCAGGCAGTCTGGTGGGGTACTAGAGATGTGTGCGCATCCGCTGCATAGATAGTGGTGGGAGGCGGCTCGCTATCCATTATATAAGAAATGCGGATTTTCATGTGGAATCATTATATCTGCAATGCTCTCGAGTATTGGCGGGGTTTATCTTAAATGGCATTGTCCTTGAATGACATTGACTTTGGAAAAACGATCGAAGTGGTCGTGACAAAAATTGTGGCGTTTGAATAATTTGGATAACCTTGATGACGAGTCACCGTGAATGACCTTCGCTTAGCATGTGCAACTTTCACCTTTAATACTTTGGAGTTTTGACGGGGTGTATCTTGAACGGTATTGTCCTTGAATGACATTAACTTTCAAAGTGTTTGAAGTGGTCCTGACAGAATGTGACATGTTTTCTAATCATGAATAGCCTTGATGATGAATTACCCTGAATGACATTGTATGTGTATGTACCCACTAACGTATGGAACTTTGACCTTGAATACCCTTGATTGTTGGCGGTTCCAACTTGCTCGACATTGCCCTTGAAATGAAATTGAAAAGTTTCATTATCATCATCGTGTGAATATTCAGTGAATTACAAAAACCATGATGATGAGTAACTTTGAATGACTTTCGTGTACCATCCTGCTTTGACCTTGAATACCCTTGAGTGTTGGTGGGGTTGGGTTTGAACGGTATTGTCCTCGAAATAACATTGGAAACATTCAGAATGGCCTCGACAGAATATCATCATTTTCAATATATTGTGACCTTCAATAACGTTGATGACGAGTTATCCTGAATGTCATCTGTGTATCCTCTGGCATGTGAAACTTTTGGCCTTGAGTGCCCTTGAGTGTAGGTGGGGTCGATCTCGACCGGCATTTTCCATGAATGGCATTGAGATGACTTTTAAATTGTTTGAAGTAGTCCCAATGACATATCACCAATTTTTATATTTTGCGACCTCCAATAACCTTGAAGACGAGTAACCCTGACGACTGGATTGAGCTGGAACGGTATTGTCCTCGAATGACATTGAAATGTCTTTGGAAACGTTTAGAATGGTCTCGGCAAAATATCGCGCTTTCATTGTGACCTTCAATAACCTTGATGACTCTGAATGTCCCTTGTGCCCCCTCTACAATCTGCCACTTTCGACTCTGAATATCCTTGAGTGTTGATGGGGTCGAGCTTGAACGGTATTGTCCTTGAATGGCATTGAAATGACTTTGGAAACGTTCAGAATAGCCCCGACAAAATATCGTCATTTTCAATACATTGTGACCTTCAATGACCTCGATGACGAGCGACCCTGAAGATCCCTTTAGCTTGTGCAGCTTTGACGTTGAATACTCTTGAGTGTTGATCTTGAACGGCATTACCGTTGAATGACATTGAGATGACTTTGGACGAAAAACAGATGACTTTGGACGAAAAACAATTGATGTGTTTGTGTTTGTCATGTCCCGATAAAATATCACCATACTCAAATTTGTATAACCTTCAATAACCTTGACGAATGGTTGGTCCACTAGCGTATGCAGCTTTGACCTTGAGTACCCTTGAGTATTGTCGGGGTCGAGCTTGAACGGCACTGCCCTCGAATGACATTGAAAGACTTTGAAATCGCATATTTTTATATTTTGTGACCTTACTAAACCACATGACGAGTCACTTCAAAAAACAATTGATGTATTTGTGTTTGACATGTGCCGATGAAATATCGCCATATTTAATATTTTATAACCTTCAATAACCTTGACGAAGGGTTACCCTGTTGGTCCTCTATGCAGCTTTGACCTTGAGAACCCTTGAGTATTGGCGGGGTCGAGCTTGAACGGCACTGCCCTTGAATGATATTGAAAGACTTTGAAAATGTTTGGAGTGGTCCCTTATCACTGACTTTAATATTGTGTGACCTTCAACAACCTTGACGGCGAGTTACCCTCTAGCATATACCGCTTCGACCTTGGGTACCCTTGAGTATTGGCGGGGTCGAGTTCGAACTGCCCTTGAATGACATTGAAAATGTTTGGAGCGGTCCCATATCGCTACTTTTATTATTGTGTGACCTTCAATAACCTTGACGATAATTTACCCTGTCCACCCTCTAGCATATTCCGTTTCGATCTTGAATACCCGTGAGTGTTGACGGGGGTCGAGCTTGAACGGTATTGCCCTTAAATGACATTGAATGACTTTGAAATTGTTTGGAGCGTTCCCTTATCGCGCCACCTTTGATATTGTGTGACCTTCAATAATCTTGTTGACTGCGAGGCGTATGCAACTTTGACCTTGGATACCCTTGAGTGTTGACGGGATCCAGATTGAACGGTTATACCCTTTAATAAAAATGAAATGAATTTGAAGACGTTTGAAAACGGTATTATCCTTGAATTACATTGAAATGACTTTGGAAAAACGTTCATAATAGCCCCGACAAAATATCGTCATTTTCAATATATTGTGACCTTCAATGATCTCGATGACGAGCGACCCTGAATGTCCCTTATGTATCCTTTAGCTTGTGCAGCTTTGACGTTGAATACTCTTGATTATTGACGGAGTCGAACTTGAACGGCATCACCGTTGAATCACATTGAGATGACTTTGGAAGAAAAACAATTGATGTATTTGTGTTTGACATGTCCCGATAAAATGGTCAACTCATAAGAGGCTGTTTTATGAGAAAGAATTATTGAAAACTGCAAATCCTGACGTGTATCTGATGGAAAAGGTGTTGAGAAGAAAAAATAATAGACTATACATAAAGTGGTTGGGTCTTCCAAGTGAGCATGATTCATGGATTGATGAATCAGATGTGGTTTAATATTTGTATGAAAATAATTTTTATTATCCATGTAGTAAGTGATGATAAAGCGTTGTAAGAGTACACTAGTATTTTGCTTGTATGTTTTCCAAAATATATGTTTTATTACCCACTCTGTGTTTGATTGTATTTGATTATATGATTCAAAAATTCCTGTCAATTGGTAGCTTCTATATCAAAAAATGATACAAATATGATAATATACAATCAATGTATTCATCATAATTTCAGACAATGGTTATTAATTATCGAGGTGTTGCATCAGGAAGCATTTCTGGTCCAAGTTCTGTATACATTGGAATAACGTCGACCTAGTATTTGACACCTTTCGATTTGCTTTTCGTGTATGAGGTACCAGCAATGATTGAAGTGAACTCTGCTATTGGGATGGAGTTGACCAACTTTCTCACATAAGTGCCAGTCTTTTCTGCAAACAGCACATATATAGTTCCAACAGTCCATAGTATATTTATCACACTGCAAGCAACGTTGTTGAAGTGGCAATGATTCCGTCATCTCTTCTATCGCACAGGTTCTACAAATCTTTCTACAAATACCCACAATAGAACACTCAATTTTCTCGGGACACTTGAAGGATATAACCAAGATGGCTGCTGCAGGAGCTGCAATGTTAGATGTTCTAGCACATGCTGATTCTAATAACAATTTAGGTGAAGTTGAAGAACAGCAGGTCGCTGAAGACGAGGAATTGTCATCGAAGAGCTGAACGACTCTGAAGACGAGGGTATCGAATGCGATGTAAATACCAATCAACCTGGTGATTTGGCCGTCAGTGTGGAAATATTCAGAGTCCAGGCGCTGAATATGAATCACAGTGTGAATAATCATGGACTGGAGTTGTGTTGTGTAACTGAGAGCTTTGTTAGAATTGCCACCGTTACCGGACAAATCACAAAATTATGCCCCATGTGTTACCATTTTTATGGCGCTCGTGTGAATAATTGTGGGTGGTATGAGCAAGCGGATAAGCAGAAGACTCAACCATTCTCTGACTTAGTATGGACATGGTGTAAAGCATGTAGCACTCTGCTTACACAGTATCGATATATCGAAACATGCATGATTTGCAATAACGCCCCTCCTTTGCACCACTTACCCTGGACCACTGGTTGTAAAACTATCAGCCCTGTTCAGGGCTACATTAAAGAAACAGACAGTGAATAGATATCTCCGACACATGAATGAGATGAATGCATGAAACATTTGTTTGGTGTTCTTTCACCTCTTGACTATAGTAGAATACACACACTTATGATGCATAAGGTGTTCGAAATATGTACAATTAGCAATAATATTGGAATTTGAGTGAAAAAATCAATAAAAAAAAAAAGGTGATAATAGTTGAATACATACTTATAATGCATAAGGTGCTCAAAATATGTATAATGAGCTGTAAAAATGAGATTTGAGGAAAAAAATCAATAAATGATATGTCAATGTCATTTCGCGCGCTTTTTTTGGGTAAGTGGTGGGGGAAGGTCTAGAATCGGCGTAAACTCTCTACTCGACAAAAAAAAATTCTTTCAAAAATCAACTATTTTATCAGAAAGTTGAATAAACTTATATAGTTTCATTACTAGAATCTGAAGAAATGAAAAAAAAAAGTTATTTGATGACTAAAAAACTTTATTTATTTTTCTGTCATTTTTTTGTTCCCAGCAATTATTTTACAACATTTTTCATACAATATTCATTTTTTCTATAGAGATATGTATTCTAAAACCTGAAAAACTCAACATTTTTCGAAAAAAAGAACGTTCATCCATAGATATAACGCGGCTTCGAATCTCACCCAAAGACAATAGAATAATCTCAATTTTGGCATTCAATATTTCTTTTTCTGTGAAAATGTCGATATCAAGAGGTACAGAAATCGAAATTTTCCATAAAATCTCTATGAAATGATGAGTTTTCAAAGATAAATAGAAATTAAACAATATTTCCTTACCCAACCATTATTTTTGCTTGTATTTATTCGAATATTTTTATATGCTTCACTACCGTTATACACATATTATTTTTGATAGTGCGAATTATATTTCCATTTGCATTATTTTACTTTACAAATCAATAGATCGTCACAAGTTTCAGAAGTATTCGCTTGAAGTTACATATCAAAAACCATAGTCTTCCGCTTCACAGGCGGACGTGCTTACCTCTACAATATCGTGTAATCCAAAGCCTATCTTGACGTTCTTCGAAAGGCTAAAACATGAATTTCCAATAATTCATTGAAGTTCAATATGGCATACTTGCTGTCATTCATTGTCGATCATTGAAAATGAGTTCTGCTCCACCAGAAATTACCACACAAGCGCTCGTAATAGGCCTAGTACCTATCCTTCTCGTTACCTGATATATTATTACGCACTCTTAACTGACAATAATTATATGAAAAATGATACACTTTAATACATTGTACATTGGTTTATCAAAAAAGAAATTAACAGATGTTTCTTTTCAATCCGACTGAAGGTAGTTCTAGAACAAATCGAAGTAGTCGCATAGTTATTCAGCTCGCTCAAATCATGAGCTAAAATTGCAGTTCAAATTGGAAAATTTGACATATTTGTAATATCAGATAAAACTAGCGTCCTGAAATACAAAAATCAAAATTATTTTTCCGAAAATAAACGTCCAACGAAGCCACCCACATAAGAGTCATACCTGAATTGATAGCGACTTGGCGTGGGATTACATCACTCAATAAGAATTGGTTTGAAAAGGTGTAAAAGAATAATGGAATTGCCCCGGTTGCAAACGCTGCGTGGATTAAGAGCAAGCTCGAAAAAAATCTATGAACCGATTACGGTGCTACTGAAAGAAATTTCACAAGAGTAGCTCAAATTTATTACATTCTCGACAATAATTCAGGATAAGAGAATGGAATAATCTATTGTGATTCTTAAGGCTCTAAGCTGAATAAGAAAGCTTTTTTTATGCTTATTCATAAAAGACCCTTCGAAGATGGATTAACTACTGAACATTGTTGGGGATGCGCGACTATTTCTGCTTTTATTCCACTATCATTCTAAAACGTTTCTGAACAGGCTATGAATCCAACTTCTCACAATCTGTCTTTGAAAGAGGTAATAGCGGAAGCTAAACAAGTCAAAGAAGAATTATATACCACCTGTTACTACACCACGTTAAACCCAGAATTTGTTTTTGTCAGACACTGTTCCACGCAGCGCGTGAATTTTTTTGTAGAATACGATTTGTTTAACCTTCAAGTACTCTCCATTTCGGGACTGTGAAAAATTGGTCAAAAAATTGAAATCAATGTCATAAGAGCTCTATTCGCACATCCAGCGGTCTCGGGATTTTATCTTGAATTTTTATACACGAAAGCATTTGCTAAGCAAAATATCGAAAATCATGGAAATGCACGCATTTCGGTCGATTGAGTTTTGTGAATGAGGGATATATGTTGAGATTATTTCCAGAAAACATGTAAACTCGGGAAACATCAAAATCGAAAACAGAAACAATTTAGTACTCGAGAAAGTATCTGAAAAGTAAGCCAAACGCCCGGTTTATTTTGATCATTTCAATCGGTTAAAAGGTCTTGTACATTAAATCGCTGTAAAACTCTGTAGAGGCAGTCTAACCTTCAACTGTTTTCATCGTTTTTTTTTGCATTGAGGAAAATAACCACACATAAAAACCTGTGAACCATGTCAAACAAACCCGGATTACACCACTGAATCAATCTGTTTGAAAGACATTATTTGTTTGTGGTGGATGGATTCTTTATTATAGCTCTTTTGGGTTTTCAACCTACCACAATCTGAAAAAAATATTAATCAATATTGAATCTATACAAGTGTAGAAGGGTAGATTTTCAATCTACCCCAAAAAGTTAATGCGATAATTCAAAGAAATGGTCCCTTATGAAAGGAACACGTTCAATTAGTCAGCAACTTTTCGTATATCTCAAATTTGCCTATCAAAAAATACAAGAACTGAAATACTTATCGTTTCGGAAACCAAATCTGCTTCCGTTTTCAAAACCTGCATAGATATTCTCTCATGGTTGAATTTTTTTTTTTTGGTTCGATTAGTTGCCGACTAATTGAACGTGTTCCTTTCACAAGTAACCATTTCTTTGAATTATCGCAGCAACTTTTTGGGGTGGATTGAAAATCTGCCCTTCTACACTTGTATAGATTGAATATTGATTAATATTTTTTCAGATTGTGGTAGTTTAAAAAAACTCAAAAAGCTAGAAGAATTAATCAGTCTATTATTAAAATAATCAAGTACACATTTTTATCATTATTTCACGGCCATTTAATTGAAGTCCGATCCGCGTACAAGTTGAAAACTGATTTTTATAGGCAAAAAATATCGATACTACAAAGGGAAAATCAACAATGCTAGATGGTAAATAGTGCCGCAGTATTGAAAAACTGTGAATACTTTCTGAAACGAAGGGAAGAGAAAAATAATTGTAACATTATATTGCCAATCGAAAATTTTTACTAATTAGATTGGAGCTGGTTGAAATTCAATATATATTCATCGGTCACTGTTTTCGAAGTGTTTCGAAAAGTCACTGAATGTAAATTCCATGTTCTAAATGGAGTACCACGCAGCGCGTGAAAAAATGTATTTCAGGACCTTAAATTTCACAAAATTTGCAATGAACATTGTGTACGTGTGTATTATTTTCTGTATATGATTCAGAATACTTTTTGTGAATAACTTTTATTAATGATGAAATGAAACCGGTGTAAACATAGAAAATTATATTTATAATAAATGAAGCATCTCAAGTACATAGCATAGCGATATCATACATGAAAACGTTTGGACCACATCAAACAAATGCCAATGGAAATTTTTTATCGTGTTCTAAATGGAGTACCACGCAGCGCGTGAAAAAATGTATTTCAGGACCTTAAATTTCACAAAATTTGCAATGAACATTGTGTACGTGTGTATTATTTTCTGTATATGATTCAGAATACTTTTTGTGAATAACTTTTGTTAATGATGAAATGAAACCGGTGTAAACATAGAAAATTATATTTATAATAAATGAAGCATCTCAAGTACATAGCATAGCGATATCATACATGAAAACGTTTGGACCAAATCAAACAAATGCCAATGGAAATTTTTTATCGATTAGTCTGGAATTCTCAGCATAAATGGAATGAGACATGAACACTTTCAAAATATAATGGAATAAGCTATGAATTTTTTATTACATTTTTCATACAATTGTATACGAATTTGAAAATGTCATTCGTTTAATATGAATGAATAATGTTTGAGATCCACGGATCAGACTATTCAGCGAACACCATGAGCTATGAATTGATTATTACATTTTTCACATAATTATATATAATATTACTCGATATCATACTAGGATATGGTATACCTTCGAAATATGAGGAGATAAGCTATAAAATGTGAATTATTACATTTTTTCACACAAGTATATGTAAAATTTGATCATTATAAGTTTTGTGACAGAGGGGGGCGAGTTGAAAAACTGTGCCTCATCTGTTACATCTGTTTATGTAATACAGCACTAACCGTGGACCGTTTGGTCAAAAAACAATCAGCCCTTTTCAGGACTACATTATCCAAACACAAAGTAAATATCTCACGGTGAGATTCAGTAACTGATGAGATTTCCATAGAACATGGAAAATTTTTTCCTCTTTAAGAATATATGCTAAAATATGGTCAAGGCGACTGCGACAGCGGAATGAATAGCGACAACTTTCAATTCATGAATTGATTTTAAGTCCACGTAATATGAATGAAAAAATGTTTGAGATCCACTGGTCAAACTATTCAGCGAACACCATGAGCTATGAATTGATTATTTCATTTTACACAATAATATATAATTTTACTCATTATCATAATAGGATATGGTATACTTTCGATATATGAGAGAATAAGCTATAGAATGTGAAGTATTACATGTTTTCACACACACAAGTATATGTAATTTTAATCATTATCACTAAAGGTTTTGGCTCGACTTCTATGCGGAATAAGTAGCCGGCACTAGCTAGTTATTATATAAATGTAACATCAAATACAAAACAGACAAAATGTATACCGATAAATTGTCATATTATTTTTTTTATATATATATATATATATATATATATATATATATATATATATATATATATATATATATATACATATATATATATATGTGCAAGAACACATTTTTTTTATTATTTTGTGGTGATATATGGATATGTTTGAAAGTGAGGGTATGTCTTCAGACAAGTACCAATCTTTGGGGTGGTATTTTCATCGAAAGCGTGGGTGGGAAGACTTTGAGAAGGGGGTGTGGCTACCCTTCTTATTTAAAGCTATGCAGTTAGCAGGTAGTGTCCATAGTTCATTCGAATCGAAAATTCAGTCGATCTTTTTTTTTAGTGTATTATCATATAATCTGTTCTGAAATGTCCATCAATATAATATCGTCAATTACGGTGGCGCGTGCAATGTGCAATATACCGCCAGCATCAAACAGTTCGTTGGCTAGTGAGCTGGATGATCTGATGGAAGTGTATGAAGGAAACAATTTACCGTTCCACCAGTCTGATGAAACTATAAGTGTTCCAGAGTCATCGTTGCTGGAGGAATATTTAACTGAAGCGGTCCCAACCCATCAAGTGGCTGGCATCGAGGAGAACCAGCCAATCAACATGATCCTTGCACCTGTGGCGTATAATGAGACGTCAACATCATGGGATGATGTTATAGACCGTTTGAGAACCTGCAAATCCGACAAAATCAGCATCGAACGTCGAATGGAGGAAAATGCTCTACAAATCGCTGAGAAGCATGAGTTGAGAGGACAGCTTCTGTCGGAGGTGAAGGAGTTGGAAGCACGATTGACTCAGATTCGAGCTCAAGTAGCTGACATCGAGATGTCAAATATTGAGCTATCTAGGTGTCAGGATCAGCTGATGATGTGCTGGGAGCGACAACAGGGACAGTGGGAGGAGATGAAGTATATTGTGAACGAGTGACATTTTCAAAATATTATACAATTGTGTGAAAAATGAAATAATCAATTCATAGCTCATGGTGTTCGCTGAATAGTCATATCACGCGGACTTTGATTCATTTCATGAATTGAAAGTTGTCGCTATTCATTCCGCTGTCGCAGTCGCTGGCATTGGCAGATTTTAATCTATCATCGACAGATTCTAATCTGGCATTGACAGATTTTAACCCTCATAACTTACTGAATCTCACTGTGAAATATCTACTTTGTGTTTGGATAATGTAGTCCTGAAAAGGGCTGATTGTTTTTTGACCAAACGGTCCACGGTTAGTGCTGTATTACATAAACAGATGTAACAGATGAGGCACAGTTTTTCAACTCGCCCCCCTCTGTCACAAAACTTATAATGATCAAATTTTACATATACTTGTGTGAAAAAATGTAATAATTCACATTTTATAGCTTATCTCCTCATATTTCGAAGGTATACCATATCCTAGTATGATATCGAGTAATATTATATATAATTATGTGAAAAATGTAATAATCAATTCATAGCTCATGGTGTTCGCTGAATAGTCTGATCCGTGGATCTCAAACATTATTCATTCATATTAAACGAATGACATTTTCAAATTCGTATACAATTGTGTGAAAAATGTAATAAAAAATTCATAGCTTATTCCATTATATTTTGAAAGTGTTCATGTCTCATTCCATTTATGCTGAGAATTCCAGACTAATCGATAAAAAATTTCCATTGGCATTTGTTTGATTTGGTCCAAACGTTTTCATGTATGATATCGCTATGCTATGTACTTGAGATGCTTCATTTATTATAAATATAATTTTCTATGTTTACACCGGTTTCATTTCATCATTAACAAAAGTTATTCACAAAAAGTATTCTGAATCATATACAGAAAATAATACACACGTACACAATGTTCATTGCAAATTTTGTGAAATTTAAGGTCCTGAAATACATTTTTTCACGCGCTGCGTGGTACTCCATTTAGAACACGATAAAAAATTTCCATTGGCATTTGTTTGATGTGGTCCAAACGTTTTCATGTATGATATCGCTATGCTATGTACTTGAGATGCTTCATTTATTATAAATATAATTTTCTATGTTTACACCGGTTTCATTTCATCATTAATAAAAGTTATTCACAAAAAGTATTCTGAATCATATACAGAAAATAATACACACGTACACAATGTTCATTGCAAATTTTGTGAAATTTAAGGTCCTGAAATACATTTTTTCACGCGCTGCGTGGTACTCCATTTAGAACATGGAATTTACATTCAGTGACTTTTCGAAACACTTCGAAAACAGTGACCGATGAATATATATTGAATTTCAACCAGCTCCAATCTAATTAGTAAAAATTTTCGATTGGCAATATAATGTTACAATTATTTTTCTCTTCCCTTCGTTTCAGAAAGTATTCACAGTTTTTCAATACTGCGGCACTATTTACCATCTAGCATTGTTGATTTTCCCTTTGTAGTATCGATATTTTTTGCCTATAAAAATCAGTTTTCAACTCGTACGCGGATCGGACTTCAATTAAATGGCCGTGAAATAATGATAAAAATGTGTACTTGATTATTTTAATAATAGACTGATTAATTCTTTTAGCTTTTTGAGTTTTTTTAACCTACCACAATCTGAAAAAATATTAATCAATATTCAATCTATACAAGTGTAGAAGGGCAGATTTTCAATCCACCCCAAAAAGTTGCTGCGATAATTCAAAGTAATGGTTACTTGTGAAAGGAACACGTTCAATTAGTCGGCAACTAATCGAACCAAAAAAAAAAAATTCAACCATGAGAGAATATCTATGCAGGTTTTGAAAACGGAAGCAGATTTGGTTTCCGAAACGATAAGTATTTCAGTTCTTGTATTTTTTGATAGGCAAATTTGAGATATACGAAAAGTTGCTGACTAATTGAACGTGTTCCTTTCATAAGGGACCATTTCTTTGAATTATCGCATTAACTTTTTGGGGTAGATTGAAAATCTACCCTTCTACACTTGTATAGATTCAATATTGATTAATATTTTTTTCAGATTGTGGTAGGTTGAAAACCCAAAAGAGCTATAATAAAGAATCCATCCACCACAAACAAATAATGTCTTTCAAACAGATTGATTCAGTGGTGTAATCCGGGTTTGTTTGACATGGTTCACAGGTTTTTATGTGTGGTTATTTTCCTCAATGCAAAAAAAAACGATGAAAACAGATGAAGGTTAGACTGCCTCTACAGAGTTTTACAGCGATTTAATGTACAAGACCTTTTAACCGATTGAAATGATCAAAATAAACCGGGCGTTTGGCTTACTTTTCAGATACTTTCTCGAGTACTAAATTGTTTCTGTTTTCGATTTTGATGTTTCCCGAGTTTACATGTTTTCTGGAAATAATCTCAACATATATCCCTCATTCACAAAACTCAATCGACCGAAATGCGTGCATTTCCATGATTTTCGATATTTTGCTTAGCAGATGCTTTCGTGTATAAAAATTCAAGATAAAATCCCGAGACCGCTGGATGTGCGAATAGAGCTCTTATGACATTGATTTCAATTTTTTGACCAATTTTTCACAATCCCGAAATGGAGAGTACTTGAAGGTTAAACAAATCGTATTCTACAAAAAAATTCACGCGCTGCGTGGAACAGTGTCTGACAAAAACAAATTCTGGGTTTAACGTGGTGTAGTAACAGGTGGTATATAATTCTTCTTTGACTTGTTTAGCTTCCGCTATTACCTCTTTCAAAGACAGATTGTGAGAAGTTGGATTCATAGCCTGTTCAGAAACGTTTTAGAATGATAGTGGAATAAAAGCAGAAATAGTCGCGCATCCCCAACAATGTTCAGTAGTTAATCCATCTTCGAAGGGTCTTTTATGAATAAGCATAAAAAAAGCTTTCTTATTCAGCTTAGAGCCTTAAGAATCACAATAGATTATTCCATTCTCTTATCCTGAATTATTGTCGAGAATGTAATAAATTTGAGCTACTCTTGTGAAATTTCTTTCAGTAGCACCGTAATCGGTTCATAGATTTTTTTCGAGCTTGCTCTTAATCCACGCAGCGTTTGCAACCGGGGCAATTCCATTATTCTTTTACACCTTTTCAAACCAATTCTTATTGAGTGATGTAATCCCACGCCAAGTCGCTATCAATTCAGGTATGACTCTTATGTGGGTGGCTTCGTTGGACGTTTATTTTCGGAAAAATAATTTTGATTTTTGTATTTCAGGACGCTAGTTTTATCTGATATTACAAATATGTGTGGGGGAAGGTCTAGAATCGGCGTAAACTCTCTACTCGACAAAAATAAATTCTTTCAAAAATCAACTATTTTATCAGAAAGTTGAATAAACTTATATAGTTTCATTACTAGAATCTGAAGAAATGAAAAAAAAAGTTATTTGATGACTAAAAAACTTTATTTATCTTTCTGTCATTTTTTTGTTCCCAGCAATTATTTTACAACATTTTTCATACAATATTCATTTTTTCTATAGAGATATGTATTCTAAAACCTGAAAAACTCAACATTTTTCGAAAAAAAGAACGTTCATCCATAGATATAACGCGGCTTCGAATCTCACCCAAAGACAATAGAATAATCTCAATTTTGGCATTCAATATTTCTTTTTCTGTGAAAATGTCGATATCAAGAGGTACAGAAATCGAAATTTTCCATAAAATCTCTATGAAATGATGAGTTTTCAAAGATAAATAGAAATTAAACAATATTTCCTTACCCAACCATTATTTTTGCTTGTATTTATTCGAATATTTTTATATGCTTCACTACCGTTATACACATATTATTTTTGATAGTGCGAATTATATTTCCATTTGCATTATTTTACTTTACAAATCAATAGATCGTCACAAGTTTCAGAAGTATTCGCTTGAAGTTACATATCAAAAACCATAGTCTTCCGCTTCACAGGCGGACGTGCTTACCTCTACAATATCGTGTAATCCAAAGCCTATCTTGACGTTCTTCGAAAGGCTAAAACATGAATTTCCAATAATTCATTGAAGTTCAATATGGCATACTTGCTGTCATTCATTGTCGATCATTGAAAATGAGTTCTGCTCCACCAGAAATTACCACACAAGCGCTCGTAATAGGCCTAGTACCTATCCTTCTCGTTACCTGATATATTATTACGCACTCTTAACTGACAATAATTATATGAAAAATGATACACTTTAATACATTGTACATTGGTTTATCAAAAAAGAAATTAACAGATGTTTCTTTTCAATCCGACTGAAGGTAGTTCTAGAACAAATCGAAGTAGTCGCATAGTTATTCAGCTCGCTCAAATCATGAGCTAAAATTGCAGTTCAAATTGGAAAATTTGACATATTTGTAATATCAGATAAAACTAGCGTCCTGAAATACAAAAATCAAAATTATTTTTCCGAAAATAAACGTCCAACGAAGCCACCCACATAAGAGTCATACCTGAATTGATAGCGACTTGGCGTGGGATTACATCACTCAATAAGAATTGGTTTGAAAAGGTGTAAAAGAATAATGGAATTGCCCCGGTTGCAAACGCTGCGTGGATTAAGAGCAAGCTCGAAAAAAATCTATGAACCGATTACGGTGCTACTGAAAGAAATTTCACAAGAGTAGCTCAAATTTATTACATTCTCGACAATAATTCAGGATAAGAGAATGGAATAATCTATTGTGATTCTTAAGGCTCTAAGCTGAATAAGAAAGCTTTTTTTATGCTTATTCATAAAAGACCCTTCGAAGATGGATTAACTACTGAACATTGTTGGGGATGCGCGACTATTTCTGCTTTTATTCCACTATCATTCTAAAACGTTTCTGAACAGGCTATGAATCCAACTTCTCACAATCTGTCTTTGAAAGAGGTAATAGCGGAAGCTAAACAAGTCAAAGAAGAATTATATACCACCTGTTACTACACCACGTTAAACCCAGAATTTGTTTTTGTCAGACACTGTTCCACGCAGCGCGTGAATTTTTTTGTAGAATACGATTTGTTTAACCTTCAAGTACTCTCCATTTCGGGATTGTGAAAAATTGGTCAAAAAATTGAAATCAATGTCATAAGAGCTCTATTCGCACATCCAGCGGTCTCGGGATTTTATCTTGAATTTTTATACACGAAAGCATCTGCTAAGCAAAATATCGAAAATCATGGAAATGCACGCATTTCGGTCGATTGAGTTTTGTGAATGAGGGATATATGTTGAGATTATTTCCAGAAAACATGTAAACTCGGGAAACATCAAAATCGAAAACAGAAACAATTTAGTACTCGAGAAAGTATCTGAAAAGTAAGCCAAACGCCCGGTTTATTTTGATCATTTCAATCGGTTAAAAGGTCTTGTACATTAAATCGCTGTAAAACTCTGTAGAGGCAGTCTAACCTTCATCTGTTTTCATCGTTTTTTTTTGCATTGAGGAAAATAACCACACATAAAAACCTGTGAACCATGTCAAACAAACCCGGATTACACCACTGAATCAATCTGTTTGAAAGACATTATTTGTTTGTGGTGGATGGATTCTTTATTATAGCTCTTTTGGGTTTTCAACCTACCACAATCTGAAAAAAATATTAATCAATATTGAATCTATACAAGTGTAGAAGGGTAGATTTTCAATCTACCCCAAAAAGTTAATGCGATAATTCAAAGAAATGGTCCCTTATGAAAGGAACACGTTCAATTAGTCAGCAACTTTTCGTATATCTCAAATTTGCCTATCAAAAAATACAAGAACTGAAATACTTATCGTTTCGGAAACCAAATCTGCTTCCGTTTTCAAAACCTGCATAGATATTCTCTCATGGTTGAATTTTTTTTTTTGGTTCGATTAGTTGCCGACTAATTGAACGTGTTCCTTTCACAAGTAACCATTACTTTGAATTATCGCAGCAACTTTTTGGGGTGGATTGAAAATCTGCCCTTCTACACTTGTATAGATTGAATATTGATTAATATTTTTTCAGATTGTGGTAGGTTAAAAAAACTCAAAAAGCTAAAAGAATTAATCAGTCTATTATTAAAATAATCAAGTACACATTTTTATCATTATTTCACGGCCATTTAATTGAAGTCCGATCCGCGTACGAGTTGAAAACTGATTTTTATAGGCAAAAAATATCGATACTACAAAGGGAAAATCAACAATGCTAGATGGTAAATAGTGCCGCAGTATTGAAAAACTGTGAATACTTTCTGAAACGAAGGGAAGAGAAAAATAATTGTAACATTATATTGCCAATCGAAAATTTTTACTAATTAGATTGGAGCTGGTTGAAATTCAATATATATTCATCGGTCACTGTTTTCGAAGTGTTTCGAAAAGTCACTGAATGTAAATTCCATGTTCTAAATGGAGTACCACGCAGCGCGTGAAAAAATGTATTTCAGGACCTTAAATTTCACAAAATTTGCAATGAACATTGTGTACGTGTGTATTATTTTCTGTATATGATTCAGAATACTTTTTGTGAATAACTTTTATTAATGATGAAATGAAACCGGTGTAAACATAGAAAATTATATTTATAATAAATGAAGCATCTCAAGTACATAGCATAGCGATATCATACATGAAAACGTTTGGACCACATCAAACAAATGCCAATGGAAATTTTTTATCGTGTTCTAAATGGAGTACCACGCAGCGCGTGAAAAAATGTATTTCAGGACCTTAAATTTCACAAAATTTGCAATGAACATTGTGTACGTGTGTATTATTTTCTGTATATGATTCAGAATACTTTTTGTGAATAACTTTTGTTAATGATGAAATGAAACCGGTGTAAACATAGAAAATTATATTTATAATAAATGAAGCATCTCAAGTACATAGCATAGCGATATCATACATGAAAACGTTTGGACCAAATCAAACAAATGCCAATGGAAATTTTTTATCGATTAGTCTGGAATTCTCAGCATAAATGGAATGAGACATGAACACTTTCAAAATATAATGGAATAAGCTATGAATTTTTTATTACATTTTTCACACAATTGTATACGAATTTGAAAATGTCATTCGTTTAATATGAATGAATAATGTTTGAGATCCACGGATCAGACTATTCAGCGAACACCATGAGCTATGAATTGATTATTACATTTTTCACATAATTATATATAATATTACTCGATATCATACTAGGATATGGTATACCTTCGAAATATGAGGAGATAAGCTATAAAATGTGAATTATTACATTTTTTCACACAAGTATATGTAAAATTTGATCATTATAAGTTTTGTGACAGAGGGGGGCGAGTTGAAAAACTGTGCCTCATCTGTTACATCTGTTTATGTAATACAGCACTAACCGTGGACCGTTTGGTCAAAAAACAATCAGCCCTTTTCAGGACTACATTATCCAAACACAAAGTAAATATCTCACGGTGAGATTCAGTAACTGATGAGATTTCCATAGAACATGGAAAATTTTTTCCTCTTTAAGAATATATGCTAAAATATGGTCAAGGCGACTGCGACAGCGGAATGAATAGCGACAACTTTCAATTCATGAATTGATTTTAAGTCCACGTAATATGAATGAAAAAATGTTTGAGATCCACTGGTCAAACTATTCAGCGAACACCATGAGCTATGAATTGATTATTTCATTTTACACAATAATATATAATTTTACTCATTATCATAATAGGATATGGTATACTTTCGATATATGAGAGAATAAGCTATAGAATGTGAAGTATTACATGTTTTCACACACACAAGTATATGTAATTTTAATCATTATCACTAAAGGTTTTGGCTCGACTTCTATGCGGAATAAGTAGCCGGCACTAGCTAGTTATTATATAAATGTAACATCAAATACAAAACAGACAAAATGTATACCGATAAATTGTCATATTATTTTTTTTATATATATATATATATATATATATATATATATATATATATATATATATATATATATATGTATATATATATATATATATATATATATATATATATATATATACATATATATATGTGCAAGAACACATTTTTTTTATTATTTTGTGGTGATATATGGATATGTTTGAAAGTGAGGGTATGTCTTCAGACAAGTACCAATCTTTGGGGTGGTATTTTCATCGAAAGCGTGGGTGGGAAGACTTTGAGAAGGGGGTGTGGCTACCCTTCTTATTTAAAGCTATGCAGTTAGCAGGTAGTGTCCATAGTTCATTCGAATCGAAAATTCAGTCGATCTTTTTTTTTAGTGTATTATCATATAATCTGTTCTGAAATGTCCATCAATATAATATCGTCAATTACGGTGGCGCGTGCAATGTGCAATATACCGCCAGCATCAAACAGTTCGTTGGCTAGTGAGCTGGATGATCTGATGGAAGTGTATGAAGGAAACAATTTACCGTTCCACCAGTCTGATGAAACTATAAGTGTTCCAGAGTCATCGTTGCTGGAGGAATATTTAACTGAAGCGGTCCCAACCCATCAAGTGGCTGGCATCGAGGAGAACCAGCCAATCAACATGATCCTTGCACCTGTGGCGTATAATGAGACGTCAACATCATGGGATGATGTTATAGACCGTTTGAGAACCTGCAAATCCGACAAAATCAGCATCGAACGTCGAATGGAGGAAAATGCTCTACAAATCGCTGAGAAGCATGAGTTGAGAGGACAGCTTCTGTCGGAGGTGAAGGAGTTGGAAGCACGATTGACTCAGATTCGAGCTCAAGTAGCTGACATCGAGATGTCAAATATTGAGCTATCTAGGTGTCAGGATCAGCTGATGATGTGCTGGGAGCGACAACAGGGACAGTGGGAGGAGATGAAGTATATTGTGAACGAGTGACATTTTCAAAATATTATACAATTGTGTGAAAAATGAAATAATCAATTCATAGCTCATGGTGTTCGCTGAATAGTCATATCACGCGGACTTTGATTCATTTCATGAATTGAAAGTTGTCGCTATTCATTCCGCTGTCGCAGTCGCTGGCATTGGCAGATTTTAATCTATCATCGACAGATTCTAATCTGGCATTGACAGATTTTAACCCTCATAACTTACTGAATCTCACTGTGAAATATCTACTTTGTGTTTGGATAATGTAGTCCTGAAAAGGGCTGATTGTTTTTTGACCAAACGGTCCACGGTTAGTGCTGTATTACATAAACAGATGTAACAGATGAGGCACAGTTTTTCAACTCGCCCCCCTCTGTCACAAAACTTATAATGATCAAATTTTACATATACTTGTGTGAAAAAATGTAATAATTCACATTTTATAGCTTATCTCCTCATATTTCGAAGGTATACCATATCCTAGTATGATATCGAGTAATATTATATATAATTATGTGAAAAATGTAATAATCAATTCATAGCTCATGGTGTTCGCTGAATAGTCTGATCCGTGGATCTCAAACATTATTCATTCATATTAAACGAATGACATTTTCAAATTCGTATACAATTGTGTGAAAAATGTAATAAAAAATTCATAGCTTATTCCATTATATTTTGAAAGTGTTCATGTCTCATTCCATTTATGCTGAGAATTCCAGACTAATCGATAAAAAATTTCCATTGGCATTTGTTTGATTTGGTCCAAACGTTTTCATGTATGATATCGCTATGCTATGTACTTGAGATGCTTCATTTATTATAAATATAATTTTCTATGTTTACACCGGTTTCATTTCATCATTAACAAAAGTTATTCACAAAAAGTATTCTGAATCATATACAGAAAATAATACACACGTACACAATGTTCATTGCAAATTTTGTGAAATTTAAGGTCCTGAAATACATTTTTTCACGCGCTGCGTGGTACTCCATTTAGAACACGATAAAAAATTTCCATTGGCATTTGTTTGATGTGGTCCAAACGTTTTCATGTATGATATCGCTATGCTATGTACTTGAGATGCTTCATTTATTATAAATATAATTTTCTATGTTTACACCGGTTTCATTTCATCATTAATAAAAGTTATTCACAAAAAGTATTCTGAATCATATACAGAAAATAATACACACGTACACAATGTTCATTGCAAATTTTGTGAAATTTAAGGTCCTGAAATACATTTTTTCACGCGCTGCGTGGTACTCCATTTAGAACATGGAATTTACATTCAGTGACTTTTCGAAACACTTCGAAAACAGTGACCGATGAATATATATTGAATTTCAACCAGCTCCAATCTAATTAGTAAAAATTTTCGATTGGCAATATAATGTTACAATTATTTTTCTCTTCCCTTCGTTTCAGAAAGTATTCACAGTTTTTCAATACTGCGGCACTATTTACCATCTAGCATTGTTGATTTTCCCTTTGTAGTATCGATATTTTTTGCCTATAAAAATCAGTTTTCAACTCGTACGCGGATCGGACTTCAATTAAATGGCCGTGAAATAATGATAAAAATGTGTACTTGATTATTTTAATAATAGACTGATTAATTCTTTTAGCTTTTTGAGTTTTTTTAACCTACCACAATCTGAAAAAATATTAATCAATATTCAATCTATACAAGTGTAGAAGGGCAGATTTTCAATCCACCCCAAAAAGTTGCTGCGATAATTCAAAGTAATGGTTACTTGTGAAAGGAACACGTTCAATTAGTCGGCAACTAATCGAACCAAAAAAAAAAATTCAACCATGAGAGAATATCTATGCAGGTTTTGAAAACGGAAGCAGATTTGGTTTCCGAAACGATAAGTATTTCAGTTCTTGTATTTTTTGATAGGCAAATTTGAGATATACGAAAAGTTGCTGACTAATTGAACGTGTTCCTTTCATAAGGGACCATTTCTTTGAATTATCGCATTAACTTTTTGGGGTAGATTGAAAATCTACCCTTCTACACTTGTATAGATTCAATATTGATTAATATTTTTTTCAGATTGTGGTAGGTTGAAAACCCAAAAGAGCTATAATAAAGAATCCATCCACCACAAACAAATAATGTCTTTCAAACAGATTGATTCAGTGGTGTAATCCGGGTTTGTTTGACATGGTTCACAGGTTTTTATGTGTGGTTATTTTCCTCAATGCAAAAAAAAACGATGAAAACAGATGAAGGTTAGACTGCCTCTACAGAGTTTTACAGCGATTTAATGTACAAGACCTTTTAACCGATTGAAATGATCAAAATAAACCGGGCGTTTGGCTTACTTTTCAGATACTTTCTCGAGTACTAAATTGTTTCTGTTTTCGATTTTGATGTTTCCCGAGTTTACATGTTTTCTGGAAATAATCTCAACATATATCCCTCATTCACAAAACTCAATCGACCGAAATGCGTGCATTTCCATGATTTTCGATATTTTGCTTAGCAGATGCTTTCGTGTATAAAAATTCAAGATAAAATCCCGAGACCGCTGGATGTGCGAATAGAGCTCTTATGACATTGATTTCAATTTTTTGACCAATTTTTCACAATCCCGAAATGGAGAGTACTTGAAGGTTAAACAAATCGTATTCTACAAAAAAATTCACGCGCTGCGTGGAACAGTGTCTGACAAAAACAAATTCTGGGTTTAACGTGGTGTAGTAACAGGTGGTATATAATTCTTCTTTGACTTGTTTAGCTTCCGCTATTACCTCTTTCAAAGACAGATTGTGAGAAGTTGGATTCATAGCCTGTTCAGAAACGTTTTAGAATGATAGTGGAATAAAAGCAGAAATAGTCGCGCATCCCCAACAATGTTCAGTAGTTAATCCATCTTCGAAGGGTCTTTTATGAATAAGCATAAAAAAAGCTTTCTTATTCAGCTTAGAGCCTTAAGAATCACAATAGATTATTCCATTCTCTTATCCTGAATTATTGTCGAGAATGTAATAAATTTGAGCTACTCTTGTGAAATTTCTTTCAGTAGCACCGTAATCGGTTCATAGATTTTTTTCGAGCTTGCTCTTAATCCACGCAGCGTTTGCAACCGGGGCAATTCCATTATTCTTTTACACCTTTTCAAACCAATTCTTATTGAGTGATGTAATCCCACGCCAAGTCGCTATCAATTCAGGTATGACTCTTATGTGGGTGGCTTCGTTGGACGTTTATTTTCGGAAAAATAATTTTGATTTTTGTATTTCAGGACGCTAGTTTTATCTGATATTACAAATATGTCAAATTTTCCAATTTGAACTGCAATTTTAGCTCATGATTTGAGCGAGCTGAATAACTATGCGACTACTTCGATTTGTTCTAGAACTACCTTCAGTCGGATTGAAAAGAAACATCTGTTAATTTCTTTTTTGATAAACCAATGTACAATGTATTAAAGTGTATCATTTTTCATATAATTATTGTCAGTTAAGAGTGCGTAATAATATATCAGGTAACGAGAAGGATAGGTACTAGGCCTATTACGAGCGCTTGTGTGGTAATTTCTGGTGGAGCAGAACTCATTTTCAATGATCGACAATGAATGACAGCAAGTATGCCATATTGAACTTCAATGAATTATTGGAAATTCATGTTTTAGCCTTTCGAAGAACGTCAAGATAGGCTTTGGATTACACGATATTGTAGAGGTAAGCTCGTCCGCCTGTGAAGCGGAAGACTATGGTTTTTGATATGTAACTTCAAGCGAATACTTCTGAAACTTGTGACGATCTATTGATTTGTAAAGTAAAATAATGCAAATGGAAATATAATTCGCACTATCAAAAATAATATGTGTATAACGGTAGTGAAGCATATAAAAATATTCGAATAAATACAAGCAAAAATAATGGTTGGGTAAGGAAATATTGTTTAATTTCTATTTATCTTTGAAAACTCATCATTTCATAGAGATTTTATGGAAAATTTCGATTTCTGTACCTCTTGATATCGACATTTTCACAGAAAAAGAAATATTGAATGCCAAAATTGAGATTATTCTATTGTCTTTGGGTGAGATTCGAAGCCGCGTTATATCTATGGATGAACGTTCTTTTTTTCGAAAAATGTTGAGTTTTTCAGGTTTTAGAATACATATCTCTATAGAAAAAATGAATATTGTATGAAAAATGTTGTAAAATAATTGCTGGGAACAAAAAAATGACAGAAAGATAAATAAAGTTTTTTAGTCATCAAATAACTTTTTTTTTCATTTCTTCAGATTCTAGTAATGAAACTATATAAGTTTATTCAACTTTCTGATAAAACAGTTGATTTTTGAAAGAATTTATTTTTGTCGAGTAGAGAGTTTACGCCGATTCTAGACCTTCCCCCACCACTTACCCAAAAAAAGCGCGCGAAATGACATTGACATATCATTTATTGATTTTTTTCCTCAAATCTCATTTTTACAGCTCATTATACATATTTTGAGCACCTTATGCATTATAAGTATGTATTCAACTATTATCACCTTTTTTTTTTTATTGATTTTTTTCACTCAAATTCCAATATTATTGCTAATTGTACATATTTCGAACACCTTATGCATCATAAGTGTGTGTATTCTACTATAGTCAAGAGGTGAAAGAACACCAAACAAATGTTTCATGCATTCATCTCATTCATGTGTCGGAGATATCTATTCACTGTCTGTTTCTTTAATGTAGCCCTGAACAGGGCTGATAGTTTTACAACCAGTGGTCCAGGGTAAGTGGTGCAAAGGAGGGGCGTTATTGCAAATCATGCATGTTTCGATATATCGATACTGTGTAAGCAGAGTGCTACATGCTTTACACCATGTCCATACTAAGTCAGAGAATGGTTGAGTCTTCTGCTTATCCGCTTGCTCATACCACCCACAATTATTCACACGAGCGCCATAAAAATGGTAACACATGGGGCATAATTTTGTGATTTGTCCGGTAACGGTGGCAATTCTAACAAAGCTCTCAGTTACACAACACAACTCCAGTCCATGATTATTCACACTGTGATTCATATTCAGCGCCTGGACTCTGAATATTTCCACACTGACGGCCAAATCACCAGGTTGATTGGTATTTACATCGCATTCGATACCCTCGTCTTCAGAGTCGTTCAGCTCTTCGATGACAATTCCTCGTCTTCAGCGACCTGCTGTTCTTCAACTTCACCTAAATTGTTATTAGAATCAGCATGTGCTAGAACATCTAACATTGCAGCTCCTGCAGCAGCCATCTTGGTTATATCCTTCAAGTGTCCCGAGAAAATTGAGTGTTCTATTGTGGGTATTTGTAGAAAGATTTGTAGAACCTGTGCGATAGAAGAGATGACGGAATCATTGCCACTTCAACAACGTTGCTTGCAGTGTGATAAATATACTATGGACTGTTGGAACTATATATGTGCTGTTTGCAGAAAAGACTGGCACTTATGTGAGAAAGTTGGTCAACTCCATCCCAATAGCAGAGTTCACTTCAATCATTGCTGGTACCTCATACACGAAAAGCAAATCGAAAGGTGTCAAATACTAGGTCGACGTTATTCCAATGTATACAGAACTTGGACCAGAAATGCTTCCTGATGCAACACCTCGATAATTAATAACCATTGTCTGAAATTATGATGAATACATTGATTGTATATTATCATATTTGTATCATTTTTTGATATAGAAGCTACCAATTGACAGGAATTTTTGAATCATATAATCAAATACAATCAAACACAGAGTGGGTAATAAAACATATATTTTGGAAAACATACAAGCAAAATACTAGTGTACTCTTACAACGCTTTATCATCACTTACTACATGGATAATAAAAATTATTTTCATACAAATATTAAACCACATCTGATTCATCAATCCATGAATCATGCTCACTTGGAAGACCCAACCACTTTATGTATAGTCTATTATTTTTTCTTCTCAACACCTTTTCCATCAGATACACGTCAGGATTTGCAGTTTTCAATAATTCTTTCTCATAAAACAGCCTCTTATGAGTTGACCATTTTATCGGGACATGTCAAACACAAATACATCAATTGTTTTTCTTCCAAAGTCATCTCAATGTGATTCAACGGTGATGCCGTTCAAGTTCGACTCCGTCAATAATCAAGAGTATTCAACGTCAAAGCTGCACAAGCTAAAGGATACATAAGGGACATTCAGGGTCGCTCGTCATCGAGATCATTGAAGGTCACAATATATTGAAAATGACGATATTTTGTCGGGGCTATTATGAACGTTTTTCCAAAGTCATTTCAATGTAATTCAAGGATAATACCGTTTTCAAACGTCTTCAAATTCATTTCATTTTTATTAAAGGGTATAACCGTTCAATCTGGATCCCGTCAACACTCAAGGGTATCCAAGGTCAAAGTTGCATACGCCTCGCAGTCAACAAGATTATTGAAGGTCACACAATATCAAAGGTGGCGCGATAAGGGAACGCTCCAAACAATTTCAAAGTCATTCAATGTCATTTAAGGGCAATACCGTTCAAGCTCGACCCCCGTCAACACTCACGGGTATTCAAGATCGAAACGGAATATGCTAGAGGGTGGACAGGGTAAATTATCGTCAAGGTTATTGAAGGTCACACAATAATAAAAGTAGCGATATGGGACCGCTCCAAACATTTTTAATGTCATTCAAGGGCAGTTCGAACTCGACCCCGCCAATACTCAAGGGTACCCAAGGTCGAAGCGGTATATGCTAGAGGGTAACTCGCCGTCAAGGTTGTTGAAGGTCACACAATATTAAAGTCAGTGATAAGGGACCACTCCAAACATTTTCAAAGTCTTTCAATATCATTCAAGGGCAGTGCCGTTCAAGCTCGACCCCGCCAATACTCAAGGGTTCTCAAGGTCAAAGCTGCATAGAGGACCAACAGGGTAACCCTTCGTCAAGGTTATTGAAGGTTATAAAATATTAAATATGGCGATATTTCATCGGCACATGTCAAACACAAATACATCAATTGTTTTTTGAAGTGACTCGTCATGTGGTTTAGTAAGGTCACAAAATATAAAAATATGCGATTTCAAAGTCTTTCAATGTCATTCGAGGGCAGTGCCGTTCAAGCTCGACCCCGACAATACTCAAGGATACTCAAGGTCAAAGCTGCATACGCTAGTGGACCAACCATTCGTCAAGGTTATTGAAGGTTATACAAATTTGAGTATGGTGATATTTTATCGGGACATGACAAACACAAACACATCAATTGTTTTTCGTCCAAAGTCATCTGTTTTTCGTCCAAAGTCATCTCAATGTCATTCAACGGTAATGCCGTTCAAGATCAACACTCAAGAGTATTCAACGTCAAAGCTGCACAAGCTAAAGGGATCTTCAGGGTCGCTCGTCATCGAGGTCATTGAAGGTCACAATGTATTGAAAATGACGATATTTTGTCGGGGCTATTCTGAACGTTTCCAAAGTCATTTCAATGCCATTCAAGGACAATACCGTTCAAGCTCGACCCCATCAACACTCAAGGATATTCAGAGTCGAAAGTGGCAGATTGTAGAGGGGGCACAAGGGACATTCAGAGTCATCAAGGTTATTGAAGGTCACAATGAAAGCGCGATATTTTGCCGAGACCATTCTAAACGTTTCCAAAGACATTTCAATGTCATTCGAGGACAATACCGTTCCAGCTCAATCCAGTCGTCAGGGTTACTCGTCTTCAAGGTTATTGGAGGTCGCAAAATATAAAAATTGGTGATATGTCATTGGGACTACTTCAAACAATTTAAAAGTCATCTCAATGCCATTCATGGAAAATGCCGGTCGAGATCGACCCCACCTACACTCAAGGGCACTCAAGGCCAAAAGTTTCACATGCCAGAGGATACACAGATGACATTCAGGATAACTCGTCATCAACGTTATTGAAGGTCACAATATATTGAAAATGATGATATTCTGTCGAGGCCATTCTGAATGTTTCCAATGTTATTTCGAGGACAATACCGTTCAAACCCAACCCCACCAACACTCAAGGGTATTCAAGGTCAAAGCAGGATGGTACACGAAAGTCATTCAAAGTTACTCATCATCATGGTTTTTGTAATTCACTGAATATTCACACGATGATGATAATGAAACTTTTCAATTTCATTTCAAGGGCAATGTCGAGCAAGTTGGAACCGCCAACAATCAAGGGTATTCAAGGTCAAAGTTCCATACGTTAGTGGGTACATACACATACAATGTCATTCAGGGTAATTCATCATCAAGGCTATTCATGATTAGAAAACATGTCACATTCTGTCAGGACCACTTCAAACACTTTAAAAGTTAATGTCATTCAAGGACAATACCGTTCAAGATACACCCCGTCAAAACTCCAAAGTATTAAAGGTGAAAGTTGCACATGCTAAGCGAAGGTCATTCACGGTGACTCGTCATCAAGGTTATCCAAATTATTCAAACGCCACAATTTTTGTCACGACCACTTCGATCGTTTTTCCAAAGTCAATGTCATTCAAGGACAATGCCATTTAAGATAAACCCCGCCAATACTCGAGAGCATTGCAGATATAATGATTCCACATGAAAATCCGCATTTCTTATATAATGGATAGCGAGCCGCCTCCCACCACTATCTATGCAGCGGATGCGCACACATCTCTAGTACCCCACCAGACTGCCTGACGTTGCAACCCCTCCACTCTCCAAATCAATGAGCTTACAGAGAGCAGTGCGGGCATTCATTCGTGGCTGGGACTTCGTGGAGTGCAGATGTGAGGTGGAGTGCAGATGTGAGGTGGAGTGCAGATGTGAGGTGTAGTGGGGGCTCGTGTTGGTGAACTTTGGGTGGGTGGTGTTTGTCAGTTCGGGTATTCATTCGTGACTGTGACTTCGTGGAGTGCAGACGTGAGGTGTAGTGGGGGCTCGTGTTGGTTTGGGTGGGTGGTGTTTGTCAGCTCGGGTATTCATTCGTGACTGTGACTTCGTGGAGTGCAGACGTGAGGTGTAGTGAGGGCTCGTGTTGGTGAACTTTGGGTGTGTGGTGTTTGTGCGTGTATGTGTAGACATGTGTACTTCTATGCAATGTAGTACAGAGACATTTAATCCGTGTGTATGCAATCTATTCTTCATACATGAAGGATATCTTTACCGTGTATGCAAATTCTAATTCCCCCCCCCCCCCACTGACTAGAGTACACATGAAGATGCATTACAATGCGCCTATCTCAAGGTCGAATGACGTCACACACAAAGAATCCCATAATTACATTTTCAAAAATTTTTTCAAGGTCCTATGCACCAGTTGAGCCGTTCAAGGTCAACCCCCACCACTATGATGTCATTAATCATTAATGACGTCCTATGCACCAGTTGAGCCGTTCAAGGTCAACCCCCACCACTATGATGTCATTAATCATTAATGACGTCCTATGCACCAGTTGAGCCGTTCAAGGTCAACCCCCACCACTATGATGTCATTAATTAGTCATTAATGACGTCATAGTGGTGGGGGGAGGCTTAGAACCGGCTCAAATCTCCTACTCACGCGGTGTTCATTGAACATTACAGGGCTTCCCTTTCGTGTGAATCTGCATATAAAAAAAAAATTGAATAATACAAAAAAATCGAATCATTTTTCTGTTGTATCATCTCTGTATATTTTAAATAAATACCAACCGCCATATGCCGAACACCTTCAGTAATTAGTCATTACTATTAAGAGCATGGACATTCACGGTCCCATCAACCCAGAAATGTGGCAAAGCCATCGTCCAATAGAACCGAGATTCTTGAGAGAAAAATTTATGCCCCATTGGAGAATCGAACTCGGGTCTTCTCGGTCATGATCCGTGTGTTGAACGATCGCGCTCAGTGGGATCCCGTATTATCTTTGTTCGCAGAAATATCGTGTATTGATAAATACGTTTCCAAACACGCTTTCAATGGTCAATCAGAATAAGTTCAGTTCATAGAACTCAAAGCGAGCAGTCCTTTCTTTAACTCCTTGTTCAATTTAATTTTAATAATACAAATCATTTGAAAATGAAAAAAATGTGCCCTTGGTAATCGCCAGTAACGTTGTTTTTTTCATATGAAATCACGATTAATACATTTTGGTCGTTCCTATTACGATTATCAAAGGACAACAATTTTTTTAAATTATTCCATTGCTCGGAATATAAAGATATCAGTTGAAAATAACACAGATGAAATCATTATTTTGAATGAGAATTGGACAGAAAACCCGAAAACCAAAAAAATATCATTCTTGGATCAGTAGCGTTGAACTGGAGGGAAAAGGGGGATCAGCTACCTCTTCCGCAAGCCTCTGCATAGTGATTGAAAATTGATTTTAATTTTTGATCGTGCCTTCTGCCATGAGATCACATATAGAGTTCAATGAAATTGAACACTGTATTTCGAAAACGGTGAAATTTGATAGAAAGTTTCACTCGAGAAATATTGATGGATTTCAAAAAGGAATATTCTGTATCAATTTGGCAATCGTTTTCATGAGGAGTTAATTGGTATTTTTTTATTTTTTTGTAAAATTTCGAAAATCTCTAAAAGGGCTCGTTATTTCAGAAAGTTTATGCCATGAAAACATTGCCAATTCAATGAGCTATCAGAAAAACGCCATTTGATAGTTCTTGCCTTCTAAACTATTTTTCAAACCGCAGCGCCATCTTCAATATCGAAAAATTAAAACCTATCTATCTTGCTTGAAGAAGCTATTGTAATAGCGAAACACGTGTCGCGGTTTTGTAAACCCATTGTAAGTGAAAATCATACAGGAAACTGTAATATATTTTTGTTAATATGGATTTTCATCAAGTATCGGCCAGTTCAATTCAATTTTTGACAAAAAATTGCTATGAGAAATACAGGTGCGTATTTGAAACTCTTGAAATTGGGAGTGGACCCAGTCAGACGCCACCCTATATATAAATAATAGATGAATTATTGAAATTTAAATGATAGTTTAAAAAACTAAAAAAACACGCTTTCATAGCTAACCGAACTAAAAAATAGAAAATAATTTTTAATTACAAAGAGTTTATATTACGGTAGTAGAAGGCAGAATAAAGTAATTCAGAGTAGAATCGTGGGGTGCTTCATATATTATATATTACAATCATTCTATCGGTAATTATCTTTGAGAGGAGACTTATGAAATGTAGTAAAATGCACCCCATGCTTTTTACTCTGAATTACTTTATTCTGTTAATTACTTACATTTTATTATAATTTTATTTTGAGCTGATTGACTATGAATGATTGTTTAGCCTTCTACTACCGTAATATAAACTCTTTGTAATTAAAAATTATTTTCTATTTTTTAGTTCGGTTAGCTATGAAAGCGTGTTTTTTTAGTTTTTTAAACTATTATTCATTTTTCATTTTTTAGTTCAATTTATCAATTAGTTTCTAGTGGAAATGTGATATTTCTTACGAATTATTTCGCAATCTCATCATTTCATTTGAATTGAAATTTGTTAACTTTATTTTAGTTGGTGAGAATTTATGATTGAATATGTTTTAACTATAACTAATTCCTTTTTTACCGACTGTGAAACTAAAGCTGTGTAGAAATTGTCCTTGAACAGACGTAATCCTTGAACGGCCGTAATTGGGAGATATTCTTGGCACAGAGAGAGGTAACCGTGGAATATATTAACACAATTAAGACCCGATCAGCCATTTTTCCAAAGGTCTAATCAAATTTTAAAGCTTTATTATTGTTTACCAAATTTTGTTCCATAATATAAATAGATTGAAATTTGTGTTCTGATTATTTTGTTATAATTTAGATGCCTTTTGTAAATCACGGTTATCATATTATATGTTACATAAATATCATATACAGTAATTTGCATGTATCAGACTCATGTACACCTACGCATGTAAGATAAGGAATGAACATTGTGAGAACGCAACTACCCTGAAAACGTTTCTGCCTCCGTTGTGCTGTGCCGAGTGCCCGAACGAAAGAACGAAAGAGTAAGTCCGAAACTGCAGGCATGCGCAGAACGCGCGCTAGCTCTATCTTTTTTACTCCAGTACAGAGGATCTATAAAAGAATTTATAAATCGTGGTGGTCCTTATAAGGATAATGGAAAACTATGATCAAATTATTGCATTGTCATCGGTCCTTGATACGTATGCAAAGTTTCAAATTAATCAGACTTCTGGAAATTGGTGAAAATTATGCTCAAAGATTCCGTTACATACATAGTTACAACCCAAGCTAATTTAATCCTGAAGGTCCTTATAAGGATACTGGAAAACTATGATCAAATTATTGCATTGTCATCGGTCCTTGAAACGTATGCAAAGTTTCAAATTAATCAGACTTCTGGAAATTGGTGAAAATTATGCTCAAAGATTCCGTTACATACATAGTTACAACCCAAGCTAATTTAATCCTGGTGGTCCTTATAAGGATAATGGAAAACTATGATCAAATTATTGCATTGTCAACGGTCCTTGATACGTATGCAAAGTTTCAAATTAATCAGACTTCTGGAAATTGGTGAAAATTATGCTCAAAGATTCCGTTACATACATAGTTACAACCCAAGCTAATAAAAGCGTGTTAAAAAAATAATAATAATTGATCATTCAGGAAATATCCCGACTTCCTGACTTTATTGATTTCGGATGATTCCAACAAATGGTGTTTCAGACCATTCTTCTCTGAATGCAAACATCATAGTCAAGATTGAGTCCAAGTATTTCAGTCAAAAAACTACTTTTATTATCCTTTTGGTGAAAGATTTCCCCGTTTGACCAATATAAAGTTTGTAAAGTTTGGGACATGAACCACATTTAAACTCCTCTACTCATCTTTCCGACACTGTTTGATCTTTATTGTTTTCGATGAATTGAATCAAACTACTATCCTACAGACTAAAGAACTGATAATGGTTTGAGTAAATTCATTACAAACAATAAGGATGAAACTTCAGTATCGAAAAGATCAGGGGTATACAAGGTAACGTGTGGCTATTGCTCAAACTCTTTATTGGTGAAACAAGGGATTCTAAGACCAAAAGAATGAAGAAGCAGAGAAGTAATTTTCCTAATGAAAAGACCAATTCAACATTTTATCATTTTCTTACTGAAAGACATGGGTTCAATCATGAATATGATGTATATTGCATTTGAGAAAAGTCCTTTTGGAATTTTTGCAAAGCAATAGAGTCAAGAAGTCGGGACATTTACTGGATACAGAAATATATTTAAATAATTCTCTTGGCTCAACTAATGACGAAATATGATTAATTGGGATCAGTTTAGCAGGTGAACCTAGACAACCTGTATCAGTTTTTCCGAGAAGGTTAAGTTGATAGTAATTGAAATATGTATTTATATAGAAGCACAGGGTCGGACTCATTGTTGTACACGCACGATGACGCTTTTGTACAGTGGAATATAAATAGCGGTTTTGTGAATTGTGTACTGAAAATCCCACGATGAAGTGTTTTTTCATTACATCAATATGGATATTCATTAAGTATTGCCCAATGCCATTAGTTATTTGTGATTTTCATCCATTTGCTATTAGCCTGAAAGTAATTGAATCAATCGATTTTCTGATATCATTCAGAAGGTCTCTGAAACGGTTAACGTTGCCTCTATTCACCCTGTATTTTTGACTTTCACGAGACACCTACTCAGAGCTTCGAATTTGAATGACCCTAGATTCTAGATGTATATTAGAGTATCTAGATATACTCGTATTTCTTGAATTTAACTAGAGCGCATGACAATTCTCAACTTGTAGAAATTTTGAAAGATTGAGGACTAGTCGGAAAATTTTCCGAGGATCAGTTGCTCAAACAAGTAATAATTGAATCTTGATATCGTTTCGATTCCCCGGCATGCATGTCGAGAACAGCACGAAATTTATGCCTCAAAAACAAACGAACACTATTTTTTATTCGCCATATGCAGGCCGTTTCTTTTATCATCTGGTAACATTGCTATATTCTAAACCGTAACAGATATGAAGAGGAGTAAGTGGAGAAAATGTAAATGCCATTGGGAACAATACTATGGTCGAAGAAAATTTACAGGGACTCTCGCCCTTCTCGAGTTTTTCGTATAGAATTGTTATTTCGGAGAGTATCAAAGAATGGAAAATGAAAACGTTATTGTATCCGAAGTTTACTATGACGATGAATTAATAAATATTCGATAAAACGTTTCGTGTCAACATGACCACCATCAATTTTTTTTTAAATACGGACCTGTCTTTTATATTACAGATATCGATTAAGCGACTAATAATCAATCCAAGCATATACCACATTTGATAATTTCATAGCGTTTAATTTGAAATAACCACCATCATCAGTGACAACAATCAAACAGAAGAACAATTTATTTTATCATGACCTTTTGTAAAAATGAAACCAATACGGAAAATCAAACCTACATGGCATTCTACATTGAATGTTCGAATTGATGACTTCTTTTTTGAATGCACGTAAGTTTTCGGTCCAGACAATTTCTGTGGCAATTTTCTAGCATATTCTTAGGTGTAATAGTAATACATGCATGCATCTTTTATTCTTTGTTTGAGATGGTCGATACTTGGTGTTGAGAAAAATTTATCCTTCATGTATCCCCAGACAAAAAAAATATGAAGGACTAAGATCTGGGGATCGAGCTGGCTAGTTGATTGGTCCATTGTTTCCAATCCATTTTCTTGGGAATATTGCATCATTATATTCCCTTACTATTGCCACAATATGAGGATGAGCGCCGTCCTGTTGAGAATATTGTATTCCATGGCGGATATTCAGTGGCAATTCATCTTAGTGGCATCGAATTCATTGAATAGAAAATGAAGATACATTTCACTATTCAAATGATCTTCGTAAAAGAAAGGGCCAAGGATGTTTGTTCCCACAATTCCCAACCAAACATTCATTTCGAACCTTTCTTGGAGATTGGTTTCCTTATGTGAATGTTCATTTGTATTATCCCACATATAATGGTTATTTCTGTTAAACCAACCATTGTTGGTAAATTTCGATTCGTCCATCCATATTATTCTTTCCAATTTCCCTATTTCTACGTCTTAACCACTTCGCAAATCGTACTCTCCTTCCGTAATCCCTTTCATTGAGGTGATGAACTCTGCGTATCGTGTAGCATTTATATTTGTTCTTTTTCAAAATAGTTCTGATAGATTCCACAGAAATCCACATTTCGTGGGCAATTTCTCGTGAAGAACAATCTTGATTAACATAATTTTTGTAACTGGCCAATCCTAAATGAAAAAAAAAAAGATGTTTTCACTGTGTAAATTTTTATGTGGTATATTTGCTTACCCATAACATTTATTTGATTCCTCACACTTCCAGTAACCACACATTTTATTGTTTTATTTCTGTCAAATGCACCATATAGTTCCTCAAATTTCTTTCTAATCGTCTAAAAATTTGGATGTTCGGAGTATGACGATTCGGGTATAGCTCAACATACATATTCCTAGCCAAAAGTGGATTTATATTTGATTTTGCATAACTAAATAGCATAGCAGTAATTTTATCATTTGAGTACATCTTATGTTCATAAACGTTTGACAGTTTTCAACAGATATCAACAATGCATTTATTTTTCCTGCCATAGAACCAAGCAGAGCATACGCGTTCAAGATGGTAAATGAATTTAGATGCTATTTGATCATACCAAATTATACAACAATCGAATTTTTGACCAAAAACTGATATTTTTGTTACTTCCAGTATTGAGAGTTATAAAAATACTACGAATTATAACTTATTAGGGAGAAATAAGCCTTGAAAGAAGGATAACGGTAATACAAAAATTCCCAAGAAGAAGAAGAATTTTCATTGTGTTAGGGTACCCCTATTCGTCGAATTTATTGGGTTGTCTGAATAATATTTTGAAGAAATCGAAACAATTTACAAAAATAACGATAGGACCGTTATTTAAAATTGTTGTCACTGATGATGGTAGTTATTTCAAATGAAATGCTATAATAATATGAAATGTGATATACCCTTGGATTTTGAATTTATCGCTTCATCAATATCTGTAATGAAAAAGACAGGTCTGTGTTTAAAAAAGAGGTGATGGTGGCCATGCTGTCACGAAACGTTTTATCGAATATTTATTATTATATCGTCATAGTTCACTTCGAATACAATAACATTTTCAATCTCCATTTTTGATATTCTCCGAAATAACAATTCCATTCGAAAAAAAAAAAAAACAAAAAACAGCATTTTTGGGTTTCTCCCTATAACTCGAGAAGGGCGAGAGTCCCCGTAAATTTTCTTCGACCATTGTTTTGTTCCTGATGACAGTTACCTTCCTATCTCTTACTGTTAAGAATATAGCAATGTTACCACATGATAAAAGAACCGGCCTATATATGTCAAAATACTCGCAAGGACATTCATTTTCACCTTTGGTGTTTATGACAAATTAGATTGAAAAATTTTTTACGCCAGTTTTTCAAGTTATAATGAATTCGAAAAGGAATTAATATTATATTCATAATATACATTTGCAAATATCTTATATAGTGTTATATCCAGGCAACATAAAAAATTGTACAGTAAAATATAGAATGTTTTCACAATAGGGTGGAAAACCAGAGTAGATGACAGAAGAAACTGATGATTTTAGTGACATTAATATTGCATTCACTTTTCAGTTTCAGTGCTGTGGAGTAGCCGATTATACAGACTGGCGGCTTGTATTTAACAAAAGTAATGATTTACCGATCTCATGTTGTCCACCTAAAAGTGGAACTGTTGGTCAGTTTTACTGCAATGCCCTTCCGCCTCCGACATCTGCACCACCTACGAATGTAACAGGACCACCTACAACTACACCTGTATCCAATACAACTGTATCAGATACAACTGTATCAAATACAACTGTATCAAATACAACTGTATCAAATACAACTGTATCAAATACAACTGTATCAAATACAACTGTATCATCTACAACAGCATCATCACCATCTTCAATCCTTACTGGAAATCGTAGAAAAAGGGGTATGTAGAAAATGCGTGCGGGAGAGACCTAACATTGGGCCTTCGGACAAATATGATGTTTTTTATCATGCTTGAAGAAGCTACAGCTATAGCGAAACACATGTGGCGGTTTTTTGAAATCTTTATTAGTGAGAATCGTACAGGAAACTGTAATATATTTAATTAGGTATGGATTTTCATTGGGTATCGGCCTGTTCAATTGTACAGAAAAAACTTTATTCCAACGGCAATATTCAGTTCCAATTTGCAGACGTGACTGTGGGTTAGAATATACGATGTTTCGTGATTGTAGTAGTGGTTCTGTTTCATGCCAAACGCCATCGACTTCGATTGAAGTCCTTCAGGAAATAGGCATTATTATTAACTTCCTACGGCATACCTCTGGAGAAGCATGGTTATTCGCTGACCATGAAACGTGGCAGAACCATTCTCTTCTCGAAAATTTCATTCGACTTCAAAGTGGAGCAACGATGCTATTTTCAAAAATTTACAAAAATTATTGTATAACAAGTGCGGCAACACAGCGTGTTTGAGTATAAATGGAAGTTTTATTTTGAATAAATGGCGTATGATTTGTAGCTTCCTTGAAGATGTCAGTATTCACTGTCGACATAAAGTTTTATAAGAGTACACTTTTTACTTGCTGCTCCATCCAATATCTCCCTTCCCTGTATAATAGATATATACCAATTGATTTTTTTTTGAAGAGTTTCGAAAACTCTACTTTTCCACTGAATTTGTAAAATATGTTTCCAGATTCCAGGGCCTACTATAATTTTTTTCAAATTGTAAATCGCTGAATTTCATTAGTGTTTTTTTTTCGTGAAATTTCTACATAATCACTGGATCCATTTAGATGAATTCTAGAATTTCATTAAAAAATATTCATTGACAATAAAGTTTTAACAATAGTTATTTTGATAACATATCATTATTTATTTACGCAAACGTAGGGTATCTCAGCCATAGTAAAATTTAGAATTGAAATCAAAGTAAAATTTCATTATATTCAAAAATTCTTGGTTGACACAAAAATGGATATCATATTTCAAAAATACTATTCTACACTAAATTATGAATTCGACTTTCTACCAGAAATCCCATTAATCTCCTACAATTGCGTTGACAGTGTTGTAGATTCTCAGAATTTGCCTGATATATTGATAAATAATGGTATGTTATGAAAATAATATCGTTATAATTTTGTTGCCAATGATTATCTTCAAATGAAGTTCTAGAATTCACCTAAATGAAGGATCTTGAATTTAGTGGTGAAAAAAAGGAAAACTCAAACGGTCTAAACAACTGGGTGATTCAGTAACTTCACATTCATTCATACACAGATGAAAAAAATCACTCTTCATCATAAGACTGAATGTCGAATCGATATTGACGTATATTTCCATCATAAATTGTTGAAATATTTATTGTTTCTACAGGAATTGCTACATATATGCTTTCCACTGCAAAATATGTAGAAATGAAGCTACTTGCCTGATTCTGTAATATTTTTTTCTAGCTGCCACAGAAGAAAAAAATAGCACTACCGCTTCTACATTACCTCAGACTACAACTTTTCCTTACTCGATCGGATGTGAAGCTGCCTTCGGCGATTTTGTCAGAGCTCACGCAGTCGATATTGGTGGTATTGGATTCGGCTTAGCTGTTCTACAGGTATATAATACTGACGAAATAGCATTGCTTGATATTTCACAAGTTTTTCGGGCTTGAGGACCGTATACTGGAATTTTGAATTGATGACGATCACGAGCATTTCCTTATAAATGTCACATGGCATGTTGATTTGAATTCAGAAATCATTCTGACTAATGGTACTGAGTTTTACCTTAACCTACCATCATATTCTCACCAATCGAAAATAAGCATCCCGGTTCATGAATTTTCAATATCAATATATTTAAACTGAAGTGGTGCCCTGAACTGGTAGGTAGTTCAATCTATACGGACTTCAATTAAAAATAAATTGTAATTGTTCGTTCCGTTAACCAGCTGACGAACGTCAACCCTCAGAATTGGATACTTGTGCGAGCAATGATTTCGATTAGAGCGTTGTGTCACCAAAAATTACCCGAAAAGGTCGAATTTGACACGAAGAGCCTGTGTACTTTTAATCCCGCTTTTGGAACTAACTTGGAGTGAAGGAAATGAAATCGAATCCCAATAGTGTGTTCAGACCAAATATATCAAATATTGAATTATCAAAATGAAACAACTCAATATATTATTTGAACTTTTGGATTCAATGTACCAGAAAGGGTCATACTGACAAACGGAAGAATAAACAACCGAAAAGGAATACTAGTAGGTGCATACAGATCTACACAAATTTGAATCTATGCATGGCACTTTCAATGGTTTCTCAGAGTATGTTCAACAGTGCGTCATTCATGTCAAAAGTTCAGAATGTTAAAAAATTTTCACTATGCCTGCATGAAATATTTTTTATAATTCTCCCAAATAATACAGTGTGTTCCATTGAACAGTTGTATGAAGTGTTGGTTCAGATGATTGCAAATTCATAGTTACGGTGTAGGTTTGTTCGACATTTTGCTATTGCTGTTCGAGAACCCTCAGGAGCATGCGCAATAACAAACACGTGCAATGAAAAATCTAACTCTTCACGGGCAGTCCCAGAACAATAATTATTTAAGTAAAAGTCGAAAGCTTCCGGATTATTAACTGACAGCTGATACTTGTCGTATAGAAACGAAATTTTTTCGTGTGAAATGGCTATTATAGCCAGCCTTCAAATAAAAAAAGCAGTGTTATCAATAACAACGAGCAAATTACATACCTTTTGCGTATTGTCAAACAACAGTTAGGAATCGATACCTACTCCTCAGCATGACCTAGTTTGATAGTTCAAGAATCGTACGTAGAAAAATCTGAGAGGAAAACTAACGCAGCATTTTAATTTGCGAACCGATTTATAAACAGCGATTCTCATATGCTTCCTGCTCGGGTCCCTGGAGTCTGAAAAATAATGAAGTCTTTCATTTAATTCCACCACAATAACCCTTTTCGGTTTCTCATTGCTTCTCGAACTCTGATACGTTTTACACTGCGGCTGTACTTTGCCATACTTGGGTCAATCTAGCGATACCCGCTGAATCCTCATCCTATACCTGTTCAAGCTCTTACCAAACGTAGTTCATTCATCGCGTTCTCCTAGTGATTCTCATTCTTTTCTGTGAGAAAAAAAACTTAAATAATCTCGGCTGAATATCTTCATATTGACAGCTTTCCTGAAGCCTATAAAACAATAATAACCTCAATTCATCCTCATAACTCTCCTCGGCTCCTTAAGTTGAAATTAATTTCATAGTCCTCACTAGTCGCTTCGACTTCAGCGGAAGCAGTGCACCTTTGTGCTAGATACTTCTCATCACTCACTTTCCATCGTGACTGTACTTATACAGAGTTCTCCTAAACGCACACGATCTAGTAAACTGCTCGCTACTAACACCCTGTGTTGTGAGCAAAGCCTGACTTCCGCCACCTAGGCTGCCCTGCAATGTCCCCACGTGACACTTGGAGGACAAGCGGTTATCCACCTCATAGCTCAGATGATTACTTTTTGTGATGGGAGTCCAACTTCTCTGAACACCCTGTGTATCAGCCTTCCACTGCTGACTATATTCTGCTTTCGACACTGTCCTGAAAAACAAATGATCCCTCTGCTTCGAAGTATGTTTGACTATAGCAGCAAGCCCTGCACCTTATGCTAGATTCTTCTCACCACTCACTTTCCATCGTGGCTGTATCTCTTTACCAAGGGCACACGATTCAGTGAACTGTTCCCTACCATCACCCTGTGTTGTATGCAAAGCCTACCTTCTGTCACCTTGGCTGCCTTGTGGTGACATAGCGTTACACTCGGAGGACCAGCAATTATCAACTACATCGCTTAGTATAATTAGCTTTCGCAATGAGAGTTCGACTTTAGGATAACTACTTTTCTTCGGGCTTGAATGCCGTCGTTCTTTAGAATTTCTTCCTGACGTTTCGTTAGCGCGAGTGGCTAACTTCTTCAGAGGCTTACTCATTTCCGATAACTAAACGTTTCGATTTCTTGAGGCGTATTTATACTGATGCAGGTAGTCTGGAGTGTTGATTACTTCTGTCGGGTTTGGGGAATAATCATCATTATTAGTTGCCGCACTACCTGCCGTGATTTCATTAGTGATTCTTGATTTCCTGAGAATGCGATTCCAAATTTTGTTCTGTTTCCTATTCTGCAGTTTACACCGTCAAACTCCATAATCAAGACTTATTCCAGAAATTTCAACTTCGGACAGTAGTGAAATAACCCCAAAACTACATGAAACTATCCCAAAATAACTGAAAAGATAAAGACTATTTTTATTCATCAAAGAATATTTCGTTCCACTGATTATCTCTCCCAGCATTTACCAAAAACAGAAAAAAATTAAATCGTCAATCACTGCTGTCAGAATTCCAACAGCATATTATGCTACTTTACAACCAAAACGAATAGTTAATAAATTAGAGCCATATACATTCAAGCAACTCTCAGCAAACTTTATAATGGTACTAATCATCTGTCGAAAAACAACTTCACCATAGCCATATTTCTGACACAACCTTCATATACTAGTTGTTTAGTTATTCGAGAGAGGCGAAAATATCATATGTATAACATGGGAGTAAAGTGCCTTTTTCTGCCTTGAATGGGGAAGAAAAGTAGCACTTTGCTCCCTTCTTATACAAAAAGCAATTCTACATTAAAATTGAAGATATGAAGGATTCAGCGTCATTTTGCAAATGAAGTTGTCGAAAAAACATTTGTGCTATTCGGGTAGATATAAATTATCTGACTATTCCAGCAATGGAATACTCATTTTTTGATTATATAACCTACACTCCTGGTGATATATATGAGCTCAAGAGAATAAACTAAAAAGCGATCCAGTGTCACCATTCACGCTACTGCTACAATTAGCTATTGGTAATAGACACATTCAGATAAATATCGGACAGCTCTTTTCATTGTCCACAAGATGAAACTCTCAACTTCCCTTTTATATAAAGATAGGTGCGGCAATGAGAAGGATGTGCTTAAATATGTGGCTGACGTGAATGGAGATTCATCGCATTTAGTTACATTCTGATAACGAAATGTAGATTTTTTTATTATTTTCCTAGTGCAATACTTTTACGAGTGTGCCCAGAAGGCAGACCCTTGTGCGGGCAAGGGCCTGCTAATTATCTTGGTTGCCAAAGCGCTCCATAAACACTTCACAATTATTCGACTTTTCGGAAAGTGGGAGATCTTCTGAGATTATTCGATAAAATGGATTCAATAGATTATAACAAATTTCAGATGAATAAAAATATAGATTAGGGATAACGTAAAATCCAGAGATATACGAAATCAATTTCCATGGCTGTGGCAACAAGTACATCGGTCAAAATCGACGAGCTATTTGACGTCTGAAAGATTGGTAATTTTACGCATTCTGCTCCGGATGGAGATCACAGGATATCTTGAATATTCACAGAGGGCCAATTCTATTTTTTAAGTGTTTTTGTCAGTTGAGTGCATTTCTAGAGTTCATAGGGATAATCAAAGTTTCATTACGAGTAAGTTATACGAATCAATCTCCGTCTTTTTCGGGCTGTCCAGAAGAATGAAAATGATACTGAGATTTTCTGTTAAAAATAACATGATCCCACACTGTCAAACCAATTATTGTTCTTACTTGGTACATGAAACTATTCCCAAAGCTTGGGTTTTCATAATCATACCATTCAATTTCGGATTGATACATACCAAAGATGATTGCGCTATTGACAACAGATACATGCTCAATGAATTGATTGGCGGGATAGAGCTAATAATCTTATGCTTTTACTTTTTATTTCATTTCACGAAAGTTTTCACAACGCTAATCAGAGGAAGCGTTCATATACGGCACTTTCACTTTAACATGTGTATGAACGTCTCCTTTGATTAGCATTGTGAGAACTTTCTTGAAGTAAAAGTGAAAGATGAAGTGAAGCAATGTGGTCCATAGACATTATAACAAATGGACTGGCCTTTATGAGAGTTTTCCATATAACACGATATGAAATACAATGGAGAGAGAAAGGATATGCATATTAAAGTGATATTGTGAAAGACGATGATAATTCTAGACTTGATCGATCTACTCTATTCTTCTCAATCTCTCTTTATCTGCTACACTGAGGAAGGAATTCGCTTAGAGGTTGCACTTCAAGTATTCTATCTTGCTTGCATACAGCAATCCTCTCTCTCTCTCTCTCTCTCTCTCTCTCTCTCTCAGGGACAGTCCATTTGTTATAATGGTGGTGGTCTAAGAACCAGGCATTATTCAAGCACTGAAATTGTAAGAATGACCCTACGAACTTTTTTCATGGTCCTCGTTTTTTTTGGATATTATAGTACTTTTTTGTAGTCGTTAAAACAATCGACATTTTATTTCAGAGGTTCTAAACATGTATTTTTTCATTTTCAGCTTGTGGGAATCCTATTCTCATGCCATTTATCTCGACAACTGAAGAACTCTTATTACAGCACGTAAACGTTCCTGCATATGAATTTTTGTTCTGTCAATTATGTAAATACTTAATTATTTTTATGTTTATTGTGACGTCAGTGCAAACTGTGCAGAAGTGTAGGTATTATAGGAACAAGGTTTTTGAATTAAGTACACATAAGATGCAGAAGCAAATTTTTTGTTACAACGTTTAGACAATTCATCCCTTTGGAGAGATTATTCTTTCGTATTTTGTCTCATTGATAAAGGCTGTCTCAAGAATTTGCAGTGTAGTGTGAATTCAACAATTTTTTTGTTAATAATGAAATGAAAATATAGGAACTATTTTTGTGGACAAAGACTATGTTTAGAATTGAGGATCTTATTTTCATTCTTCGAAACTGCTACATTCACAGACATACTAACATTTCAAACTATCCGTTGAATAGTGATATCCATTACTGGACTTCAGAATAGCCATATAAGAATGTAGGCATCTGATTCGAACAGTTGAGTAAAGATCTATTGGTCGTTATCAATCAGAGATTGTATCATATGAATACATCATACAGATTTGAACTTGGGAAATCATTATATTGGCAAGTTATTCAAATGAAATAATATAAGAATAACCGAAAAATACTGTCCCTGCAATTCTTTTCGAAACTTCTGTAGAAACGTAATCCTTTGAAAAATTTAATTGCTACGCATATTCAGATATTTTCCCTATTACTTGGATTTATTTTTCCTAAAAAATCTCTTATGGCTCGACATGTCAATCATTTGGAATATTTTTTTTATGAAAAATGAGAAATAAAACTTCATGATTTTATACCACTTATATTTCTAACTAACGTTAACGTTAGTTTGATACTTTCCTCAGTTACGAATATAAGTGGTATTAAAACATGAAGTTCTATTTCTCAGTTTTCATGATGATCTCATCTCCTACCATATAGTGAGGGCTACATCTATCAATTTATCAAATGTTTTTTAACGAAATTTTCTGCATGCTATTTGAGTTTACGAGTTAGTAGTGAGTACTTAGTCGAATTTTCAAATTCTAATAGTGAACTATTTGTAAGAATTCGTGCATTTTTTTCCGAACTCGTGTATCTTCATCCTTTAATATGAAGAGCGTTAAAAAAAAGAGTTAATACACTGACTCTGCACGAGTTTCAACAAAATAATTCTCTATGATTTATTAAATGCTCCATAGACCTCTTACATTGAAAGACGTTTTTCTTTTCAATTCTATATATCTCATACGATTGGAGGCCATAAGTAAGCTCAAAATAATTTATAATCTGAGATGATTACTGAGTTGTTAATTTTTTGAAATAAATCTTGTTTAGAAATGACTTTTTTTTGTTAATCAACTTTCAGGATACCCTCGGGAATGTTACTTTTCACTTGGTATGATAATATATAGCATAATTATCCCAGTCGGTTAAGGCATATATTCGGAAATTGCTTGCTTGATTAATTTTCGTTTATTTTTTGATACATAATGCAGGGGGTTCAACAAAAACTTCGGACTTTTTTGTCTATACTTCAAAACCTATTCACTTCACACAAAAATGTGTTTCCTTACAACTTGAAGGAAGTTGAATCATCTTCGATTCGAAAAGATATTCATGGAAATTTGTTTTCGAGGAATAAGCATGGAAAGAATCCAAAATGGAAAAAAAGATAAAAAATACATGCCACATCATATCACTCAAGTCAATAGGGGTTTTTGCCGTGCAAAAGGTGGACAGATTTTGATTTTAGGATATGTTATTATTATATTTATTATTAATTGGTTGTTCAGATTAAACTCCTTAACGGTTGACCGCACGACAAAAATGAAGACGAGAAGACAAAATAACCTACAATTTGTGTATTCACCCTTTTCGTAAGTCCAATGGGTGGCTAGTTACAGCTGGCAAAACGTGAATATTTTTCCAGAAAATCGTCCGTCACCATTTTTCTCATTTTGAGAAATAATTTGTAGCTATTCGTTACCCAATAATTCATAATTGTTTCGTAGCTATTCGTTACATGACTTTTACATTTTGTAATTTCCAAAGCTAACTCATTGTCTTACCAATAGGAGGTAGAGCTAACAGCAAGTGTTTTCAATTATGGTATCCCCAGTACGTCTAATCTATAAGTGTTTTGTCCGAGTTTGATTCGTTCATTTCCTTTTCTTCGACGGTCTTGGTCGGTTGATGGTGTCTTCGTCATCATTGTCAAAGTCACAGTCGTCTCTGTTGTCTGCCGTGTGAATCTGTGCTACGGCAGGTGGTATGTCGTCATATTCATTGTCGCTGTCGAGGACAACTTCTGGTAGATTTTCACAGGATTCGCCTTTTCAGAATCCGCACACAACAGAGCACTTTAGCCCACCATATGGCACCACATTCCTTCTTATAATTGCAAATGATGACGTTCAATAAGGCATCGGGAGCTGGTTTTTACGTTGTTGTTATAGGAGTGTGCCCATTCGTTTCCAGCTCCAGTCGAGTGAATTTTTGGGAATTTCACACCAATTTTGGCCCTGAGAGCAAGTCCTGAAGGTGTGTGTGCCGCGTACTCCATTGGAGGTAAAGAAGCCTGCTAGAATTCGTCCTTCATTGATTATTTGGCAAACCGGATATTTTCTAAGGTATGCTTCTCCAAGTTTCCACCATACGGAACAACGAGGAACCTTACTCCAGCGTATTCTTTGATCTTTGCTTTGTTGAAAAAGCTGAAGAAGTTTGGTTACCCCTTTGTTGAAGAGGGATAACGTCGACTCATAACCACTGAATGCATGTAGAAACGATATGTTTTCGGCTGCTTCTCTCATCTTCAAACTCCTCATCGAAAACACTTTTTCAGAAGTATTTCCTCTTCCTGGTTTGCGTGGGTAGATAGATAAGTAGATGTTATCCCTTGACGATCCTAATGCTATCAACAGCACCAGAAAACCTACGTCTTCACCTACGACGAAAACAGCGTCAAATGATGAAGAGGCGAATGTGTTCACAATCAGTACATCGGCATCTTCCTCAGCTTGCTCAACCGTGAAAGTGTCCACTTCGATTTTTTTAAGGAATAGAAATCAGACGAACTTTTGTTTTCATTGAATTGTCATTGTCTCATCAATAGAAGAGAATTGATAGTAAATATGAAAACTAGGGTTAATCATTTGTATAATATACAATATAAAGTAGTTCAACGACTACCTGCAATATATTTCGGTCTGTTATGGACTTATTCTGTTACTACTACTTATTTCGATTAATTTCACAACAATAAACTGAAAAGTGGGGCTATTGTTGAGAAATCAATCAGAACAAGTAGTAGTAACATATGCAGTCCATATCGGGGTGGTGCATGCACTACCTTATATTGTAAATTATATAAACAACTAGTATAGCCACAATAACATAATGTAATTAATTCATTTTTACGATATTTGCCGTAAAAAGTTTAAGTTAGACTATTTTTTGGAAAGATTTTCGTCCTCTGTAATTCGCCACCCCTTAGCCTCAGGAAAAAAAAAGGTCAGGAAAATTGTAGTCAATTTTCTCCTCCTCAAATTTAAATAGAACATTTTCGTCGTGGAGTCAAGGGTTATGGAGTTAAATCGGAAAAAACAATTTTTCGTACCTTTAATAAAAAGATGGCGGAAACGCGTGCACCATCACCAAGGTCGAAAACTTGGATTTTTCATCAGGGTCCCAAACCTAATGAAATTTCCAAAATCAGAATTACTCCACGTTTTTCTCGGCAACGCCCGTTTATGCTCCCCATTTACTGGATTAGCCGTTACGAGTACGTTATAGCCAAGTGAAAGGATAGTCTCGGTTGGAAATATTCCTCTTGGATCTCAACGAAAATGGAAATTTGGTATGAATTGGGAAACTTTAGACGAAACTTTCAAACCAATTCAATCAACAGTAGGTTGGTGGACTAACATCTGTTAGAAAATGATTGCTTCTCTGGCAAATACCACGAAGGGTATCGACAGACGTCATCAGAGTGCCCGGTTTTTCTCAGAAGAAATTTCCGCATCTGTTGTGATGATAGAGAATTAATTTTGAATTATTAGGATGGGCACACTTGCATACCGGTTTCAGGATTATTGGACCATTATCAGGGCAATGTTCGAATCAACAATTCCAAAGTCATTGGTTTTCCATACTTCAAAATTACTTCTGAACCTATATACATACACATTAGTTTCCAATTAACACTTAACTGGTGAATAAAAAACCTGCCTGCGGAGTTATGAAATTTTTACGCAACCTTGTCAAGGTATGAGTGTTATGAATGTGTTCACCTTGTTCAAGAGCAGATGGCGAGATGACGCATGACGGTTCATTTGCTCGTTGTCAGCTTCAGCCTTCTTCTATATTTTATAAGGTTCAGGATTAATTTTGAATGGCACGAAACCTATCCTTAAACGAAGATAAGAATCACGTAAATAAAAGAAAGACTTGAGACAATGACGCGCAGGAGAGTCCTGCTGTTGTGGAACTCGCAATCCCACGAGCGTCGGAGAGTAATTTAAACTGTATCAGAGTTGAACAAATTAGGTAGTTCCGTGAATTGAACTCAAAAGTCACAATTCAAGCAAAAAAAATGAATCGAACTCATGAAATGAAAATTCATGAGAAAAAAAGAATTGAAGCCACAAGCTAGCTTGTGAATTATTACTCTAATCAATTCACAATTCATTTTGCTAATTTCGAAACGAAACATCAATCGATTTCTCTGCCAGAGTTCAAAATGGGTTTTTCCATTATTCAGCTGACGCTCTCACCTCTCCATGCAAAAATTGAAAACATATACAGTGTGGTCCACTAAGTCAGCAACAAATGGGAAACTTTTTTATTATCGATTTCTCAGAAAATTTTATTCTTGACAAAAGTTGGTGCATGTTCCAAAACTATACGAAGTGTACCTGATATGGCTTTATGACAAAGACCATACAGGATAGGCCAAAAAAAATATAAAGTTCGTTCAAGAGTAAAGCACCCTTATTTCAGATAATATAGAAATATGTTGAAGAGAAAAGTGGCTTAGAATTAAAAGTTATGTTCAGATACGAAGTCATGGTCTGCTATTCGATTTTTTCTTTTGGAAAATTTTGAATTACCCCCGTATGATACATATTTTTACTATTTTGATTTGATATGTATTTGAAGTAGCCACAATCAAATCAGTTTGGAGTATTTTTTATCAAATGGAAGTGTATTTGTAAAATTTACATGGATTTGTATTTTTTTAGGTGACCGTCAACGTCTTGTTTGTTGTAACGATATTTAACAGAACTCTATAATAACACAAATACTCTTTTTAACGGGGCAAATACTTTACTATCTATAATGATCATATGAATAAACTGTCAATAAAAGTATAAAATTTCTTTTTATATTCTTACAGAAATGCCTCAACCAGAACAGATATTAAAAAGCAATACAAAATCGATCGCTGATAGTCATGAACAAAAAACACCTACGCCCTAAAACAATCCTGTAGTTTGACAGTGTAGTTTCTTAAAACTTGCCTGTGAAACGTTTTCATAATAATTGTCCTTAATTGAAAATGCCTCGCCCAGTATGTTTCGGCTCGCACTTTGGAGCCACTCTCAAGACTTCTTGACTTGGTGGCGAGGCCTAAGTCTCCTTAATCTCCAGCACTCATCTTGACAAAGTGAAGACAATCTATATACCGGGTGTCCCACATTTTATGTGACAGGCAATATCTGGTTTGTTGGAGATACACAAAAATGTTTCATACAAAAGTTTTAGGAGTTCATGAGAGCTTTATTTTGATATAATTTTCAAATATACAGGGTGTTTGGTGTAGGTGCTACAGACCAAAATTCCATTTTTCAAAATTGAACGCCCTGTATATCATTACATATTCGGGTGCTACGTTAAATTCTGATATCATTTCATGTTTGGTTTTTGAAATTCGGTTACGGCGTTGTTGAGTTATTGCTTAAAATGTAAAGTCTTGAGAACGACTATTATTTTTAAAAATATCTCATACAATTATTCTCTCTGCATCAGATCACATGAAAATTAGTCAAAATTTTGGGTGTTCGAAGTAATGGTTTCAATTTTGAGTTGTGGAATTCAGTCAGGAATCATTTTGAATATGAAACAATTGCGAAATTGAAAGAGGTGTATTCGAAAACAAATCTTTAATAACAATGTAAATAATATAACTTGATAAATCATTTCATAAGAATGGTAGGTACCTAGAAATAAGTCATAAAAATTGTTCAAAGTGATGCCCATTAGATATTATACAGGCTTCGAAACGTCGAATCACTTCTCTCGTACAAGTCGCTCTTATAATATCAGGCGTAATATCACTGCACGCTAGTCGAATTTTCTTTTTCAGATCATCCACATTCAAAGGGGGAGTAGTGTAAACAATATCTTTTAAATAAACCCATAGGAAAAAATCAAGCGGTGATAAATCTGGGGAACGAGCCGGTCACCGAATTGGACCCTTATTACCAATCCATCTATTTGGGTACGTTCTATCCAGATATTCAGTAACAACCTGTGAATTGTGAGGAATTGTTGCCACCAAATTCCTTGTCGTTCTGCTATGGGAATATCTTCCATCAACTGGATCAAATCATTTTCTAGAAAATGTAAATATCGCAATCCATTGAGATTTTCATTGAAAAAGTAAGGTCCTATGATGCGGCCATTGAACAATCCACACCATACATTAATACCCCAAGTAGTTTGAAAATTACTTTCGCGGACCCAGTGGGGATTTTCTTGAGACCAATAGTGACTGTTATGTCGATTCACAACTCCATTATTGTGGAATCGCGATTCATCGCTCCACAAAATTTGACTGAATATGTTAGGACTTTCATGTAATATTACCTGAATATAAGCAATGAATTCAAGTCGTCGTTCAAAGTCCGTGGGTTTCAAACCTTGTACCAACTGAATTTTGAATGGGTGGTATTTATTTTCTTTCAGAATTCTCTGTACATTAGATTTACTCACACCGACTTCTTCTGCAAGAGTACGGATAGAAACATGTGGATGAATAATAATATAAGCCAACACATTGATCTCTAAATCTTCAGTTCTAACAGATCTCGTATGATGACGATGCTTTATAGTAGAAGGAAATGACCCAGTTCGCAATTTTTCTTCAACTCTCGAAAAAGTCATTCGTGACGGAATGGGTCTGTCTGGAAAACGTTCTTGGTATAGACGTTGTGCTTGACGGCAGTTTTTCTGACATTCCCCAAAAATTAATAACATATCAATGCAATCACTTGGACTAAACGCGAAAGGCATACTGGAGTTTTCGCACAAAGAACACAGTCAGTCGAACTGACAAGTAGATACAATTAAACAACATTTGTTACTATGGCATCAACAAGCATAAGCTACTTGATGAAATTGTGCAATATAAAGCAATTCACCCTCAAGTTAGTCACATTCTCAAGAATTTCAATATTATATTCAACTGATATCGATATCGTATCGTGTAGGTGAGAATAATGGTTTGTATTCAGTAGTAGTCTAGTTCAATTTAATAAAAGATATAGACTGGATTCGTGTACGAGTAAATAAGTTTTTTGCAACTTTATATTTAAGGAAAAGTGCAATAACTCAGCAACGTCGTAACCGAATTTCAAAAACCAAACATGAAATGATATCAGAATTTAACGTAGCATCTGAATATGTAATGATATACAGGGCGTTCTATTTGAAAAAATGGAATTTTGGTCTTTAGCACCTACACCAAACACCCTGTATATTTAAAAATTATATCAAAATAAAGCTCTCATGAACTCCTAAAATTTTCGTATGAAACATTTTTGTGTATCTCCTTCAACAAACCAGATATTGCCTGTCACATAAAATGTGGGACACCCGGTATATATATATATATATATATATATATATATATATATATATATATATATATTAAAAATATGATATATATTAAAATTGCAGCTCTTATATTCTTGATGAAAACTATGTCGTCTTCATCAAATATTCCCCAGTCCCCAGAAATGGTGATATCTATGGAAATTATATAATATTCTATTGGGATATTCGTAAAAAAATTACACAATAATTATTTTTTGTCAATTTGTCTCGTCGATGATACTCGAGTCACGGACTCACTAATTTCTTTGTAATTTACAAAAATCGGCGATTGATCCCGTTATCGAATTTTATCACCATTGTTCTCCTGATACATAATCGTCTTTTCCTTGTCATTTTGATCACAGTTGGCTGATCCCACTAGTAAATTTTTCCCACCCCTTTTTCACGATCTCGGAAATCTTTTAAATTTGTTTCTCTCTCAGGGATCTTTTAAAAATCAAACTCAGACACTTCAAATATATGAGGCGAAAACTAATTGGCATCTCTTTTTTCTTATTTCACAAAATGTTCTCTGAATAGCAGTGTTTTTTATCGTGTACACTGGCTTGTGAATTGTGAATCTGAATGGTGGCTTCGATTCTTTTTCACGCACTGAATATGGACTTTTTACAAATACTACTGGCAATTTCATTTCAATGTTTTGCTTGATTCATCCCAAATTTCATCTTCATTCACTTTTTTGCTTGAATGTGGTTGCCAATCTTCTTTGCTGAGTGATATTGGTTCGGACTTCAATTGTCTGTATTGATAACTCTATTGAAACCAGGTACTAAGCAAAAAGGACAAAAAACTCATGAAACTACAGATTGAGTAAGGCAATCGAATGCAAAGAAAAAAGGTTGAATTGGATTTTTTGATCAAAAAAATAAAATAAAGTTTTGGTTGATGGAAGAAAAAAATTGAGATATCGAATATAAAATAGCACAGTCAAAACAAATTTTTAAATGAAGAAAAATATGGAGTAACAGATTTCGGTGATATAGATAATGGAAGTCCGAACCTATACCACTTTTCATTCACTCACCTATTATTACTTGACTTCGCCTAATTGAAAACTAAATTATACAAACTTTTCGAAACTTCAATTTGGGATAGGCAACATTTGTGAGAATTACAAAAACGTCTTCTACTGGATTTAACCACAGATTCAGACTCAGAACATGCCAAGTGATCAAGATCTCTTTCAATAACGAACACATCGTGAAGCCAAGGTGAAATCAGATATATGCAAGGGTTACACCTTTTCTACAGCTAGACCGAGGACGGTTCTCGTTTGCGACGGGTCGATCGTTACAGCTAGGCTGTGCGATGTGCCAGAAATCTCAATGTTGGTTCATTTGAGGTTCGAATTTTCGGTTGAGTCAAGTAAATGTTATTCAATTATAGTAAATCCCATCTACTAACTAGAATGAAAAGTATTGTATAATATATAGTATAATTATAATGTTGAGCTAGCTCAAGGTTTACTAAAATTTCATGAAAGTTGAAATTAACCAGAGAAAGCATGTCATAATTTTATTACCTTTATTTTTTTATTTGAATGTGTCAAATACAATATTATTTAATATGATTAAGTTTCACATCCACATATTATATTTAGTTAAGTAAAAAATATTATAAGAACTAAGGAACCCAAACTACAAAAATCATCGAATCGAAAACATGTTATTACACACATTGCTTAATATTTTCCCATTATAACTACGGTCTACAACGAACATCTATGAAATGTTGAAACGCATGGAAGTTTCAGTTTGCATCATATCTATAAAGAACTATGGGGAAATCAATTCATCTATTTCATTTCCCATCCCAATCTTGGACCATGACAAAAAATGTACAAGAAAGAATGAGGGTGTCCAAAATAATCTGGTTGTTATTAATATGGCACAAATGTGTGGATTCCTGGCACTTTGATACAATGATTGCAAAACCTCACAGAAGAGAATATTGCCTGTAGGTTATTCATTCTATTACTAAACATAAGTGTCACATCATAATATCTTCATATAATCGTTGTGCACCAAGAACCACCAAGCGTTTAGAATTTGGCGCATTGTGCATGGTTCTCGATGAAGTAGCCGATTCTTCACTATATCAAAGAGCCATCACACACATTTTCCTTCAGTTGTTCGTTACCCTTAGCCCAGATTGCAATTAATCCTTTCTGAAGTTTCCATGAGTTACTTGATAAAGGGTTAAGGGATGAAAAGGGTTGACTACTGTTATATATGTATTTGGGTAATATTGTCACACCTTGTAATGAACGTGCGACCACAATTCTAGGTGTAATTTTTTGTACGAAAGTATGTGTTTTTTATATGTATGTGTTTTCTAGTCAGTGGAAATAAAGTCCTTGTCAAGTACCCATCGTATTATTATTAGTGATCATCTACTTTCATATTAAAGCAGAATATATCACAATTGGCGACGAGGAGTTTTTATTTTGAGTGAGTCTTTTGTGCATAAGTGAAAGGCAAATTTCCTAAGACACTATTAAAAATGCCGGAAACTCCAGCAACTGTTCAATACACCGGTCACATTCAGGAGTTCAATCCTGCTAATTCGGATTGGTCCATTTACAAGAAAAGATTAGAAAACTATTTTCTTGCAAATGCTATCGATGTAGCGGACCGGAAGCGTGCTATTCTTTTAAGTTTGTTAAATGAACAAGCCTACAAACTGTTGCACGACATGTGCATTCCTAGTGAACCAGAAGCGAAATCTTTCGCGGATATAGTGAAACTCTTGGACGAACATTTCAAACCAACAGTCTCAGTGTTTGCGAGTCGAGAGATATTTTTTGAATCACGTAAACTACCAAGTGAATCACCGAAAGAATGGGCGGCGCGATTGCGTAATTTGGTGTCCATGTGCAGTTTTCAAGGGGAAGCAGAGATCGATCGAGTGTTGGTCGATAGGTTCATCACGGGCTATGATAAAGGTGCCGTTAAAGATCGTCTCTACGAGGAGAAAGCTACAGTTACTTTTGCCAAGGTTGTAGAAACTGCCGCAGCGAAATCGGTTGTTCCGCCATTTTCCACGACAGTCAAGAGGGAGCCGGAAATTCACTACGCAGGCGCCAGTCCAAGAAACAAACATTCTGCCCAACCAGCTCACACCACGTCAAAATTTTCGAGCTCCAGAAGTAACAGCGCCAGCAGCAGCAGGAGCAAAGGTCACCCGGTAGGAGCGCAGTTCGTAAAGAAATGTTCGGTATGCGGTCGAAAAAACCATCAACAAGATAAGTGTACCTTTCGTGAATGCTTTTGTCACGTTTGCAATAAGAAAGGCCATCTAGCGCCAATGTGTCCAAATAAGAAAAAAACGAACCTTACTAGAAACTCTAATAATTTTTTAGAATCAGATAATTTGGCATTATTCAATTTAGATCATAAATCTGATCCAGTTCTGGTAGATTTGAGCATTGATAAAAGGCCGTTCACTTTTCAATTGGACACAGGGGCGAGTTTTTCGGTCATTTCAGATATTTTTTATAAGGATTATTTCTGCAACATTAATTTGCGTCCTACGGATAAACTGTTTACTTTGTATAATGGAAATAAAATAAAGCCATTGGGTTCATTTGAATGTGACGTAGAATATAATGCAAAAATTGGAAAATTGAATATTTTTGTGATTGAAAATGGAGGGCCACCACTTCTGGGACGCGACTTTTTCAATTTATTTGATTTGGGTATTTATCATTTAAATTTTTCTGATCTGCCCGCGGATTTGCATTTTCTCATCAATAAATACAATAAACTACTCTCACCGGGATTAGGAACTTTCAATAAAGGAGTTATTTCTATCAAAATCAAACCTAATATGGTAATTTCACCAAAATTTTTCAGAGCCCGTCCGTTGCCTTTTGCAATGAGAGAGATGGTGGAAAAAGAGTTAGAACGGTTATGTAACTTGAAAATAATCGAACCTGTGGAGTACTCGGAATGGGGTACACCTATAGTACCTGTTTTAAAAAAAGATAGAACTGTACGCATATGTGGAGATTTCAAGGTTACAGTAAATCCTTTTATAGAGATAGATAGTTATCCACTTCCTAAAATTGAAGATCTTTTCGTAAAGTTACAGGAGGGTGAACATTTCACCAAGCTAGATTTGTCAAACGCATATCAGCAAGTTTGTTTGGACGAGGAATCTAAAAAATTAATAACCATTTCAACGCATAAGGGTTTATACCGTTACAATAGAGCTCCATTCGGAATTGCTAGCATACCTGGAAAATTCCAGAGAATTTTGGAATCTTTGTTAGAAGGGTTGAGTGGAGTCGTCTGCTTTTTAGACGACATTCTTGTCACTGGAAAAAATCGATCAGAACATACAACGCGTTTAGAGCAAGTTTTTTTTCGTTTACAAAGTGCAGGTTTGAAACTATCTTTGGAAAAATGTAGTTTTTTCAAATCTAAAATAACATATCTTGGTTATGATATCGATAAGCATGGTTTGCATACGACTGATTCTAAAGTGAAAGCAATCGTTAATGCACCAGTGCCGCACGATATCACATCATTAAAATCATTCTTAGGATTGGTCAATTATTATGGCAAATTTGTGAAAAACCTTTCAACTTTGTTACATCCCTTGTATGATCTGTTGAAGAAGAGAGTAAATTGGAACTGGTCGAAAGATTGTCAAATTGCTTTTGAATTAGTTAAGAAAAAATTAGTTTCTTCACCAGTTTTAGCACATTTTGATCCTGATTTACCGCTGCGTTTGATTACGGACGCTAGTAGTTATGGAATAGGAGCGATGATTACTCATATAACTCCGGATGGTAATGAAAAGATCATTTCATGTGCCTCGCGCATTTTATCGGATAGAGAACGTAATTTTTGCACTCTGGAGAAAGAAGGACTTGCAGTAGTATTCGGGTTATGTAAATTTCATACCTTTTTATATGGCCGACATTTTACGCTTGTGACTGATAATAAACCTTTGTCATACATTTTTCACCCCAAGAAAAATATCCCTCAGTATTCTGCAAATAGATTGCGTAGATGGGCACTGATACTTTCGAGTTATCAGTATGATATTAAAGTAGTGAAATCGGACGAAAACCCTGCAGATATGTTTTCCCGTCTCCCACAATCTACAGAAGAAGATTCTTGTGATGTTATAGATTTGAATTTTGTGCATTATTTTTCAAATAATGAAAATTTTCCAATTGATTTCGAAATGGTTCGTAGGGCCACAATCAAGGATGATTTACTTACAGCTGTATTCAATTTCGTGAAAAACGGTTGGACTTCAGATTTTCACAAGTTTGGCAAAGATGAAAAGTTTCGCAGTTTTTATAGAATTAGAAACGAGTTGAGCATCGAATCAGATTGTTTGATGTGGAACAATAGGATTGTAATTCCAAATGAATTGCATTCAAAAATGTTGGATAGTTTACATCTTAGTCACATGGGGGTTGTAAAAATGAAAAGTCTAGCTCGGTCCTATTTTTGGTGGCCGGGACTAGATAAAGAAATTGAAAGAATTTGCAAAACTTGTGAAAATTGTCTTTTAAATAAAAGAGCACCAGAAAAGGCAATTTTGAATCCTTGGCCATGGCCTACTCAACCATGGAGTCGATTACATTTAGATTTTTTAGGACCTTTTATGAATAAGCAATTTTTAATCAAATTGTGTGCTCATAGTAAGTGGATAGAGGCATTTCCAATGACTTCTATTACTTCAACTTCAACCATTGAGATTCTCCGAACTAGTTTTGCAAGATATGGATTACCGTGTCAAATTGTAACAGATAATGGTAGTTCTTTTCGTTCTGCAGAGTTTGAAAATTTTTTGTTGAAAAACAACATTAAACATATAACCACCCCTCCTTTCCATCCTGATTCCAATGGTGCGGCGGAAAATTCAGTGGGTATTGTGAAGAAAGCATTAAAAAATGCCATGGTAAAATATGAGAGTGTTTCATTGAATATTGCCCTGAACAACTTTTTACTTGATTATCGTTCAACTCCGCACTGTACGACAAAAATAACCCCTGCAAAAATGTTTCTAGGGAGAGAATTGCGTACTCGTTTTGATTTGTTGTTACCTAATGACAAAACGGATTTGAAAAGTCGCATCTCAGAAGCTCAAGATAAGCAAAAATTTTATTATAGAGGTAGTAGATTTATTTGTTTTCAACCAGGTGAATCAGTGACAGTGCGGGACTACAGAAAGCAGAATTCGGTTCAGTGGATTAAAGCGGTAGTGATTAAGAGAACGGGTAAAGCTGTTTACATTGTGAGCGTACCAGAGTTGGGAAATATTCAGTGGAAACGTCACTTGAATCAGATTAAAAAATTTCATGTTTTACCATCAAAAGTTTTGGAAAGTGATGGGTCTGTCGAGGAAGTTCGAAATGAGACAAGTGATGTTTCACTTCAAGAAATTCCCATTGCTTTAAATCATGAAAATCCGGACACCAACGTTTCGGATATTGTTTCTGTTAGACCGAAACGAGTTGTAAAGCCTCCTGATCGCTTAATGTATGAATAATTTTTTTTCCATTTATTTTTTTTCGGTTAAGGTCAGATACTTAATTTTTTTTTGAGGGTGGAGATGTTATATATGTATTTGGGTAATATTGTCACACCTTGTAATGAACGTGCGACCACAATTCTAGGTGTAATTTTTTGTACGAAAGTATGTGTTTTTTATATGTATGTGTTTTCTAGTCAGTGGAAATAAAGTCCTTGTCAAGTACCCATCGTATTATTATTAGTGATCATCTACTTTCATATTAAAGCAGAATATATCACAACTACAATGCAAATGGCAGTAGGCCTTTAGCCTTCACACGGGACGATAGATTATCTTACATACGGAGGTCAGAAAATATGATGAAATGATGTTATCCACAAATACATGTTTTAAATATCTGTAAGATTGTTTTGAAGTCAATCCAGTTCATTTCGATATAAAGGTTACTTACTTCTTATGATTTTTATCGTAACTTCAGAATTCAAACAAAATTTCTAAAGGCATATGAAGAAAAGTTGACGAAGAAACATTTACATTATTTGGTACTGGGATTGAATTCACAATCCTGATTTTCTTGAATTGTAACTATCAATGGAAGTTGATTCCTGATCAACAAATTATTTGATTACGATTCAATGCAATCAGTGAAATGAAAGGATGAACGCGTTACCTCACTCTTCGAATTCTGCACGAAGGAGTATTTTCAACTGCATGTGACCTACGTCTGTAAGATAATCTTTCAAAGTAATGTAGAAAAAGAGATTATGAATTTTCTGACTTGTTTTCTTGTGAATGAGTTACTATTTATTAGATGGAACAATATTCAAAACGATTTTATCCTAGATTTGGCATCTTCATCTACTGCCTGTTGCGACGGGCCCCTGAAAAATGAAGACATTATTAGTGAAAGTGAATAGTATAATAATAGGATACGGATAAAAGGGAATGAAATTCGATTTGATTTTTTGCCGGTGATGTGTTGAACATGGAACGAAAATTAATGTAGATCATAGTAGGTACTTATATGACACATCCAAGTAAGCAGGCTCTAGATAAACTTCTACGCAGAACAAATGATACGAAAGAAAGTATCATGAAATGTTTTGTAAGGATAAAAAATGTATAATTATTATGATAATGGGTATGAATGTAGAAGTATTCCTTCAACTGATTTTCTGAATTTTTTAAAATTTGTTATTGCCCTATAGCACTTTGGAAGGAGGTTGTATATTTTCTTGCTCTCATATACAAAGAAATTTCTGATTTTGGGATTGGCAAGGGTATATATTCCTACTTCCTCTTGTATCGCAACGTCTGTCATTATTTGCTGCTTAGTTATAATATTTTTTGTGTATTAGGCACACGGTTTCTGAAAGGAACAAACAAGGTACAGTTAGGATTTTTGTCTGATGAATAGTGGTTTGCAGTGGTCTTGAGATTTTGCGTTACATATGTATCTGACAGCCCTTTTTTGTAGAATGAATACTGATTTCAGTAATTGATGACTACATAAGCCCCAAAAAGCAATTCCATATCTCAAGTCCGACTCGATCAAGGGAAAATATACAGTTCTGTCTGAGGATTGATTGAGTTCATTAGAAACAACTCGATCAGCATAGCAGCCAGATGCTATTTTTTTGTACAAATTCGTTAGATGCTCATCGAATTTTGATTTTTCATCTATAAATATCCTCAAAAACTTTGTGCGAGTTGAAGAAGGATACGTATAGATTATTTGCTATACTCACTTGGAATACCAGGAAAGTTCTGACACTCGCCTTTCGAGTTGAATTCTAGATGTAGGACAAGAGTTCAGAAACACAACTAGAATTAGCTATTGAATTCGAACATTTCGTCCCAAATTACTGGTTCTTTTCAAATAGATCATCTCGCATAACTCCACATTAGAAAGTTAATATAAAATATACATATTTGGTTGCAAGAATCAGAAACAATCATCTTCACTCAAGCTTAGTGGCATATTTGACATATATTTTTAATTAGTTTGGATTTGATTATGCTATCAAGAGGGAAACTCTTCATACGTTTCATAAAACAAGCAAAATTATACCACAAAACAAAATCCTCTCAATGGAAATAAAGTTTAATTTATAATTTTGCGAAAGACATAAAAAATTGTGATAGTCTGTTCACCAAACCAAAATATTTGGTCAAACCTCCAATGAAGGTCGACAAAGAAGCATATGTATTCCATTTTCTTTTCTGTTCGAAATATCCATATCGGTGGTCGCCAAAATATGACGGTATTCAAATGGTACGTACCGTTACATACCTGGTATATCGAGATACAATGCCTGTAGTTGGCAATGGTTCGTTTATTGACAATTTGTTGAAGAAATTCCACATAACCGGAATGTCCACATCGTTTGGAAGGTATATGGACAGAGCTTGCTTGAATCTGATTCAAATTGATATTAAGTTTGTTAGTAACTGATTTGTTGGCTTCTCTAGTTATTCTCATGTCGCCAGTTCTCTTGGATTCCCTGATGTACTAGGAATATTGTGGAATGATGTCAAGAATTTACTATTTGTAATGTTACTCGAAGCAAATATGCAATTCAGGTAGAACACACCCTTCGAGAAACAGTACATTCTTTGTACAGGATTCAATCGTTCTAAAATTCGTTCATCTGAATTTTGTTTGCCATAGGACTTGGATTTTTTAGACTTTCATGAACATCTGGACCATTATTATAGGATAATATCCATTTTGCTGTATTCAACGTGGACGTGATATTTCAAGAAGTTGAAAATCGTGGATTCTTAGGGGAGGGCAGTTCCTCTTATATAGATGCTAAAAGTCAGCTCATGCTAAACCAATTTCGATTCTCCTTCTTCGATAGATATGGCAGGAATTGAGTTTTTGTTTCACATAAAATAACTTCAAAAGATGTGATTTTATTTGTTTGTTTTTGAGGGCGCTGATGTCTGTTCAAAAATGTCGGCAACAAACCGTAATCAGCTGATCGTAATCTGTCAAAAACATATGTTTACTATTGTTTAAGTTGTATTTTGTATTGTACCTTGTGTTTTTCGAATTTTGGCAAAGTTCTGTGTAAAACAAATGTGTAGACTAATCAGTGTGTGAATGTGTTAGAGAAATGTACCATAATTTCACATTCAAAAGTTTGTTTTTGTTTTACGTGATGAGGGCGTATCTGGATGATGAACTTCACAATTGAAAAGTAATTCATAGTCGATTGATTTGAAAAATTGTTTAAGTTGTATTTTGTATTGTACCTTGTGTTTTTCGAATTTTGGCAAAGTTCTGTGTAAAACAAATGTGTAGACTAATCAGTGTGTGAATGTGTTAGAGAAATGTACCATAATTTCACATTCAAAAGTTTGTTTTTGTTTTACGTGATGAGGGCGTATCTGGATGATGAACTTCACAATTGAAAAGTAATTCATAGTCGATTGATTTGAAAAATTCTGAAAATTGAAGTCCTCTCACTCTGCTTCATAGATTTGAAGAATATTCAAATCAGTACAACAGAAACGAAGTTATAACAAGTTATAACATACATTGTCTTTCACCCTACTATAACAATTTCTCTATTTTTTATAATGGCGATAAAAGTTTTCAAAAATAACAGAATATACATATATATATATATATATATATATATATATATATATATATATATATATATATATAAATTAGATTTAACTGTTTGTGTGAGGCAGTAACTATAAGAGCATGGGTAGTTTGATTCAGTTTCCCAAGACAATGCACACACCAGGATTATTAATTCTATGATTCTTTTCTCCTGATGAAGCTGATAAACATTAGCGAAATATTGAGATCAAGAACAAATGAGTTTTATTAGTAAACAGACCGCAAACCTGAGAACTCCCAAATCTAGTTTGAAGTATGGTCGAGAACACATCACAAATAATATATATATATATATATGTATATATATATATATATATACATATATATATAGGAACTATGTATGTTCCCAAATAGCACACGACGTCCTGAAGACGAACCATTCATGTCCCAGTTACGTCGATACGTCCCGGGACGTATGGGAGACATTCGAAGAACCTACATTTCCGGATGTTTAATGTATGTACTATATAGACGTCCCATGTAGGTACATATTTGGTCCCGTTCCAATCGGAATGTAATAAAAACGTACATGCTTGGAAGTACTATGTACGTACTGTAGTAAGTGTCCTGGGTACGTTCATAATAACTCCTTTTCAGGTACGTACATTTCGGAACTAGTTAGGGGCATACCAATGACGTGCTTTTTTGACAATTCCTTGTACGTACTGTTTATAAGTATCATTGACGTACATGTTTGGAAGGACTATGCACGTACTGTTCGGACCTTCCAGGAGCGTACATATTGGGTCCCTTTCAAAATCGTATCTTTTGAAACTTTTGAGGATCATAGTGATGACGTACATTTTTGGGAATCGTATGTATTTGGACGTCTCCTTGACGTACGCCAAGAAACCTACTTTGTACATTCAGCTAGATCCCCTCAAGTCTAGTGAGGGCCGAAAAAGTACGAACTAGAAACGTCCCACATACGTACATTACCCTCCCTGTCAGGTAGGCCCAACGCGCTATCCCAAGTAGCACATCATATGGTGACTTCAAGTTAGTTACCTATTTTCGAGAAAACATTAAATTTTTTTTAGGAAGTTCAGTAACAATGAAAATATATTTGAAAAAACACTGAAGGATCACTGTCTTATATGCGATGGCGATGTGGAATATCACACTTGCTGTGCAAAAAGTTCTGGCCGTATTTTCTGGTATTGAAATTCACTACGTCGATATTTCAATTTTTCCAAATTTTTTCAGGAATAATTCATCATGAATATTGCATTACCAATATTGGTATATGTTCGAATATTTAAAAGTCATCACTCTCAAAATCCCGATACCCCTTTCAGTTGTGATTCGAAAATGAAAGTTGAATATTTTCATTTTACTTTGAAAACGATATTCAAGCATTATCAGAATTTGCATATCTATATTGCAGTATTATGCCAATATGCCACATAATGTGATAATTCAATATTTTATTCTACGCTCCCAATGTCGAATGCACAACTATACCACACAAATCTTCTTTAGAAACAAGTCTCTCCGTACCGTAGAGCGTTGTAGTGGTAAACAGTGAAATATTCAAAGTGAAGGTCCGGGTTCAAGTCCCGCAGCAGCCAGAGTTTTTTCCAGGTTAGTATTCGGTAAGTACATGTGCATGAGTGAAATTTTCAAGTTGACTAATTGGTAAAGAAGAAATGAATAATTCCGAATATGAGAACTGCTACGAGAATTGAGAAGTGACATCAATTGAATTTTTTTTCGTCGATATATCATTAACAAGAAGGTACGTTTTCGGAATGTCCCAAACAGTTCCCCTTTCTGTACATTACAGGTTCTGTGTGGACTAGAAAAGTACGTACCTGGGATTACCGACTATGCGGAAACGGTAAGTTCCAGGGAGGTCTTATGTACGTCTGTCGGAGACTAAAGTACGTCCCAAATACGTACAATACATCCTCACTGTACATATGCAGTACGTCCACTGGACGTACTTGTGCTATCTGGGTTACTTGTGGGCACCAAGAAAGTCAAAGAAAAATAGCGTAATCGACATGGCTCTAAGCATTAACGTTAAATATATAAATATCCATGCCACTTTATCAACAACGGTCTCGTGACAAAACTTTCGGGTCTATTTTAATTGTTCTTTCGACCATTAATTTGAAGTTCTCAAATATATATTTATGATATATTGATGATTTCTCAACTGAGCTCAATTTTATGTGCGAATTTCAAATTAATCATGAACAAAATTTTGAAAGGAACTCAACAGTTTAGTTTTTTTCCCGAATTTTATATTTTCATAAAAAATTGCGATCTTTGTGTTTTCCCCTAATTTATTCTTTTCCTGCAAATAGCAAAACATTCTTAGATTGCGTAGTTCGATATTTCCATGAGATACATCATTCTCCAACCACTTCCATTATTTTCCCCCCTATCGCAAAATTGGAAAAAATCTGACTGTAATTCTTCTGGAATAGCCATGTCGATTCAGAAATGTACCTTAAGCTAAGTAATGACAATGAAATCGACAAAAGGACACCGACGATAAAAAAATAAAAAATAAAAGAAAAATGGATAATCGATACGGTTACCTTTCTTACCTTTCGTCGGCTTGGCACCCTTTGCTTTGCATTTTTTCGTGATCTGCCTGTTCTGTTCGCAGGACGCATCGCTGTTTGGTTTCAATTTGTCGCTCCTTGTCATCTGGCTCTGAGCGTTGCACTCACCCCAGGCGCCTTTCTCGTATCGACAGGCTGAAAAAGAGAAGAGACGGATCGAATAATATCAGAAATTTGATTGAAAAGGAGGGCGTTTTGTTTGAGGGTTGGCTGAAATACCTAGCGATTGAGTTCGTGGAACTACTTCATAACAGACTCATGATATTACGAATGGAAAATGATTTGGTTGTCTGGATTGGCACAGTAACGATAAAATATCGCCCTAGGTGTCCCATTTATGTCCATGATTGTACCGTCGTCTCAAGGACGTAAATGGGAAGATGTCATGTAGAGGTTATCTAGGAGATGTCACTACTGGAACATCCATATAGGTTACACTAATTATGTTTCAAATTTTCAGATGTATATTAATTCGTTAGCAATAGCGAACATGTCATTTAAGACGGAGAATAGCTGTATGATAATGTGTTCGCCTATCTTCAAAAGTTCGTTACACATGATGATGATATCCACTCATCACAAACAAATATCTCCCAAAAATATCCCTACGGAAAAACATTCATATCATATTCACTCTGTTAATCCTGTGGTGTTAAATATTTCCTACACGATATAAACGATATTTCCGCCTGGACGAAAAATATTAGTTGAGAAAGAATGGAATTGGATGAATCTCTACTAATTGATATTTTCATGTTATTCTGCAGTTCAACATGGAACGAGATCAATAATCTAATGAGTGAAGATCGCCACATGTCCAAAATGTAAGTATCATTCAAGAAAAATCATATTGACCACCTCAAGGGTAGGACATTTCTCAAGGAACCCACATTTCAGTTGCAAACTTCTGCCACTGCGAAGTCAAATCTCAAACTACTGCCTCATTGTGAAATTAGTCGAAATAAAATCGAAAGCATGAAATCGAAATAATCATTCCACTAATTGTGAAGACTAATCATATCAAATCAAAATGTAATCATCGAAAATGTTGCTGTGAAAAAGGGATGTGGACTAGGGATATTTTTTTGAAAGAAGGTGGTTTTGAGGAAGTGATTTTCAGCTTTTTCTTCTCCATGTCGATGCAAGAGGATACAAAACTTCTAAAAAAGAAGTAACATCAAATATTCAGTGAACCTTTTTATTTAGTCTCTGTTGATATGTGTGAATCATTCATTAAACGTCTACGTCACGCGCTCCAGCTCCGAACTGTCCTTGTGCAGAAGCGACTGCAACTTGTTTATTGGGGGTAAACATCGTTAATACTGATTCGATCATGAACATTCGTTCACTAACAGAAATCTACACTATTCAGGAGTGATAAAGGATTTATTTGAGTATGATTGAACAAATCTGTGAAAAATAATAGTATATGTATACAGAGTCGGAGAAAAGTGGGCGAGATTTGATGCTCTACTGGAGGGCGCTGACTAAACAATTCGGTTCGACTGCTACGCGGACGAAGTCGCGGGCAACAGCGACTATTGAATAATTTTCTTGAGTTGATGATAATTAACAAAAACAAGGAGGTTTTCAAAGGTTTCGTAATGAACAACTCAACTGAAAAAGGCAGATTTCCAAATTCGCTCGAGCTGAATTTCATCAAGCATGCAAGCACACCTGGCTGCCACTCTTATTGACACATGTCAAAACTCAAATTTCTTACATATATGAAAAGTGAACACAAACACTAAACTAGAAGAGAATATCTGTGAGAGATTTGAAAACGGAAGCAAATTTGGTTTCTGAAACGTCAACAATAAGTATTTTGAATATTTCTTGTATTTTTTTATAGGCAAATCTGGGATACCTATACGAAAAGTTGCTGACTAATTGAACGTGTTTCATTCAGAAGCAACTATTTTTGAATTATCGCAGCAACTCCTCAAAGAACGGTCATTGAAACTAATAAGCCATTGATGTTCAATGTCCATGTAGAATCAATTTCGCAGGGCCAACCCTGAAGAGATGGGTGCAGAAATTCGAACGATATCTCACTGCTGATGGTATTGCTGATAATGTAGGTAAGAAGGCACTCCTTTTGACCCTAGTAGAATGATGAAGACGTTTTCGATTCCGTTACTGTCACAATTACCATCTATAAGGATACTATCGATGCGCCAACTAAGGATTTTGAACCAAAACTGACCCTTATTTTTAAGCATACAAATTCCGAAGAGCTGTTCAGGAGCAATCAATTTCGCATTTTTGTACGTCTTTGAGGCATTTAGCTTCTACATGCAACTATGGTAATAATCTTGACTTTGAGCTGATACTTCAGCTTTTCATTGACACCCAAAGTGATAAATTTCAAACACTCCAGATATCAAATTTGATGATGCGCTTGAGCATGATCGCAATGAGGAAATTGTTGTTGCCCGATCCAGTGACTTTTCTAGTCATGCAGCTGGTTCAATGCAAACAGGTCAGATCAACAAAATCAAGACCTTCAACCATAAAAAAAGGTCCGAAGTGTTCTTCCAAATTTAAAACATTTGTCGACACACAGAAATCCTGTTTCAGTTTTCGTGGAATTTGGCCCCATCCCAAAGATAGCCTATGTGCAGCAATAATTTTCTAATCCCAAATAGCGTCCTTGTGGGTTTAAATTGTCTCATCAAGACGTTAATGACAAATGAAATATATAAATCCTGAACTAAATTTGCTCGGAAATAGGTACCTGTTACTAGTAAGGATAGAAACGCAGAAAAAAGTGTTCATTTGAAGCTATTGTACCATTTTCGTGAGTAAAATGAGAGTGGATATTTTTTTAATTGTTTTGGTGTACAATACACTTTCAGTTTATGAAAAAATTCCAGAAGTAAAGTATCAACGTCTTTCGAAAGGGGGTGAAATTTGAGTTGACCATTTGTACAAACAGTATTTCGACAGAATCGGAAAAAGACTTATCCTGCCGATTTTTCTCAAAAAGGGCCTGAAAACCAAATAGATGGGGATAACACTTACGGTCCACACTCTTGGTTCAGTTCATTGACCTCCAAACAGAACACCATTGAAACTCGATATACTATTCTTGTTTGTGCACTTGTGAAATAAAAAGGAAATCACGATCACAAAAATTCAAAGGTTGAATATTGAGTCAGCCCACTTTTCTACACGAAGACATTCCCAAGCTGAGAATATGTCGACGGCAGAAACTAGCTTCAAGGGACTTGCCACAGAAACCGCGTGTTCAAACCCATTTTTCACAATTTGCTCCTATGGAAAATATTAAACGTACGTATGTGCTATAGCGAGTAAAATTACTTTCGAATTTAATATCTCACGGAGAGACCTGCCAAATTTCATAAAACGCTGAATTATGTTGTGGTGCAAAGTAGTGGAGCAAGGAATATTAAAATCATAAACCATGTCGAGCGAAGTAATAAGGGTGGGGTACAGAAAAAAAGGCTAACGTAGCGTATCTGATAAAATGCCCGTGTTTACGTTATACCTCGAAATCCCGAATTAAAGCCAATTAGGCTTGTGAGGCGGAACGGATTTTACATTCGCCTAATGCTTAAATCCGGCTTAAGGGAATTTTTAATTGCAAATTTCACTCTCAGTCGTTCGCATGGATGGGAATAAAATAAGATAAGCTTTGAGTGGATTGGGAATCTATTAGTTTTTTCCGAAAGAAGATATTTTTTAACAGTGCCATCTTTGATCAATCTGAAGATTTTGAAATGATAACCTAGGTATATGGAAGTTTATTGAATTCGGACCGTGAAAGAATTTCGCATGATACGAACTATTGTTTATTTCATGGAAATAAAGTGTGTTTTTGATATTGACTCACTGAAAAAAGTCAATTTCATTAGTCATTAAGCATATCAATGCTTAGTTTGCTATGGAATATTAATTCAGACTGTCAAACGTCACTGTTATCGCCCTGGGGCCTGATTTTTAAATCAGGTGAAAACTTATACCCAGAGAGAGCCGATTGACTTTTACTATTTCAAAGGGCCTTTGCTTATGAGATAGAAAGTGATATCTAGCCTAAGAGTCCACGACTGCCAGACCTTCGTTAAAAACCATTATTTTCTGTATAAACTTTTATCGACAATACTTCTTTGGAGCTTCATCAGCTTTCTGTCCATATTTCAGTCTAACCATTGTGCTGAACTGACCCTTCAGAGAAGATAACTTTGGTTGGTTGGTTACTGGCTTAATGGGTGCGTCCTTGGACATTTACCCAACGTCACGTAATAATTATATAAGCTAGGAGCGAGTGCGCTAACCAAACGCGTCTGGGATGTCCCATGCTCGCTCCCGTTATTACTTGTCAAGTAAAAAATTCACAAAAAAATTAGACTGTTCACACTCTAACCCTCCCTCCGCCACATCCGGTGGCATCGAGCCTGGTTACTCGCGTGAAGAGAAGAGGGTATATAATTACGTAATTAATTAAAACAAGTAAAATCAGTATTAAAATCACGACTATCACAAACGCAAAATGGAGTCCCGACTCCACGCGGTATCCTCGTACCATCTATGTGAGCAGACACGTCTGCTCACTACCACGACGGAAACGGAACTCCTCAAGATAACTTTGTCTTACATAGTCAAGTAAGCGGAAATATCGACATTATACGGGTAGATAGCATCACAAAGGCGCTTCAAATACTGTCAAACGTAAGTATTATTAGAGAGATATTGCTGTGACAAATCGTGTGCGGCGTTATTAGCGCAGATGTTATATTGACAGTTGAGCATGCGCAGAATGAGTTCGAGAGACACGTTGCTGTAATACCGTTAGCGCATTAAGTTATTTACGACAAAACAACACCTTACGTAAAACGTTGCGCTATCCTACTTCGGACTGAATCGAATAGATCGGAAACGGCAGATGTGTTTGTTTTTATTGTCGAGGTTAAGTTGTAGGTAGTTGGTTCATTTTATGAAATGAAGTGTTTGTATATCTTTCCGTGATTTTATAATCTTTCAATTCCAAAATATGTCCTCTACAAAAAGGTTGAGATTTTCGTCGGATGACGATTTATGTTTGTTACGCGAAGTTGTTGGGCAAAATCCTCTTCAGAATACGGAAGACCTGTAAAACATGTCTCCACAAAAAAAATGTGTTTAGTTTGGAGTTTTTTTTCTGGTCTCTCGGGTACAAGAAGGCACGCCCTTACATATTCAACGGAGTTTCATGATTCCAATTATGATTCCAGTGGAAGACAGTGCTCAGGTGGACTGTAAAGTTTTCACCGCATCTATAAACCCTAAAATATGGTTTTCCATTACGAAACCAGCAAAAATATCCTGAACCTCCTCCGCATAATATCAATTTAATGATGCAGAAAGTTTGCAACGGAAGTGCTGAAACCGTGAGCGGCGCAACACTTTTGTGAAACTACGACGTGCTAGGATTGTGAATTGATCGACAGTTTAGGCGAAATACTGGGAAATAATTTCAGAAAAGAAGATGGATAATAAATCACAGAAAACATTTCCTCAAATGACACCATGCAGATCTGTGGATTAATTTAGTTACTGAAAAATCTCTACAAAACCTTCATTGAATCCATGAGGTGAAAACAAGATCAAGTACATTGACATTAGGAATACAAGTCATCAGCTGAACTATTTTCTCTTTAATTCCTAGCTGAGAGGTTTAATTGATGACGAGTATTCAAAAATAACAATGTCTCATTGTTTACGAGTACTTAGTTCTGGAAGGTGGAGAAAAATGGAAATACCTAAGTTGAAAACGAAAAGGCAAGAATAATTTTTTTAACGATTAGTTGTTTTTTATTGGCGAGTGAGTTAGCGTAGGTAGTTGTGTCCCGGCTCGTGATCGAAAGGTTATGGGTTAGATCCCTTAAAGGGGCGGAGTTTCTTCTCTGTCGTATTGGGGAAAGACTCTGCCTCTGCTGCTTCTGAGGTATGGACTTCACGTCGAGTTTATATGTGCCCACATCTTGAAGAAAGCCAATCCGTCTTGTTGGTGATTCTTCGCTCACAGACACGCTCACTTCATTGGAACATCGTAGAAGGGTTGGAGACTTGTCTCTCTTCTATAGATATTTTCACGGTCGGTGCTCTTCTGAATTGTTATCAATCGTACCACCCTTGGCAATATTTACACGGATGACTCGACGAGTACACCCCTTCGTTATGAATTTTGGAGGCCTGTCGAACCTCCCTTGCTCAGGGATCTTTTTTCAATAGAACAGCTGAGCATTGGAACTCCTTGCTGGAAGATGTTTTTCCTGAGGCGGTGTTCTTTGAACATTTCAGGGTTTCCCGTTCGTGTGAATCTGCATGTAGAAAAAAAAACATAGCTTTCTCCGGTCTCTTCAATGATAGCTCGACTTGGTGGTGAAAACTGTTATCCGAAATCAACGTATGGCATTGTGTGCCTGGTATGGTTTGAAATCATTTACTATAACTTCTTGAGCTGGATTTAGATTTGAATTGACCATCCGTACTGAAAATGTCAACACTAGTTTTGATTCTCTCTAGAGCAATTAACAGCCAAAAGACAATACGATTCTCGTATAGGTCATTTGTTGGTGGCATTGGATTGAATTGGTGAATATCCTATTACAATGTTGCAAAAAACTCATTTTTTAGTTCTTAGCCGAAATTTTGAAAATTTCTGTAGATATTTTTGAACCCGAATCTAAGAGATAATAAGCATACGACATCAACTGGTATTACGATATTTTGGAACGTACGGCGATAACATATCGAGGTAGAAATTATTGTATCTCTGAACATATGCGAAACCTATCTGGTGAATCCTCTTTGAATCTCTAAAATAATTTTTCCAAAGCCCTTGAAGAAGGAAGCAAAGTAGTTTCCGAAACGTTGCCAAGGGAAACTACAAATTTTTATTTTTTCTGTCCCTGAATTCCTTGAAATTCATTTTAACGAATATTCCAGATTTCCAGGAACCCCTCAGAAACTCATTCGAGAGCTTGTGTGAGCAAGGAATACCCGGGACCATCAGTCTATGAAGTGAAATCCGAATCACTTCGGCTCCGTGGCTGGACGGCAAATACCGAAATTGAAAAAATTTGATACTACCAGACATCTGAACTCACAAGAATAAGATACGTAGGTAACTGACAAAATAGTCGTCAATTTTGCGTTTTCGTAATATTGCACTGACGTATCAGAGCACACATACCAATTTGCACTGTGAAAATATATTATGAGGATTTGAAACTATTTCATTTTCAGAGGAGAAAACCCTAAAAATCGATTTCGAAACGTATCGATTCATTCGTTAGGATAGTACGTATCAAGGAAATAATCTATGAAAGATTGGTTGAACTCATGTGTGGCTGATGGATGTTATAGTGTTAACCAAAAATATTTATGTACGCTAACTACGTTGAAAGAACTTTCAAAGAATATTGTCAAAATCCTTTCTTCATAGTTTTCTCCAGTTCATCCACTACAAAATAAATTATTATAAACAGTAATGCTCAAAATGTTTTCTTACGAATGAAAATATAAAAAGATAAATGTAACTTTGATAGAGGTGATGCCATTCCAGAAAAATCAAGAGAATGATACGAAACAGTCTTGTAGGACGGTAAATGCAATTCTCTACCCCAAGATCGGAAAATCAACGCATCCTTTTTCAAGGCAATTTCCAAGTCAGGTTATCGTTCAAAGAACGCATTTTAAAGTTATCGTTGTAAAAAAAATATCGTTAAAATGCACAACTACAACTCCCAATATAATATCTGATAGTTATTATTTTTTGGCTTTTCTCTTGTTCGAATAAAAAAAGAAAAATTACAATTTCTATGAAGAAGTAAAATAAAAAAATACAAACACTTTTGGTAGGTACGTGTATATCATTTAAAGAAGTTTGATTAATTTTCAAGAAGGGAGAGAAAGTCCATCTAAAACAATCACTGTCCTCTGCATATAAGACGACGGCAAAATATAGACTTACATAAGATGCCTAGGAAACCCTGGTGTACCTACTTATACCTGAAAAAGTTTGGGATAAACTTGGCGAAAACCGATTGCTTGATTTTTGAGATCATAAAAACTTCAGATCGCTATTGTAGATGACGATCAGTCATATACCACATGAAGTTTAATTTTCACTAGAGAGAAATGTGCAACCGAATATTTTACTACTGTTTATTATTTGCCTAATGTGATTTTGACAGCACTGACAGCCAATCAAATGCGTTTCAGAAAACGTGCTTGTAACGTGGAAACCTACCGTTAACAACCTGTCAATCCTGTCACTGTTACCTGCTACCTCTACAAGTTTTTAGTGTTTTTATATCAGTTTGTAAGACTTGACTTCGCCCATTCACCTGTACGACAAAGTTGCCTTCTGTTAAAAAAACATGCTAGTGTATTGAAAGTGATAGACTGTCTTAGAATTGGGGATACATCAGTTATGCATCGGTTCAAAATACGTATCACATCGATATTTCCCTTATTTGAACAACACTTTGTTTTCAATCTCTCATTGATAAGAGCTATAGATGTTTCCTCCTCTATATAAGCTGAAACTAATATAATTAACTACGACGCTACATTCATGTTATTTTTTTGGGGCAATTTGTTTCGTTATTACCTTAGGTACTGAATAAAGACGGATATCTGGATTCCTAGATTCTGACTGACCACACAGAATACAAAATCTTTTACACATCATGAGAAAGTACTTGTAATGACTTCAAAACATATTCTACTTATATAGACTTTTGAACACTGTTGAATGCGAAGAAATAATTTCAGATAGTTTTCATTGACAACAATAAACCTCAAAGTTATGTCAATCTGACACAACCGACATTTGACAGATTTTCGAAAATGCTCATATAACGCCCCCTATACAAAAATTAGAAAGCTTTCGTAATCGTCGATTGATTTTCGCCAAGAAATTATGAACAATATAGAATCACTAGATACACCAGGGTTTCCTAGGCATCTTAGACTTACATATGAATGAATGTCACCGAAATGTCAATTGGAACTGATGACAGACTTGTCACGAATTGAATATTTCGGAATTGCATGAATATTTCAGTGGGAGTTTTCAGTAATTTACCGTCTTTTCCACTGAAGAGGTCAAAAAATAATTTTCTCTGAGCGAAACGTTTTCTTATGTGGGTTGGAATGAAATATTATCTATTTTTCCTATAAATAGCTCTCTATTTTGTATGTGTAGATATTTGATCCAATTTTCATATTCTTAGATAGGAATTGAGCAAGAAAAATATATAATGTTCCCTATCGCTATTCCACAGCACAACTTTACCTACCTAGACGCATCATGGATATAAATTCACTTTATATCTTGCAAATCTGTACTTACATAGTGCTAAGATGTCTAGAAGGATGGTGTACCGAGTTATACCTGGACATGTTTGGGGCAAACTTGGCGACACATGCCTACTATGATAATAAGCATCATGACCCCTTGACATCAAATCATTTCAGATGGCGTTTGCAACGAAAAGAGTTACAAATTTCCTAGGAAATGTATAAACGGCCGACCTGACGGCTGGCTATACTTTTTTGGACGCTGACTGATCAACAACCTATATTATTTGTTCAGAATACTAGCCGAATTCCCTATAATTGTGTTCCTTTCATTCGATTTTGTTTTTTATGAGTATGACCTTAGCTTTTGCTCATTTTGTTGACTGCTCGAATCGAAGAATATAGTTTGTCGATCGTTCGGTTGACTATGCACTTCCAATTAGCGTCAACTAGCGATGAATTTGAGAAACACACCACGATACGTAAAAATGACACTAATGACAGATAAGTGTCGCCATAAAATTCTAAACAATATCGCATCAGTCCCAGCACCATCCTTCTAGACATCTTACATAGTGCCCAGCTGCAACAAATCCATTCAAATATCCGCCTCATATCGAATCAACAGGTTCATAACTACAGTACCAGAAACAGACAACAATTGAGAACAACTATGATGACAACTTTGCTGGCCAGCAGAGTATCACACATCAAGGTGTACAACTTTATTCCTGGAAATTTGAAGACCCTTGGAGTACTAGTGTTCAAGAAGAGAGTTAAAAAACTGATATTTGGTGGCTTTTTTTCGCAACATAACTGACATATCTATAAGACTATTGCTGTGATATATTCATCCAAAGAAAACTGATTATCATATATATATTTGTTTTTTTATTTTTGTTCATTCTGTTGTTTAAGTTCAGAAATGTCCATTCGTATTATTTATACTTCTCACATTTACCTATTTTAGGAAAAGTGTTATTTATGGCCTGTATAGTTTCATAAACTCAAGGCCTATACCTGTGAAAAATATTTTTTTTTTCATATATGCATACATGCAATGTACCTATATTTCTTGTGGAATAATAATAATAATAAAATTTCTATGTAACCCAGTGCCAGTCGTCGCCATATAAGCAGGGGAGTGCTGTTTTAGAAGGAATTTTTCTTCCTTTTTGCGAATGCATCAAACTTCTTCGAATGATATACACGTACCTATCAACAGAGAGTGTTTGTGGATTTTTTTGATTTTACTGTTCCCATAGAAGCTGTAAGTTTTATTTTTTGATTCGCAGAAGAAAATCCAAAAAATAATTCATCAAACTCCATTCTCTCCACAAAAATACCCAAGTTCCTAATCTGATAGTAAAAGTTATGTTAAAATTTATATGAAATTTTCATTCACATAACGCCATATTGTCGGGAAATAAGGTAGGAATTTTGGTCCTTCCTTGGGGTTAAATTAGCTCAGATGGTCTTTGTGATAACCAGGATGAAACCAGTTGTTTGAAAGACAAATACAAACTTTATTTATTTACACATTCACTCAAAACGACAATCATTCATTATAAACCTATACTTACAAAATAAACACTCAACATCACTGAATATACATGCCCAAGGGCACAATGGCTTTACTGACTACATTTTTGTTTATCTCTTAATGTCTCAATCGTTCGAAGACTTATTTACTAATCCCCCATTAGAGCCACGACACTTATTATATAACACATTCGATTTGCTGGATATGATGTTTGCCAAAACAATTGAACGTGCATCAACTCATGTCAATGAATGTGTATATGTATGTCAATGTTGCGACCTTATCATGAAGAAGGTTTTTCATTACGGCCTTTTATACGACAATATATTCATGACATTCTAACAAAGAACACCTTCAAATAAGTCGTGATATTTCATCAATGAACGGTTGTGTGGAATCTGAGTAGCATGTACCCAATGAACACAGATATGTGTCAGTCTTGTATCTATTATATAACACCGGTAACATAGGATGTGTCAGACATGTCATTTGTATAGTTCAGGTACTCCCCATTTACCACACGATGTCCGCCTCAACTGATGTAACATACACATATCTGAATAAAAAATGAAACATGATTTCAGCATTCAGTGTTATGTGTCAGACATGTCTCTTGGAAATGTTTATGACATATTTCTTGAAAGGAACGAATTATTTGCACGAAAAGAACAATTTCATTAATTGTCTATGTTTCAGACATGAAACATGTAATATATTTTTTCATTCCACTGTTATCTGTTTGATTCGTTTCACTGATCTTAGCGAGAATGATTCCTGAAACGAACAAATGAATGGCATGTACGCTAACATTTTCATTCATTTAATTTATGAGGTATGATACTTCATTAAATGAAATATGTTGTATCAAATCTCATACATTAAAAGAATAAAAATGTTAGCGTACGTGACATTTATTTGTATTCATTTTTGTCACATAGGTTTTGTTTCATGAATCAACTCTATTGGTTTTTCAATACCCAGGTAAAATGAAATGAATTGCAATAAATCATATATTTTCTGTCAATAACAAACATATTTCAAAACCAAATTGCCTTCCATGGTTCTCCCTTGCAAACCTCAGCTTTGACTGCCGCAACCATTCACTCGCTATATTCTCGAACTCTTCCAGCGAATGAGGGCAGTTGTCTGCTACAGCAGCTGAAATTATTAATTCAATGTTACACCAGTTGAATTGAATGGGCGATACTAAAAATCCATGTCAACCAAAAATATCAGTTTTCTATACATAATTCTGACAATTGGTTTACAGAATGGCAAAATGTATTTCGCTATATGAAATCTTCCTTGAGCAGGATAAATTCATTCTGCACGTGTTTCACTATACCATTGTCAAAATATCTGACTTTCTGTAAAAAATTGTAACTAGGTGCTGTAGGTTGAACGAACTCTCTGAAATTATATTTCATTGTGTTAATATTCATTATTACAGATAGTAGGCCTATTTGATGTTTAATGTGTTGAGATTCAATTTCAGATTGAATAGGTCAGGATATAGGTGAACATTGTTTTCAATACGTGAGCAAACTATATTGGTTTCATTTTTTGACTAATAATTCATAGATATACTTGCATTTTTTGGCTAATAATTCATGGATCTACTTGAGGCTGCTTGTTGGACTGCTCCCTTTCAGAAATTCAATTGGTCAAAAAGGCGGTGTGTGTGTCAGAAATGAGTGAACAGTATTTTCCAAAAGGAAGGGGGCACAGAGCAAAAAAACAGACATTCAAGAATAAATGCAAATGATTCAGATGATTTAGAAGGGGAAATTATGGTTAATCAGTTGTAATAACATTTTGAAACTCAATTGATGTATCTTGATAATTTTTGATGAATTCAGATATAATAAAAATGACAACATTTCCTGAAAATATAAGAAGAATGGAATTGAATGAATCTGGTATGTTTATTCATTGTCCATATTTTTATATTGTTGTGTACCTCCACTAAAAATAAAAAGTAAAACAGATTTGATTCAAATTATATGTTCTTAGGGCAAAATGGTATATTTTCTATCCACTGTAAAAAGATTGGATGGATAGCAAAAATCAACTGAATCACTGTTGTACTGTTTTATACATTCATTTCATACCATTTTGATATATTACCCCCCAAAAACAAAATATGGACAATGAAAACATAACAGTTTCATTCAACTACATTCTTCTTATATTTTCAGGAAATGTGTTGATAAATACAAATAATTACCAATAATTTCTTCTTCCGAATCGTCAGAATCATTTTCATATTTGTGCTTGAATGTATGTTTTTTAGCTGTGCCCCCTTTCTCTTCGAAAAGACTGTTCATCTTATTCTGACATACACACTGCCTTTTTTCTAGCAGTGTTCCTCACAGTGCTCCAAGATTCTGAAATGATGATCTGTTTTTATATTTATTATGAATTAATGGCAATATACTAGAAAAATCTGAAAGGAAGCAGTACTAAGTGAAACATTTGAAAACTAGGAATATTTTTTACAGTCCAATAACAAGCAACATCACTTTAGATGATTAGATCTAGGAATTATTTGTTAAAAAATCAAACCAATATAGTTGGCTCAAATATTTCAACAAGCTGAACTTGAATCTGAAGACAAAATGATGCACTCTCTATTTGTTCGAATGTTCTGACCCAGTGAAGTCATAAAAGAGACTCGAAAAGAGATATATTATCTTCCATTTTGTACCAAAAAACTATAAAGATACACAAAATCCTGTTCACCACAGCACCTCTGGACTTTTTTTCTTCAGCCAATGTTTATTCTTTCAGAAAATAGGTCAAATTTATAAAGGTTATTCTGGAAATGGAGAGAAAAACATCCTGTGCATTCAAAAACATATTAGTGGCCCCTTAAATTTTTTTGCTATCCCCAAGATGTCTTTTATCAATAAATGCACCTTTGTTTCTCAAATACAGATGTGTCCAACGTTAATGGTGGCATGTATGATAAATAAAATGAGGTTTAACAGTGACATAGTGAATATTATCATGTATCTCAATTATTTTATTCGAAACGGGAGGCAGAACATTACCCTCAATTGATATTAAAAAGGTCATAGCTGCTTCCAATCGAAAAGACAGCACTGCGTTTGACTACAGATTGGTGTTCACCAGGTACAAATAAAAAGTTGGTTCGAAAATGTTTGATAACTGATTTTCAAAGAATAATTCAGCATTTCAAACACTTCATAAAGCTAATAGTTCGAAATGCATGCCCCCTTGGAACAATTATTTCTAGAGAGCCTAGCAGTTGGAAAAGAACTGTAAGATAATGTTACTCATAATAATGAATCATGACTTAATGTAGATGTAATGAAAGAAACACAACACCTAAGACACTTACCACTAAAACACTCTAACCTCTAACCTGAGACGTATTCTGAGAAAGCTCTCTATTCGCTGATGATGAAGACTATGGTTTATCACTTGAGGGATCCAGAGCATATCACTTTGCGCAAGTTTACGACGTTTCTGCACTTCTGCAGTCTGCTTAGTTCATAGAAGTATTTTGTCCAGACATTTTTCGCACTAAATAAACTCAACCCATATGCAGAACACACATCTCACAATTCAGCACAAACATTGATATCAAGATGATACAGTTTCAAAATGTGCTCAAATTCTGGTGGTACCTGAACTTCTATCAAAGTTTCACAAACACAATAACACAAACATGATACTATAACCTCAAATACAAAATCTTGGCCTGAGCGCTTGAGTCAGTCTGACAGATCACAGTCTTCTTTTACCTGTCGTTAACTGGAAAAGAATGTTTCGTGACATGAAAAAAGTTGTTTCCCGAAAATTTTCGAGTACCTTTCATTATTTGGGTAACTTATATATCCGGTACATATCTGGTTCATATCGTGATCAATGGCGTGCAATGTTCATCTATATGTACAAATTTTGAACCATACATATGTCATAAAACGAACAAAGTTGTTGCAATGAAACCATCCAGCACAGTAACAAATTCAGCTCTCTTATATGTCCGATATGTATATAGTGATATGCCATTTGAAAGGTACAGGTAGGTTTTGAATTATATGTCAGAAATATACCAAACGGAGATCATTGAAATGTCTCAAATTTGTTTCGGTGAACTCCAAATGGTATATGGCAGACATATGTGTGTTCATTGGGTAAGTATTGATCTCGGTGGAATATTGGAAGTATAAATCAGAGGGCTTTTGCCATTACAACCGGGATTTCATTTCGCCCAGGCCAGTTATAAATTAAACGCCTTTGACGCCTATTTCATATTTCTTACTTCAAGAAGTCGGTTCCAATAAATATAATTGGCAATTTGGAATTCAAGTAGTGACTATGACTATGGTATTAACCCCATTACGTTTGGAATGCAGTGATTTTCAGAACGGAGGAGAAAACGGAAAACGTTCAAATCGCAGTAAAGGGATTGTGTCTGATTCGTTTTCGTTATTTGGGTTTAGCGGAATAGAAGGGAGACATATGAATTATTATTAAGAGGTGAAGATTCTTACTCTGTTTGTTTATTTGTAGGGTGTATTCTCCGAAAATACGAATCCGATGATGAACATTCTCTCACTAACAGAACGCTACACTATTCAGAAGTGATATAGGCTTCATTTCGCTAGGATTGATAATAAAATCAGTGAAAAATGAGGAGAAAAGTGAGGGGTTTCCATTTCTAGGGTGAAAAAGAGCGAATAGGGATATTCAGTCATCATTCAATGTTTAGAAGAGCAAGAATATACGTTACATATAATCAAACCTGATAAAATTTTTCAAAAAGCGTTTCGAGAAATAAAAAGTTACGAACATGTAACATTTCGAAAATTGTATAATTTCAGGATGCAACAATGTCTGTTGGAATAGTGGGTCTTTGGGGACAAGAGGTAATAACTCTTCGCATAGTTTTCCAAATAATAAAAAAAATGGTGTTCATACAGTGAAATATTGAAGATTTAGTTTCTGTTGGGATTGTAAGATTTTCCTAATGAAAAATAATGCAATAAGTGCCATAAATTTATTCTCACAGGATGTACATTAATAATTTTTTCTGTTAAGCAGGTTATTGCCCCCCTACGAACTTCAACCCTCAAAAGTCGGAATTTTTTGTGAGCTGAAGATATCACCTTTTAACGTGTGATTACGACCACGCAAGAAAAAATGAGTTGGAGTCTGTTCAAGTACAGTCCACCATTTCTTGACCTCAGGTACTACGGAACTCGAATGAACCCACCAGCCTTCTCGAAGAGAAGATTTTGTTTCTCGTAACTGACGAAAAAATTAACTTTTCTTGCAACCGGTTGCGAAACAAGCATTTCGCAGCCGCAACAGATGCCGCATAATGATATTTTGTGGCCATTACCCAGGGTGACGGTCGGCAAAATATTTCACGGCCGTTGCCCAGAGTAACTGCCGGAAAACTGAACGTTTGTGTTGCTATATATTTCATTTCAATGGAAATACTGTCATATTGACGCGTTGAATCGCTGTCTTTTCAAACCGACATAATGTTTATTGGGATGAGATAATTTTTCACTTCCGGGATCGAATTGAATTAATTTCGAATCCACCATAACATTGACAAAAGGTAACCGACACGTGTATTTCCACAGGCATCTGTATTATACATGTGAAATACAGACATACATGAATATTTCATAGGCAGGTATGTATACCGGAAGATGTTTTGCGATTCCAATGCTGTTTGGATATTCTCGGAAAATATTAGTCTGGAGTTGAATATTTCTCACCGCACCGAGGCCGTATGTTATTGATATCAGCTTCGGTCTAGCCTAAAGCGACGTGATACACCGAAGGTTGGAGATATCTTCGATCAAAAGGAAACAACATCTGAACAGGAACTCATTTTTGTAGACTGGGCGTTTGATCTTCAACTCGCAAATACTGAATACGTGTTTCTATGGTTTTAATTGACTTTGACGTCTACCTGATTTGTAATGCGTTTTTAATATTTTGAACATTCTGAAGTATGACTTGTGAATCTATTTCGAAGAAATAGTTTTCTGAGAGTCATGAGCTGTTTTTTATTTATTAGTAGATGAAGACCATGTTTCCTAAAAATGGCACGGAAAAGTCATTGTTTATTCCAAGAATAACCCAGTGATTTTATATACTTGGATCGAGTGAATAAAATCAACAAACTATGAATATCTTTTCAAATTTCCAACCTATTTTCTGTTCAAAGTACAGTTTTCTTCGAAATTCACGCTGCAACTATTGAAAGACGATTTACATAACGCTCGCATTTCTCTTTAAATTCCAGATGGGTTAACAAAAAAAATTGTTTTCTTTTGAATTGCGTCATATAATGTGAGTCATCCTAGGGTATGTGACGTCATATATTCTGAAAAAGGTGCTTCTTGCACAGATTTTGTAATTTGGAGGCGAGCTAAATCTTTATTGTTGGTTGGTTCGTATCGAACGATTCAAGCATTGTTTATAGAGATATAGTTTTGAACTGGATTTGAAGCGTTTTTGCTACGACATCTTCAGTATAATGTCGATATTTCCGTTCACTTGACAATGCACGACATAGTTTCCTTCTCTGGAAGGAAAAATAGGTGCAGAGTTAGTTTTGTCATCTACCCCTAGTCTTCAGATGATATTTCCATAAGATTGGCTAACTATATCTCTATAAACAATGATGGAAAATCCGTCATCAGCTCTTCGATAATCCTTTTGTAGTTTCTACAGTTTTCTCTAATCCATCCAAGTTTGTCGAATAGTTGGGGCAAACTGAAATAAAAAATTGAAACTCGGAAATTTACTGATTATCTTGGAATTTGTGGGCAATCGGTAGGTATGTATACTGGGTGACAACGCAAGGTTTGTACAGACGCCATTCATTTGTTTAAATGTTGTCTTAGGAAGTTCATATTTGAAATGAGATTTTGAATTCATTGAGACTCGGATTTTCTACTGGTAAATAACCCGAATTGAAAATATGTAAAGAAACCTTGTATATTTATATAGACCATTCGATAAAATGGATAAATGATTTTTTTTGAACGATATACACAAGTAGCAATTTTTACACGAAATGGTGGCAACTATGGTTTCATTTTTGACACTACTGTCAACAAGTGAGAAGAAAAATGTTTGGTTATTCACAAAAATTCAACAAATAAAATTTTTCACCACTCCAGACCCATTTGAAATTTTTACCGATTCTCATTAAGCCTTACTAGTAAGCAATTTGTTTCCACCTTCAACCTTGGAATATAATTTTTTTTGTGAAAACTGCTGAATATGCGTCTCTCATGGTACTATTTCAGAAGTGGTTGATGAATTACTATAGCATGTATAATAGCTTCAAAACCCCCATTTTCCAAGTGAAGCTTGAAATCTAACTTAACATATAATTAACTTCATTCGATAGGAAAATATGTATACCTCAAAATAAAAGTTTGAAACATACTCCAGACCATTGAGACTTGCAAGAATCTTTATTGCTGAAAATGAAATTTAGGGAAAGAACATATGAATTGTTCAAAACTTCAAGTTTCCGAGGTTCTAAAAAACTAAACAAATTTTTTTTCCCACTTCAACAAATTATGTTATAGTGCTGCAATACTAACTCAGGGGAAAATGGCCCCTACGCCGCCATTTTGAGTAGACATCACCACTTGTGTTATATCGTTGAAAAAATGATATCATGCTTTCCTAACGGCATTGAGAAATAAAAAAGATTTCTTTTGAATTTTCCGAGTCGGATAGACTTTTGCGGTCAAACAGGAAGTGATGTGCAAGTCTTTTATTGTTGATAACAACAGTGTCAATGATTTACAATTTTGTGTACATATCAGGTTTCTAACCCTACAAAATACTGAATGGTAGCGTGAACAAATATATCGTTGTCACCCGGTATGGTTGAAAGGATAACGTCCACTCAAAAATTCTAGGTCATGTCTGGAAATGCACAAATATACAGAGTGTATTGGAAGTGAAAAAATAAATTCTCTAAGTTACTGACATGACCGAGAGGTCGATCTATCAGCAGGGTAGATATTTCCCTCCAGTTTTCAGCATACACAAAATATCACTGTTATTGTAAATATCTATCATATTGCGATGAAATGTGACATTTCCAAATACAATGAAGTTATCTTTTTATCTTCAAACTCTGCCGAACACCCAATATAAGAAAATTTCACCTCATGAGAGTCGAAAAGTCTTCACCTTATTAACATCTGTATTTTAGGGAAATTGCGGTTTTATCTCCAAAGGAAATTTCAAGTTGTTCTGGATCTCTGAGTGCACTGGTAATTAGAAAAGGCATAAGGTTTTAACAAACTTTTCCGAGATGATTCGAAACAACTATGCTGTTCTCCTATACTAATTAAAAAGGAACTTAAATATGAATTTTCTCTAGAAATGCAGACATTTCAGGTGTAATTAGGAAAACCCGCTCAGAGCGAGTTTATAACTTGAAACTCCGTTTATGTTTGTCTTGACGGGTGAAAAGGTTGTGGATGATTTTAACTCTAATCTGATATTCCCTCTTTGAGATGGTGGGTTGATATTTTCTACAAATGACTACGAAGGAAATATTATACTTGATGTAATTGCAAAGTTATAAGCACTTTTATTGAGTCAACATATAAACCATCGGAATGAATGGAGAAACATTGACAAAATATTGGAAAACGAAGGTATCGTTGAAGATTTCGTTAAAAAATACTTCTTTCAGTAACTCAAACGGGATGTCAGAGTTGATATTGTACTTTGGCATGTCTATCATCGAACAGTTCAGAATACAGCACAGAAATTAATTCCAGGAAGGACTATATTCCAGCGACCGTGAAAACATTCATTCAGCATCACACCTGAACAGGCAGGAAGAGCGAATAGGGATTGGATCGTACAGAAATATGTCTGTAAGTTCTTGATACTGACTTCAACATTGGAATCGAAACGTCTATCAATTCAACATTTCGCACACGGATTTTTTCTTTTCGTCATACTTGTAATATAAGCGACAAATGAAATTGAATTGAACAAAGATACATGTTTCACTTTCAGAATGCAGATTTATCTGAGAAAATTGAATCAGATAAGTGATATCGGAAATTAGGCGAGGCTTTTTCCTCTAGTTCAGATATATAATGCACAAAAATATGCCTTATTTTTTTCCCAATAAGTAGGTATCGTGCTGGTGTAACTAATATTAACAGCAGAATTGCAGAATTCTGACCTCTTTCGAATGCTTCTTTTGTTATAAGGCGTGCTTTTTGTTAGAATGTTTTGTCGGAGTCCTTATAGCTCTCAAAGTGTTTCGTGCCTAAATGACAGGAGTGGATCTTGCGACCACTAGAGAAACCGTGAAAAGTAAGGGCCCGAATGGACAGAATTTCAAAAATCTATTTTAATGATAGAAATTGTTGGTTCATATTTCTTCCAGTATGTTACTATGAACAAAACTTACCGAAGATTCATTTGTGTACATGAAGGAGAGAAACAGTGCTATTTTAAATGAGCTGACACTCTGTATGTCCATTTCGATTCAAAATATTCAAATCGTCCGATGGATGTGAACGTACAAAAATAAAACAGGTATAAGGAAGTATTCCATCCAAGTTCCAACTAGCTGTGAAAGTATAAAAATAGGTATTTCACTGAAGCAGGAAATTTTAATGAACACTGGTTAACCAATATATTACCTGAATTGGTTTCAATACTCGAGGAGAAGATGGAATATCGGTGGTAGGTGCTAATGAAATTACATTCCTATTCCTCAATGTTTCAATAGTAAATAGAATATGCTATCACATAAAAAGTACCTTCATCTAATGATGGATGAAAGTATCGTGATGAAAGTATCCAGGGCCGTGGAGAGAAAAATGGGCCCTGGTAGATCGGGCTAGTTTTTTCAGTGAAGCTAACAGTATTTCTGACTGGCTCAGCCCTCAGAGCTCCACTTGATATCGCTGGGAATGAGGGTCCCTCATGTACTCCTGTGTAGTCGTAAGGTGGAATGAGTTAGTGAAGTTCGATGCTAACAAAAAGCCCTCCTTCCAAGAAAACTGATCTCTCTGCGCGTTCAACTCAAAAACTCGGTGTTTTGCTTCGGTCCAAGAGATATTCTACATCGCATCAACCCAAATCCATTTGATCGCATAAACACAGACCCTGCCTTACTGGAAACTCACTCTCAAGAAACTCTGGCGAAAAAAAGGCTCCAGGTAAGATACTACTCCTAGGGTTTTGATAACTCCTCTCAACTCATTCACGCAGATTGAAAATTTTGGATTGAACAAGAATTCTGTATTCACTGCTTATCCTTATTAATATACACAATTTCACAACCTGCTGGGTACAGCTAGGTAGACCAATTAAAGGAGATGCTACGAATGGTTTTAACAATTAATATATTCATGACAGTAACAATGTTCTAACACCTTCAGAAACTTTCTTTATTACCTTCATCAAATCGCGTCTAATGATATAAGAGAAAGGTTAATGTCTTGATTTTCACATAAACTTTCATTAAAGCTAGACACGATGAAGTTTACGGTAAACATGGGATGGCTTTATTATGTCTTCATCAAAATTGCAATACCGAGAAAGACCCGTTAATTGATTCAAACAAGATGAAGTGTAACTAGCTGGTTAAAGAAAAATGATAGAATGAGGTTGTGAAAGCTTGATTCGTTGAAGAAAAAAAACTTTCCGAATGTGAGGTAATTGAAAAAAACATTTTATTGAGTGATTATCAGAAGATAGTTTACAAAAGCAGCTACACATCTTTCTCCATACGATAGCATCAATGTAGGGGTTTTGTAAACTACTCAGTGAACATCACACAAAGAAGTGTTTTTTGAATACGTTATCATGGATTTTCATCAAGTATCAGGCTACATTGAAAGTGAATATGTTTTCTGTGCTGGAATATTTTCATTTCAGAAGAGCGCTAATAGAATATCACCGATTTGGTGAAAAATTGACCGAAGAACACCATTCAGTTGCTCAAAAATCGGCAATATTCTTTTGTAAGCGTTCGAGCACTAGTAAGTCGAAATAATTTCCATCGAACATTTTCTTGAACATTTTTCATGCCTTTGTTTAGAAATATTATCCTTGAATCATAATGAATGCTTCTTGTATGAAACTGGACGAAAAGTCGATAGAGAAACTACAACTAACGCGATACCCACTTCTAGCAAAATTTTGGTGACCTCTTTTGTAATAATGTCAGAAAAACTCCATATCACTTATGCGTTTTTCTGGCACTGCCATCGCACATCATGCATATGATACAAAATGGATTGATATCAAAAGTGCGCTTCGCCTATACCTATTTTATGGTCAAGAAGATATCAGAGAATATGTCACTAATCAGAGATATTTTAAATGAGTCAGTTTTCATGACAGACAAAAAATCACATCCCTGAAAATCATTTCGACTCACTGGTAAGTTAAAAATTATGGTTTTATTTTGGATATATTCAAATGACTCCATGTTCAATCGAATCCATCAAGTATTTCACCCTCTCCCTACTTTCATCTTCAATGGATAAAAAATACAATTCTTCTTTTTGAGTATGCATTTCACAGTTTTTGTTTTTGTCACTCAATCCAGTGCGTCTGATCTTGACTTTCTTTATTCAAAATGACTACCATAATTTTTTCAGTGTTTTCATTATAAATATTTTTTGTCATATATAGTTGAACTCATACAGACTTGAAATATTCAACCCTTCCCGGCCAGAATTGTCATTTCGTAAAAGAAGAAAAAATCGTCTAGTAAATGAATAACACCTATACTTAAAAGCTATTTATCGAATTTTTCCTACAATTTTTTATTTTTTTAGAGGGTGTGCACACCGTGGAACCACTAGGCAAAAAAGTACTGTTATAATTGAATAATATTTATTTAAAAAAAAGCCTATTTCTTATGATAAATTAAACATTTTTTTTATCCGTTAGGCATAAAGCTACGTCACATCTGAAAAAAATCGAAGTTTGTCATTATTTTGCGAAATATGAATATAAATTACACATTCCTTGTACAACTCCATCTTGATTTGTGGGGTTCTGCTCTACTACTACAAAAGGCGCATCTCCTGGGTTTTTCAATATGTGAACATGAATCATATCGAATCTCAAATGGGACAGATTTTTTGAAATGACGACTTGATGATGCTAATGACGAACATCCTTTCTTTACATTAGTGACTTCAGCACCTATCAGACCCAGTGCTACCGAAAGTCTGAATTGTTTCGAAGTGAGCGTTTTTCAATCACTTCTCTTCTTGTATAGAATGTAGGAATTCACCAGTGACAAGTCGATGAAGCAGAAGAAAATACGGTGCTACCACTTCTTAGACTTTCTATCAACTTCATAGCATGACTTCAAAATGTACAATTTGTCCACATAGCCCATGTGTTCTTTGTAGTTTTTTACAATTTCGGGGCAAGCTATTGGTTGGATGTTACAATTTTTTTGTTTGCGGTTCGCTGTTTTCATTTCGGGTGGAATAGTTGGCCAGAAAGTATACTGGTTTATTGTCCATCCATTTTATGCATACAAGACCATCCAAAGTCATTCGCCAATCAGACTCACCTCTTTTCAATTCCTTATCAGTAACAAAGTCTATGGGTAAATCCTTTCTATCCTTCCTCACAGTTCCGCAAGCATAAATCATTTCGGATTGTAACTTTTTTGGAGTTCAATCGAATTGAGAAAATTATCAAAGTATATGTGATGGCCTTTTCCAACCAAAGGTCTAGTTAGTTCACAAACAACCCTATATCCCAATTTTTTTTCTGTCAGATGACCCACTCTTCCTGTGTAAATCTGATATTGACAAGCATGGCCGAACAGATCCGCTCTTATCCAAACCTTAGTTTTTGGATATATATTGTTTCAGGTAGCTGCGTCCTTTGAATCGAATCATTGATTCGTCAATTGCCCGATTGCAACTGGGATAACAAATTTAGAAACGTTTCCGACAGTTTATCTTAAAGTGGTCGCAACTAAGTCGCAACTTATATAGCTTGTAAAAATTTGGTGAATTCCTTCCTGGTTCCAACGAATTTTCGTTTAGATGAACGTGAGACTTCAACCATGTTAACTTGTCCCTTGAAATTATTGAGCTGATGAACGTGTCTCTGAGCTCTAGCTGGGATGACCAATAGTCTCGGTAACTCGGCAATTTCTTGAGTCCCATTATCAAATTTATGGATATAAAATTCTTCATTCCCTGCAAATTCGTAGGTGTAAATACATTCGCATTACCACCAGCTTTCTGCAATGCATACAGATTTGTCTGAAATACAATGTTATTACATGAACAAAAACACACAGAAACATGTCAGTTGGAGTTTCTACATTGATATCCATTGTGGGTGCAGATTTGTCATCAAATATTTTCAATTATTTTTTGCAGTTTGATGTAGATTTAGTCCATATTTCATTTTTCGCGATTTCTTGAGCTCGAATTACAGAGAGTGGAGTATCATCATCACTATCTCATAGCAAATTATCATTATTACTATCGTCAGGCAGAGGGCTGTCTCGAGCAAAAATTATAGACAGAAATATCAGAATTATTTACTTCATGTTACCCAATATCGTTGTCACTAACATCCCCTAGGTCACTATTATTATTATCAGGTATTTCTTCTATAAATTGAAACGATTGGACATTCAATTTATTTTTGGTGGCTTCACTGTGTGCCCACCAGAAAACAAAGGGTAAAAGTATAGCAAGCTCAAACTTCTTGTTATGAAATGTTGCGTTTTTTAAGCAATATATTGAATTGGATATTTACTGTCTGCAATGATCGAGACAATGGACGATTTGAATGAAATTCTGTATAAGTTTTAACTGAAGATCTGTCTTTTTCATACTTTAAACAGAAAGTTCTCAAGCTTCAAAATTGTTATATATATTTTTTCTATATTTTGATCGGTTGGAATAATCTTTTTTTCACTTGGAAGGTCTAAACTCTATATTCTATACGTATATGTAGCAGTATGCTTTAATACGCCATTTCCATTTCTGAAGTTATTGATGTCATCATATTTTCCAACAGGTCTTATCACTGTAGCTTGTTTCGGAGTATCATATGATTCTTCCTCCTAGTGTTCCAAACACTTTCAAATGATTTTCCTGGAGAGAGCGATTGAGACACAACATTTTGAAAAAATTGAGGCATTTCAAATGAACAGACACAATCAAACATTATCGGAACTTGACTTTTTTTGTGGAGAGAAGATTTTTTCTCCTCTTAGTCAATGCGAGAAAATACACTTATAAAAGAATATTTAGCCAACGCTTTCTGTGGATATGTCATATCATCCAAAGACATTCAAATCATTCACAAAAAAGAAGAAAGTGTCTATCTAAAACAACTACTACTCTGTCAGTACTTGATGATAGAGTAGTTTGCAATGAAATCTCACTCATATTACCATTACCTACTTCCTTGACAATGATTTCATGTTCGATTTCTCCTAGTTCGACAATTTCTCTCAACAAAATATTGCGGACTTTAGCGTCACTTGTGAAATATTCAAGATTTACGTATCGCCTAGCAGAGGCATCGCTGTGAATAATATGAAGATATATCGGGAAATATCAGCAGAACTGTAAACGGATCGTTTGTCATATATTTTCCTATCAAATCGAAAACTGAACCATGAAATATTCAGATAGGCACACTCATTCATTTTATATCCGATACTGAGTGATGTGTAGGCGATGGTATTTTATTTCGTACATGAATAAACTAGAATGCACGTTGTTCCGTTTATGTAGCATCGGCACGCCAAATCGTTTTAAATGATGCGTGAATCGTATTCCCTCAAAATATATGGAGAATCATTTCCTGTTCAAATAATATCCCGGTACGAAAGACAAAAATTAATTTTTTTGTCAAGTCAGCATCAATTTATTTGCAACACAATTATATTTTTGTACTCAGATGCCCTCAGCAGTCTCAGAGCTAATTGAAAAACCGTTCAGGTACAGTGCACGACCACAGCGTCATCCACTTTCAGAACTCGACGAAGTCGGCAAAACACTTTGCCGACCTCAAGGCACTTCATGGACTTCGAATTCTTCTTATTCAAAACGTCATCCTACCCAACAGTCATTACACATTATCCCAGTACTAAACTGACAAAAATGAAATGGGTACTAAGTTTCTGCCTCAAAAACTACAAACCTCTTCAATAACTAATACATAAGTTTCCAAAAATTGCACCTTAGAACGCCGTTTATAGTATAATATTATGCAAAAAAAACGATGAACGAATTATTTATTTCAAATTATGATATATTTCGAGAATACAGGGTGATCGCCTATAGCTAGGTGGATTAATGGTCCTCCATTTCTGATGGAATCTCCCAAAATGTGACCAACTGAAAACAACCGAAATTTGTATGATGATACCGTGGATACTGGAGAGTGGTTAGAATTCATCCACTCTAATTTTGTCAAAGAAAAAGTGATTATTGGGACAGTAGTAGGACAAATGTGGAAAAATCGAACATTTTTGACTGTCATTTTCGGCTGAGTTTCAGGCATGAAAATTGGAATGAATACGGCCATATGTACCGTGAACCGTGAAAATTTGACTTTACTCACGTTTATTCAACTGGACAAATTATTGATTCAAAATGATAAGCAGACAGAATACTTCAGTAAACAACTCTGCTACTTTTTTAAATTTCTCAACAATTTATAATAACTTTCTCGTCCACTACTGAGACCTTGTTCGTTGTTCGGGCTAACTCAAATAACTGCATCATCTTCGAGACAAGACTCTAGTCCAATAATTCACTTGAAATTTTTATTCGGGGGTTATATCCCGAGTGCACCGAATTTAATCGCTCAGAACGTGTGCTGCACTTTCATGATTTTATAAATTTTGCTTAGCAAATGACTAGAGTGTATGATAATTTGATAAAATCCCGAGACCGCAGGTTGAAAGATTTTATCTTGAATTATTATATACGAAAGCTTGAAAGCAACACTCTGAAAATCATGCATTTTGGTCGATTGAGGTTGGCATACGAGGAATATATGTTGAGATTTTTTCCAGAAAACATGTAAACTCGGGAAATATCAATTTCGAACACAGGAACAATATAGTACCCGATATAGTACCTTGAAAGTGGGTCAAACGCCCGGTTTATTTTGATCATTAATCGGTTAAAAGGTCCAGTGTATTTAATCGCTGTTGAGATGGAATGCCCCTGGGTGTTGTCGGCTTTCTATAAATTCTAGGATTTTGCCTGAATAATAAGTAACTGATAGGTAAAGTATACAAGGCTCTAATTCAGTCATACCTATACAGAAGAGGAGAACCTAGCAAACTTCTCTTCGTGGTGATGAGAATAGTGCCTACGAAAGGAAAGAACTCTGTTCATGGGACAACCAGAGCACGGGATGTACCTCCCTTGGGTCAACATCACCCTCAAGAGGACAGAAAACGGTAAAGTTTCCGGACAGTGGACAGGATTTGGCTGTTCTGAGTGTTGTTGGTACCGCAGCTCAACTTCACCGGGACGTGGGGTACTTGTGAGCAGCTGAACACACAAATTTTTCTATGGAAGTTAAAGTACATCTTTTTTTCACAAGACTGGCACTAAAAATTGTCACTCTCCTGAGCCGAAGGGGACACCCAGAGGCTTTTTCCGAATGAGTGTCCTGTAGCGTCAGCTGTCAACAACCCAAACTTTGTCGACTTTCGGGATGATTTGTGAGAAAAGGGTATCACTAGGGTGTCCGTGCTCTCCATAGTGGAAGACAAGGTTTCTTAGCACATCTTACATGAGTTTCAGATCCTTGGGTTGCGGGAATTGAAAGCAAGATTGGAATTTTCGGCAAAGGACATCGAATTCTATAGAGAAGCACGACATCGAATTCTATAGAGAAGCACGGTAGCTATGGAAACACCATTTTTCCTATAAATACCGGACCGATTTTCAGGTAAAGTCAGTTCGTCTTGGACCTTCTATCAGGTAACAACAATCACTTCGGACCTGAATTCTTCCTCGGTACCAAGCTCTATAATAAGAAAATGGAGTACCCGACAAGATCGGTAGCGACGCCATTAGATCTGGAAAAAGAACAAGGAAGCACAGGTCCGTAAGATTTTGGAACTGAGTATCCTGAAGTCTCACATTAACTTCTTCTAGAATTTCAAACCTAGTCATTCAAAGTTAGAGATTGTAAATGGGAAAATATCCAATCACTGAGTGTGGAGAACCGCGTTATGGTAACGTCTCCAAATTGTAAGGGTTGAAATAACATCCGGGTTGTTTTACTGACCTGCCGCTTAATTGTGAAATGGTTGAACTGAGTACTTTTATATTTACTGCAATGTTACTCATACACTAGATATGGATCCTTCCTCACTATAGGAAATCAAAAAGAGTATGAAATAAAAGTACCAACATTTTGCTGTACACAGATTTTAAGTCAAAAAGATGGGGAGGATGGTATCGGGTTGGTTTCCAGATGGCGTGCACCCAAAAAGATGAATACACTAGATATGGATCCTTCCTCACTATAGGAAATCAAAAAGAGTATGAAATAAAAGTACCAACATTTTGCTGTGCACAGATTTTAAGTCAAAAAGATAGGGAGGATGGTATCGGGTTGGTTTCCAGATGGCGTGCACCCAAAAAGATGAATCTCACGTAGAGAAAACCTGGCCAACTCCATGGTTGTGGGGGTATAGGTGTACCCGATGCCCATTAACACAATTGGTGACAAAACTTCTCTCATCGGACTTTGATAATTATTCAGCCTTTCACATTCTGGAGATTGTTTGTATTCAATTTTGACTAAACAGGATATTTTCCTAAGTTAGGTATTTACTTCTCCGAATCAGATGAACTTCTTCTTCGAAGGAGAGATCACTCTAAATGTGATATCAGAAGTTTCAAACTCATCATGGATTGGTTATGTATTTCGAACGGTCAATAGATAATGTGGTAATCTTTTTGTATTTCATTTCCCTACAACTGGCAGAACTTTGTATCCCAAACGAACCTTACCAAAACCAAAACAAACACAACGTGGGAAAACCGTGACGATCAACGTGTCCGTATTTTAACCGTACAGATAAGGCAGGGGTTCGTTCGGTTACACTGTCAAACTCTGTAAAAGCAGTCTAGCCTTCAACTCTTTCATCGTTTATTTGCATTGAGGAAAATAATCATTGGAATAGCGCCCATGGAGAAATGTTTCAAAAAACGTAAGTAAAATCTGAACGTTACGGTACATATTACGGTATTCATTCTTACTTTCATGCCCGAAGATTTGCCAAAAATGGCAGTCCTACCACATTTTTCGTACTGTTTCAATAGTCAATTTTTCTTTGACAAAATAAACGCAGATGAATTTTGCTTGCTTTTGGGAATCCCCGGTATCAACATAAAAATTTCTGTTCTTTTCAGTTGGTCAAATTTTGGGAGATTCCATCAGAACTGGAGGTCCATTAATTCACCTAGCCATAGCCGATAACTCTGTATTCTCGAAATATATAATAATTGCTCGAATGTAGCAAATAACCAATATTCAAATAATAAGTAATGTTCAAATTAATTCTACTACTTCCAAGTTGAAATGTGACATTCGTACATCGTTCTTTTTTGCATATTATTATTCAGAAGGAGTATAGTTTATCAATCGTCGACAACTTTTTTCAAAACTCGTGAACATTAACTGTTCTCTCGCTACAAAAAATATTACGTTCGGGATTTTTAAAACAATATACCTCGTGAAGCTCCTTATAACATAAGTCAGCTGCCCACGTCAAAGAAGGTGCATATAACTACAACTTAATCAACGAAAATGGGGCACTAGTTTGAAACCTATTCGAATCGATAATTTTCATTATTGTTAAATGTAAACATGAATAACAACGTTCCATCCGAATGGTCGTTGATTAAAATTGTAGCAAATTCATAAACTTATTATTTTTAGATGATTTAAGCAAAAATACATTCTTTTCCTTTTTGACATTTATGTAAAAAAGGCACCCGTTTCGAATTATGAGTTAACAAATCAACGGCCATTCGAATCAAAATATGTTATTTATGTTTTTCATTAACACCCCTGGTCGATTACTTTGAATTTTTATGAATCTTTCGAGGGATAGAACGCTTCTTTGAAACAATAAACTTACAATGAATGAGGAGAAATAAAAGCATTATCATGGGTTAGAATTTTTAAAATCCAGATTTTGTACATTTCGAACATTCATTTTTACTGCTGAAATTATTGTCAGAACATTCTAGTGTCACACATAACTGAGGACATTTTTTCGTTAGAAATTATTTTCAATTTTCCCGAAACATCCACCCTATATATTTTAATATGAGAAAACAAATCGACTAGGATACTTTTTTTGTTTCAAATTTAGAAAACATAGGCATGTTGAAGATAAGTATAATGCTTCATTAGGAGTTCTCGCAAATGTAGCTTTCAAACAATAGAAACGAAACCGTTTATAATGACAAATATTAATCAACCCCAACATCGTTACAATGCGTGATAGTGTGTTAATGGCTTAATGGTTTACTGGAACAAGATTGTATTCATCCAATGTCAGGGACCATCAACCCCTAACTTTAGAGGAACTCGAAAATAATTATCATTCAGATGCGGGACCGGAGGGTTCATATAAACTCCCAACTTTTCGAGAGTGTTTATCGAAAGGATCTTCTCGGTTGTTGTTGGATTCTGGACGTCAGGAAAGATCGCCAACCGAGATAAATGGGGCTCTCTACAACTAGAGAGTTTCCGGTACAAATTCCGCCAAAGTAAACTGCGGGAGACTCGCCTAAAAAGTTTATGGCCATGCTCTTTGACTGTATGCGGGAAACGAAGAGACTAGATATAAGACAATGTGCGGAAATATTGAATTGCTCTTGGGAAACGAATAGCGTATGAATGAAGATTTACGTTACTAGTTGTTACAAGGAAAGTTCGTGCATCTTTGCAAATATTTCAGAGACATTGAAAAAAGAAAATGATCATTTCTGTAGAGAGATTATAGTTTCAATAGTACGAGTGGGAGTGAAAAATTTTGTTTGGCTTTTTCTCCAACAAATCAATTGAGAGAAAATGACCCATACATAATCAAGCAATATTCCCCGTTCATCTTATTATCTTTTTCTGTCAGTGCGTGTCTAGTCGAGAAATCCTATGACATCCATGTCGTGGTTCGGGTAGGGGAATACTAGTAATTCTTCATTTCAGATTCGGGATTCCTCAACGAATTCAGTTTCTTGAATGTGAGGCCCTATTTTCAGTGTTTCGAATGTAGATAGTTAATGCATCAGGTCTACAGGCTAATATGTGTGGTTGAATGTCTGTCTTGCAGGTACAGTTTTGTTAAATGAGGAAATCATGAATATGGAGACTTGGAGTTGTCCGAATAGGTCACCTATTACCATGAGGTCATCTGCATGCTGAAGATGGAAGAGTGCAGTCGTCATCAGGGATGATATTTTTTTCCAGAGCCAGAGTGGCATGAGGGATATGTGGAGAATCAGAAGACCTCGGGTAAACAGTTTTTTTGGTAAGGAGCGTTTTAATGTAGTTACGGTCAGTAAAAACATTATGACAACAAACGGTTTGATTCTGTACAGATAAGCGTTTATATTATATTGATATATTAATTGATATAACTTTTCATCGAATTTCACTAGACAGCTCACAAAACCGCTAGACGTGTTCAATGGTATTCACGAAGTTCGATATTCATAATGGTAGTGGCCTATTTCAAGAGACTCATCGGATAGAATATTTATAAGAAGTTTTGTATTATTCCACCAGCCCTTACCAAAATGGTGTTTTTACATTCTCGACATTACAAAGGATTGACTATGAATGGTACAGAGATGTATGTCACATAAAACTCTGTTTTAAAATGATAACAGTAAGTAGAAACTAACATTTTTGTATATTTGGAGATAATTCACTGATTACTCTTCTGATTTGTTCATTATGATTATGATATCATAACAATAATAAAAAAAAATCACATATCAGTTACCTTCATCAGTTTCACATCTTCACAAATATCCATAGTAAAGTAAATAAACTTGTATTTGATAATGAATAACATAACCTAGTATAAAGAAGTTTGATCTAAACACGAAATCAAAGTTGAAACATGCCTTTTTTTGATATCACCGGTTTTAATCCCACCCGACAGACTTGCAAATAGGAATGACTTTCAAGACATCCTATAACGATTCGAAAATGTTATTTCAACAGAGCTCAATCTGAGGAGTCGTAATCCCCACTGAATTCATTGAAGGCCCGTCTCATTCACAAGGGTAGCTTTCTGGCGATGCTTTTCATTACTTGGCCAAACTAATTAAGCCTGATGAACGTCTCGGCTAACTCATTGAAAATCAAAGTATCAAACCCTCTTCATCGTCAGGAAAAGCTCGTTAACGAGTTACCGACCACCTTTCAGCGCCACATTTATTTCACAAGAATGCAGATCATTTGAGGGAGGTTTACGTACAGAGTAGATATTTGAAGGAGTGAATATTTGGTCGTAGGTCGATGTTGAGGTTTCTCTTCTGAAATAATATCACTCGTTCCGGATTTGAATCGACGAGTGCAGTCTTTCCACATTGGAAATTCTAGATATCCTTTAGCAGTGGTTTTTTAATAGAACGGCTGATGTTTGAAATTCTTTGTGAGGGAGTATTTTTCGAAGACCTACATCCATCAAACATACAAAGCTATTCTCTATTCTATACGCGATGTTTTCGAGGCATCGATAGATATTTCACCTTTCATCGAAAAATATGCGCGAGAATGATAGGTAATTGTATGTCAGACAACTAGTTAGAATGCATATGGTGCATGAATTTTGGCGCACGCGTGGCATAATATCGCAATTATTCCATTTCGAGTGCATTTTCAATTAAAGTGCTGACTAGAAAGTTTCCTCACAAATTATTTATTTTCTCTTTCCCGTCTTACTTTCCGTTGAATATCTGTATCAGACGAACAGGTTTCAATGAGGAACCGGAATTAAAAAAATGTTCCCTTTTTTTTTATTTTATCTGATAGAGCATGAAAATCTGTTCACAAAAATGCCCTTCTGACCTCGATCCTTCCACTATTTTTTTTTAAAACCTCTACTATGTAACGAAAAATATCAAATGCTGACGTCAACACTTTCATTCATAAATACAACCATATGAAGTTGGGTTTTGGTAAGCCACACCCCTCCTATTTAATGAATGAATATCTTAGAGGAATTTCATTTTTACAAGTTGCAGGAACTTATTACTGTTGACATTCTTTTGCGATGGGGAAGAATTCGCCATTTTTCATGTTATTTCGCGCTTCAACGGAAAATTTCCCGAAATTATGGCATCGAAGAGTGATTTTGTGAAGTTTTGTTTGGTAACTGAGTGCAAGAACAACTCTAAAGTTTCCGCAAATAAGTACTTTTTTCTGTTGCCGTTCGATTCATCGAGGAGGAATGCCTGGTTAACTGCTTTGAATGGGTGTGATAGGGTTTCTAAAAAAGTTAGGGCCTACGTTTGCGAGGATCATTTCAACGTAAGTAACTGAAAATTGTGATTCGGTTTAGGAATTGATCGTATAAAATACTCTTAAAATGATTGCTTGTTTCTGTAACAATACCTAAAAATTAATCCAAATTATAACTAGAGTTCAAAACTAGCCATCCACAAACACTTTCGTGTAGTTGTAACTACTACTATAAGAAATAATAATGAATATGACTCCAAGAAAGTGTTCATTGAATTGATATTTATTATAGAATTTGGCTAGGCTTGGCTTTAAGGTATTGTAGCAAGATCACACTCGAAATCACATACCTTTTTTTAGTTGGAAGAAGATGCAGAGAATTTTTTGAAAGTGAAATTGATGAATGATACACCTAGATTGAAGAAGGATGTTGTGCCAAGTATATCTGTGTCTGGTCCGGGTGAGAATGGAGTTGAAATGAAACGAAAACAACCAGCTGAGGTGAGTGAAAAAATTCAGCTTGAATTCATATTCTGGCCCATTGATCTGTTACGAAAAAAACAATGACTGAGTAATATGTATTTGTAAGTACCCAACAAATTCCAATAATAGTGCTGCTTATGCTATTTCATAGTTTTTCTGTTTAGAAGTATTTTTATGTATTATATTCATTATAGTGGCTCGTTTATTCCTTTTCTAATGAAATTCAAGTTTAATTTCACATACTCATGACTCAATGGAGTTTTTATCGATGAAATGTATCATCATTTGGATGTTATCTAACAGAGCCATTGGAATAACTACAAATAAAAACATATATTGTAAGAGTAGAATAAATACAGACAAAAGATTACCACCAGCTTGTGGTTATTGGAGGTGTATGTGTTACCGTTTATTCGTTGTTGCATACCATTCAGATTAATTGCATTTAATGTTGTTTCTTTCTCTCAAAGCAAGGGTGGCTGACTCATTTTCTCTTCTCTGACAATATACTCATGACTCGCCGGAGTTTTTATATCAGTACATTATTGGAGAACACTCAATTAAGATCAACAAACATTTCAGGTGAACAAGGACCATCTTGAGCAACCTGTGCCAGCTAAATGTGAAAGAGGTCCAAAGAGCAATGATGTGCATAGTCAAAAACTATCCAGTTCCACCTACTCTGCAAGCAGTATTGATACAAGATCAGCAACATATAAAGATTCTGACTATGACCCTGATTCTTCCGATTCTGCTTGTGGTGATATCCACAATTTTCTACAACATACTCTAATAATGATAGAAACAAATCCCAAAATATTTTTAGGTTTGCCTTTGGAAAGTTACTTTCTGATAAAAATGCTCTCCAATTCAGTATCTACGAGTACCGTCAATATTTTAATAACTTTGAAAAAGATTAGACTTGATTATGCATTCAAATTATTAGGTATACATTTTGGGATGACAGATAGTAATGTTGGGAAAATATTTAGGAAGACAGTAATTAAACTAGCTCAAGTACTTCAGGAACTAATTGTTTGGCCAGATTCCAAAAAAATTAAACTTCATTTACCAATTTCTTTCAGAGCTAGATATGGAAAAGTTGTTTCAATTATTGATTGTTTAGAAATCGAAATTGAGAAGCCTTCTAATCCAGTCCATCAGGCACTTACCTGGTCCCAATATAAGCATTGCAATACAATAAAATATCTTATTTCATGTACTCCTGATGGATTGGTCAGTTTCATTTCAAATGGATTTGGTGGGAGAGCAACCGATGTTGATATTGTTGAAAATTGTGGATATCTGGAAAAATTAACACCTGGTATGGAAATTATGGCAGACAGAGGGTTCAAGAACTTGTCATCTCTGCTGACAGAAAGGAGATGTGCTTTGATAAGACCTCCTTCAGTTTCAAGTTCAACTCCAAGCTCACCTGCAGAAGTGAGGGAATCCAAGAGAATAGCTGCTTTGAGAATACATGTCGAAAGAGTTATCGGGAGGCTGAGGAATTTTAAAATGTTAGAACCCCATTCTTGCATAGATCATAATCACATACAGTTATTGGATTATATTGTTGTCATTGCTTGTGGAATTATTAATTTTCAGGACCCTTTGTTCAGAAATTGATTACACACTTTTAGATGTAATTTTCAAAGCAGTTATTTGTGTGAAAGGTGTGTTTTTTTTTGGGAATGTCAGTTGTTTAGCACTATGGCTTGTAAACCGATTTATTTCAAACTTGTTTTTCCTTGAAAATTGAAAAAAATCCTCATCTTGAATACTTTGATGAGTTGTATGTATTGTGATTGAGTTTTTGAATAATTCAAAGGTCTTTTTTTTGGCATTTCAATGTTTATATCTCTAAACAGGACAATTTGTGGGAAATATTGCTATAGCATGGAAAACGTTTTATCTCTTATGAAATAATTTTATAGTGATTGTATTTTAACTGTCCAATTTAATTTATTCACTGTCGAATTGTTCATTAGTCATACGTTCTGCTAACCACTTACCTTATATATAAAAAATTTGTATTATTATACTAGTTTAATACACAAATGTAATCCAAAACTATGTTCATGAAATGCTCAGGGTACCATGTATCAGAAATATTATCACCTATTTTGAAATTTGAAAACTGTGTACAAATAAATAGATTTTATATTCATATTTTTTCTCAAACCCCAATTTATATAACATGCCCACATAAAATTCTATTCATTTTCAATCATTTGAAATATCATCTCATGGTAAACTGAAATATAAAACTGATTTGAAAATTGATTGATTGTTTAGTATAATTTTTTGAATGCTTATTTGTATATCTTTTAATAATTTTGCATCATTACTTTTGGTATATTTTTTTACTACTTATTCACTCATGTATTTCATTTTATTGGTAATTATTTTTTATGCTCTAAATGAACTATCCTTTTGAAAAAAAAATTGCTTTCAATATAAACATAGTTAAAATACTGTATTAATATTTATAGAAACTAATTCAATTATTAATATATATATATATATATATATATATATAATGCCAGGGCCTCAATCTACCTACTCCCCAGGTATCGTCACGAGTTCACTCTAATATATATGTTTATATATATATATATATATATATATATATATTATAAGGAGAGAGATTGGGACCCCGGCATTAAGTTACAAATCATTTTCTCTTTATTAGTTGTTCAAGTAAGATGATTTATGGTGTCACTAAGTTATTATTATTTGAATGACGTTCAAATATTTGTGGCACTGATTTGAGTATAATATAAAATGTTACCACAAATAATATCTGAACGCGATTCAAGTAATAATAACTTCATGACATCATAGAATGATACTTCAACAATAAACTGATGGTCTTCATGGCCAGAGATGAAGTCGTTTTCTCAATAAAATCCGAAATCCAAGAACCCACAATGAAAAAAACATCCATGATTCAAGAATACCAAAATTTTATATGTATATATATAATTCGTTCAATTTTGCTGCTCACTGTGGTGTGTATACTTTTCTGAAATTATCAATCTTGTAATAAAATAGGAGATAGGCTTTTACTGGTAATGTACTTAGTTTTAATGACTGATTTATACCCTTAACTGAAATCAACAATATAATAGAATTATTCCAAACAGAATTTTTGGCAAATTGATTTCACTGAAAAATGCATCACACATCTTTTCCTTTTCTCGAAATGTAATAAAAGTATAAATCATTATATGAAATGAAAATCAGCCTCTCAAATATTCATGGACACATCACTAAAATATGTTGTATAAATTTTTGGAATTGTTTAGGATTATTGAGTGAAATGTTCACTTACTTACTCTATGAAGATTAATTTCCATTGTGAAGTGTTGAAAAATCAAAATGTTGAATTTCTGCTCAAAAGATCTTTTTTAAAATTTGGACTTTGAATCGAGTATCAAATAATCTCTTTGTTTTTTTTTATTCTGTCCACAATGTAAATTGAATGAGACAGTAAAACATTTCACGAATACAAACATATAATAAAATAACTACAATTCTAGATTCTTATTCCTAAATCTTGCCATTGAATCCTGAAAAGTTATTATTTTATTACTTGGTCCTTTGTTTCTGAAGGAATCCTATTTATCATTAGTGTCTCACGTCACCACCTGAACATTTTGTTTTTTCAAGATTAAAGTTTACTTTTAGCTAGAACGTCACAATTTCTTTCAGATTTTTATGTATGACAAAATGATTTTTTGAATTTTCAGTAAAATCCTCGATCTCATCACTAACATATTTTTTAAGTGAATGTTTGAAAATTTACCTCCTAAGTGATATCAATTCATAAATTTGAATAAAAATATAAAGCCATAATGGTTTGTTGGCCGTGGCCTTCAAGTTAGAATAACTGACGTTTCATCTACAACTGCCTTGAACACCTTCAAAGGAGGTAAGGTAATGACGTAGTGATCTGGTTACTGTTATAGCGCTTGACAAGTTGGTACTGCGTCCTTTACCTTATCACCCTCAAATGCACTAAAAGTTGCAGGCCACGGTTAACGAACCCAGTAAAACAAAACAATGTGTTTTTAGATTATGCATATAGGACAAAATTGTAATCATTGCTTTGTAGGTGATATCATGAGTTTTTGGTGGGTTTTTCTCATGGTGGTATTTTGAGAAATTAAAAGCATTCACTTTGATGTCTTTCCTAGAAATAATTGTTTTGCTTCAAATGTAGGCAAATTTTCAACTTCTCAAAATACAGCAAATGCATCACCTCTTATTTTCCCACTGATAATTTTTGGTACAAAATTAATTTTCATTATTATTTCAATAAATTATGAAATCCAAAACAGTTTTTTTTTCATTCAGTATACTTTTTGGAAAGTATCAAAAAAAACATTCAGTATTATGCTTTATTTCACAAAAAATCAATTCAGAAATGATATGGACTGGTTGAACTAAAAAATCAGAGTAGGAGAAAAAATTATTCACAAATTGTATAAACATTTCAATGTTCATTATAACTTCATCAAAGTATGCATTAAGTAGATAGTGGAAAGAGAGGTGCTCAGTATCATCAAATTCCCTATAGTATTTAGTGAGTTGGGTATTCATTCTTTCACTAGATATACTATTGTCAACAACATTTTTCGAGAAAGTTCTGTCTCCAGCTACCATAGGCTCCAAATCTAAAGTTCCTATTTCTTTGGCAAGAATGAATTTCTTTGACGAAGCTATTGACGCCAACTCAGACTTCTTCCAGTAGCAAGTGACTGCAGTAGGAGAAGGTTCTTCACTATGTCGATGAATCCCAGTTAAGAATGCAATAGCATGTTTGCATCCCCCTGAAAAATAGTCAAAGTGGATTATGTGTTGTATAAACAAATTATTATGAGGAATGTTATTCTCACACAACAGCCACCTGTGAATCCCACTGGCTGTCAGTAAAATGTAACCAAAACATGCATGTCAAATAATGGGAAGGATTGGTTTAATCCTCCCAACTACTTTTGGTTTCATACTGGGAAAGCTCTGATGATATTAAAACAGATGTGTTTGTAGGTGAAATGTCTCATATTGAAAATAAATACAATAAAAAGAGATATGGTTATTCCAGATTCCACATCTACCAGGAGTCGTTTTCAGAACTCTAAAGGTATTTTAACGGATACCACCATGAAACGCCTTGAATAATACCCCACTTGTAAATATGTTTCTCACTATGTATAGATATCATCATTCCGTCTTTTTTGTTTCTTGATCACTCCAGTGGCAACAAAAGTTGTGACTTTTAAAAGTATAATACTAATCATTTCAATAACTTCTTCACGATCCATATTGATTCCGACTAATTTCAAGTAGGTAATACTGTCTTGGTTACACCAATTGATTTGTATGACACAAACTTCCTCTCTTCGCAATCTTTAATTTGTTTTTGAATTACTGGTAATGTCAGAAAATATTGTGTTTTATGCACATACGTTAAGTTCATAGTTATTAATTCTTAGTTGAAAAGATGGCCATCTTCTTAGTTGTTAGTTTTATTGACAGACGAAAGTTTATAAACCCCCAATGGGGTTTTCCTGTATTCATTCATCTTTCTTAGTTATTAGTAGTTGATTGATGTTAGTTTAGTTGAGTTCAAAAATCCAGCATTGGAAAGATAAAAGTTTGACTTATTAGACATCTTTTTATTTTAAAGTTCATTGAGTTGCTGATCCTAAGAAATGAATTCTTATATAGCGATGTAAATACAAAAAAAATGAAATATTTAAAATAATGTCATCAGATCATAATACCACAATAAATGACAAAGAAAAGATAGTAATATCTATTGAAACAGTTATGGTATAACCAACTAAGAAAAATAATGGATACATAAATATTTACAGCTTATCCAATCCATCTTGGCACAGAACTGATAAAGTATATGCCCAGTATTCTCTGTGAAATATACTAGGGAAAAAAAAACACCTATTATATGTGTTCACTGTGTTGAAATTTATTCCTATACGGTGTCTTTTCTTTCGTCACGGTCTAAACTACCAGTGTGCAACTGGAAAAGTAACCGAGTTTGTGCCAAGATGGATTGGATAAGCTATAGTTGATTTTGTTTAGCCCAGGATCTCACTTTTTATTTTTGAACTGTATAGTGATGAAAAACTAACAATTTCAATATTGTTTTGAAATAGTTATTGACCGTATGAAAACGAAACTATTTTTTTAGTTTTGTTTTCGAAAATTAATATTTCCTTACTAACACACTGGCCAATTTGAATTAATAGTAATATTATTAATACAGGAACAAATGTTTTTGCTTTCACATTCTTTAAACAGTTTTATTCTGTTGGTGGTTCGAATAAGAGTGAAAGATCTCACTTATCTTTATTAATATAAAACCTATTGAGAAGTATTGTTTACTTCTCTGATATGTATTTGATCCATATAAATTATAAATGACTGGAACAAATCCAGTTAAGAGAATATTCATCAACTATAGTATTTCGAAATATTACCTTATTCACACTTCATCAACAAAAATGACCAACAGAACATGTAGCTGAAAAGCAGATAACTCAAACTGATAAGAATTTCCCGAAGGCAGATTCTTTGAAAAGACATAGTACTGAGGGTGTTTAGTACGAGATCAGGTGTGCCATGTGCCACCATCAACTGATCACACACAGATCAAAAATACAAGTTCTATTTCTAGCCCAAAGGATACTGCATACCACAGTTTATCTTCAACTTACCTGAATGGGCAGCACAGTCTTCACATTTGACAAAGTTAATCTCGTTCTCTTCTTCATTGAACTCCATTACAACTGAATATGCTTTATTCCTCACGTTATGAATACACACATTGTCATCTCCATTTAGTATTCAGCAAATTTATTATCTTCTGTCCATAATATCTTGATGTGAAGATTTCTTTCTGCCGTTTTACAAGCTGTTACACTCTAGCAACCATTGCATCCTGATAACGTTTAAAAAAAAACTCACTTGCTTATCATTCGAAACGCCTTCAGATCCTTTAAAACTTGTTCTAAAGTAAGGATATGTGCAATCCCTGTTGACTTCCATTCTAAACACTAAAATGGTGATACATTAGTGTTGACAATTTTCAGTTCTTTATCCCTTATTAAAACAACATATCTCATTATCTTGTATTACCTTATCCACAGGCATTCATAATACATTTTTGAATACTCCAAGGATATAATGTAGAGCGTGTTCAATCTTTTCTGTGTAGCATTGGGAAACTTGGACTCCTTTCAAACACTTCCATAGTTTTTCTTCTCATACCGCTGGAATCATGTTCATTATATAAAATGAAATTTTTCCTAACTGGTTATAACATGAATAGCAACTATTCCAATTTTTCTAGCATCTGCCCAAGTAGGTACAACGGACTAGCAACAATGCAGCGTATCAATGTTGATATGCTCATCATTGGAGAATAGAATGCCAGGCCAAGTCTGAATGTGAAAGAACCCATAAGTATCTTGAATTAACTTCATCTTATACCTATAAACACATCATTGTGAAGAAAACATAAAAATTCAACCTACCTACCTACATTCTCATTCAACATGATCTTCATATGAACAATCTGCATGGCGAATTTGGATAATCAAAGGAAAATTCGTGAACGTTCAAGCACAAATTGCTATTATGAGGTTATGGTTGGTTACTGCATTTGTGGGGATCGTCCGTGGACATATACCCAGCATCAAGTTGATTTCTTGCTATCACAGGAAGGAATGTGCCCTCCTAGGCACGTCTGGGAAATCCCATGTTCCCACCTCGTCGTCTAGTTATGTTACACGCTCCAAAAGTTCAAAACCCGTTCGTTTTTATTTCTTAAGCTCCATGCGCTCAGTGATCAGCTGATCTGGCTCAGTCTCTACTCGATCCATGAATTAACGAACTTAGCTAATGCAAATCACTAAATCGCGGGAACAGCAACGTTTAACCACGTAACTGGCCCAAAAGAGTGCCTTTGTCAACAGCAAAACTGCTCAGACGCCATTGTAACTTTGAATGATGTGAATTTAGCTGCTGTCAAATTAATCTCGTATTGCCAACTCACTGTAGTAAATCTAAATATTTTATAGTATTTCGTAGTATTTTATCGTAACTAGAAGGAGATGGAGAGCATTTATGAATGAGTAAATGCTGACGTCATCATTTGATATTTTTCGTTACATAGTAGAGGTTTTTAAAAAAAATAGTGGAAGGATCGAGGTCAGAAGGGTATTTTTGTGAACAGATTTTCATGCTCTATCAGATGAAATGAAAAAAAAGGGAACATTTTTTTAATTCCGGTTCCTCATTGTCCGTATCGAACGATATCCTGTTCCTCTGTCTTGCTTCCCCTTGAATGTCTGTTTCATAAGAAGGGAGGTCGAATCATTATTATTGAAATTTACCAACAAGAGTATATTTCTAGCAATTCCGACAACAACTCGTCAAAATTTTATCCATTTCGGATAATTTGAGTGGAAATTTTTTGGCATAAACATGATTACATACCCGTGAAAAATTCAAATTTTCTATAAGAATTAACAATATTATTTATTATTCGCTATAAACAGGAAACACAAATTCGTTTAATTATCATTAATTATATATAAATTAACAATTTATGTTTTAAAAAAACGTTATATGTAGAAACATGGTAAGATTTAAATGTTGCTTGAATTCTAACCCATCCTCTATTTTCAATGGTGAATGTGAAGTTGACAATAATTATATGTCTGTGTTTCAAGACATATATGTAATATTTTGGAATGATTTTGTTCGAATTTCTTTCAGGAAAAAGGCCATATTTACTTGACACCTGCCGCAAACTTTCTTGGATTTTCGTAAAAAAACATTCGATTCTAACGCTTCCTGGTCGCAATCTGTCAGTAAATTTGTTTCATATATTAATTTTGGATGACATAATTGCATTTGACTTAACTCTTTGCAGTATTTACATAAATTATACTTTTCGAAGCATTCAATTTTTTTCGATTTTTTTAACACAAATGCTCACATGAAATCTTTCACATAAGATTATCACTTGACATAGTCAGTGGGCATACTTGAAGACTGGCGTTAAATCAAATCATCTTTCGAACAATCTGTTCAGGCCAGTCTCAAATTACCTACACAGTAGGTTTCGGCTAGCACCTGTCAGAAAACAACTACTCCCCTGGCTAATACCACGAAGGGCATTGAATTATATCCGACCGGTGCCAGTGCAGGTTTCTTCACAGAAGTAAATCCTGCATTTGCTTTCGTCGATACAAATGAAGGAATTGATTTTCAATTATAGGGACGGACACACTTGCAGACCGGTTTCGGGCTATTTGGCCACTCGTCAGTGCAAGGCAGTGCCATCATCAACAAAAAGTCGATGATTTCCCATAATTAAAAATCAAACTCCTTCACGAGTATCAAGCCCCGGCCAAAGCTGATGCGAACAACGAAGTTATTACGCCATCTACCAATGGACGAGGTATTCCAAAAGCAAACCGAATTCGCCCATTCCTCCTGCGAGGAAAATGTAAAAACACTTGACATAGTCAGTGGGCATACTTGAAGACTGGCGTTAAATCAAATCATCTTTCGAACAATCTGTTCAGGCCAGTCTCAAATTACCTACACAGTAGGTTTCGGCTAGCACCTGTCAGAAAACAACTACTCCCCTGGCTAATACCACGAAGGGCATCGAATGGCACTGCCTTTGCACTGACGAGTGGCCAAATAGCCCGAAACCGGTCTGCAAGTGTGTCCGTCCCTATAATTGAAAATCAATTCCTGCATTTGTATCGACGAAAGCAAATGCAGGATTTACTTCTGTGAAGAAACCTGCACTGGCACCGGTCGGATATAATTCAATGCCCTTCGTGGTATTAGCCAGGGGAGTAGTTGTTTTCTGACAGGTGCTAGCCGAAACCTACTGTGTAGGTAATTTGAGACTGGCCTGAACAGATTGTTCGAAAGATGATTTGATTTAACGCCAGTCTTCAAGTATGCCCACTGACTATGTCAAGTGTTTTTACATTTTCCTCGCAGGAGGAATGGGCGAATTCGGTTTGCTTTTGGAATACCTCGTCCATTGGTAGATGGCGTAATAACTTCGTTGTTCGCATCAGCTTTGGCCGGGGCTTGATACTCGTGAAGGAGTTTGATTTTTAATTATGGGAAATCATCGACTTTATGTTGATGATGGCACTGCCTTGCACTGACGAGTGGCCAAATAGCCCGAAACCGGTCTGCAAGTGTGTCCGTCCCTATAATTGAAAATCAATTCCTTCATTTGTATCGACGAAAGCAAATGCAGGATTTACTTCTGTGAAGAAACCTGCACTGGCACCGGTCGGATATAATTCAATGCCCTTCGTGGTATTAGCCAGGGGAGTAGTTGTTTTCTGACAGGTGCTAGCCGAAACCTACTGTGTAGGTAATTTGAGACTGGCCTGAACAGATTGTTCGAAAGATGATTTCATAAGATTATCTCTGTTTTCTGGCTTACTATACAAAAAATCAATGTAGTTAACGTCATCTAGTAAAAGCATGGCCGCCTATTTATCACGGTCACCTACTGCAACAAACCATGTTGATATTATATTTTTTTCATAAAAGGTGTTATGGATTACTTTAACAAAAAATACATTTCTACCAACTTAAATGACCGAAAATTTATGAAAGGGCGATAGACTGAACTGGTTCATCTGGGTTTTAGCATTCGATGTAACTAAAGTTGGTATTTCTTTTATTTAATGAAAAATGGTAGATATACCTACATACCAATTTTTTCGATATCGCGTCATTTTACTTGTTAAAATATATTTTTACCACTTTTAGTTACCGAAAATTACCAAAGGGCGATAGGTTGGGCTGATCTGAGTTTTAGCATTTAGTGTAACTGAAGTTGTTATTTTTTTTTCAACGAAATATGGTGGATATACCTACATAGGAATTTCTTCAAAATTGCGTCATGTTAATATATTTTTACCACCTTTAGGTAACTAAAATTACCAAAGTGCGGTAGACTGGGCTACCTATATGCTGTTTTAAACTTGTAATTATTGAGCTTTCTGACAGAACCGGTTAAACAAAACTGGCAAATCAACATATGTCAAAAACGGCAATACCCTGACCAACTTGACAATCAGAGAAATTAATTTGAAATATCAGGTGGAATTAATAATTTTTTTCCAAATTATGATGGGGAATTTTCTTACCAAATACCATGCAAGCTTGAATTATTCCTGTGAATTTTCTTTCGAGCACGAATATTTTTGAGAAATTAAAATTTTTAAAATATTTGTGCCCTATAGAAAATTTCCGGAAATGAATAATTTAATTAATTCCAGCTCGTGGGAGATCAGCTGCAACTTAAATTAGTAACATTATGCACATATAAGCTGAATGAAAATGAAACATCTATTGAATCAAGCGAAAATGTTCTGTTGAAAGGGAGGAATTATTGAAGAAAAAAGTAAGGAGTCCACAGTCGATTAGAACGAGTATAGTAGTTTTCACAATAAATGGTATTTACTGAAGGATTATAATAAAACCAATTAGACCCTTAAGTTGTACACAATGGGATTAAATCGGGTAGTTTATTATAATTAAAGGATTATAATAAAACCAATCAGACCCTTAAGTTGTATACAATGGGATTGAATCGGGTAGTTTATTGCACTTAATAAGCCAATACCATTTACTGTGAAAAATACTATACCGCTTGGTTTGATAGCTAAACCTTGTAACCACTGTGGAATGCCACTGCGACCAATATGTTTTTTCAGATTATGACGTACATAAGCTGTACAAAATTTGAAATATTCAGGGTCTCGAGACAGATATTTAATGCCGTTTTGTTAATAACTCGCTAAAATCAGCCGTTTTCAGAGATATTTCGTAATTAAATTCCAATAATAGATTTAACAAAGAACTGTAGTGACATTTCGAAGCAGGAATATGTTCACTCATCAATTTTGCGGCAAAGTATTAAATTTTCCCTTGTTCTTGAAAAATTTCCAAGGATAAATCAACTACGCATGGTATTCGGTAAGAAAATTTCACACCCTACCTACCTAGCGCAGTTTAACGTTGGTATGTACGTTGGTTACAATTAAGATGTCTAGAAGGATGGTGCTGGGACTGATGCGATATTGTTTAGAATTTTATGGCGACACTTTTCTGTCATTAGTGTCATTTTTACGTATCGTGGTGTGTTTCTCAATTTCATCGCTAGTTGACGCTAATTGGAAGTGCATAGTCAACCGATCGATCGACAAACTATATTCTTTGATTCGAGCAGTCAAAAAAATGAGCAAAATCTAATGTCATACTCATAAAAAGCAAAATCGAATGAAAGGAACACAATAATAGGGAATTTGGCCAGTATTCTGAACAAATAATATAGGTTGTTGATCAGTCAGCGTCCAAAAGTAAAAGTATAGCCAGCCGTCAGCCGTTTATACATTTCCTAGTATATTTGTAACTCTTTTCGTTGCAAACGCCATCTGAACTGATTTGATGTCGAAAAGCCATGATGCTTATAATCATAGTAGGCATGTGTCGCCAAGTATACCCCAAACATGCCCAGGTATAACTCGGTACACCATCCTTCTAGACATCTTAGTTACAATGCAAGGCTACCGCCCTGCGCCGCCTAGCACCGGGTATTCCTGTCAAACATTTCAATAAACACGTTCGTCTAAAAAACAAATCTCTAAACAAATCATTTTTAAATCTTATTACAATGACGACTTGGACATCTGGCAAGTCTTTTAGTTCAGTAATGAACACTCGAAATGATTATGGTAGTAATCCTTATTCTACCTACAGTGAATATAACCTAAAATTTTTATTTATTTCAGGTTCACCCGACTCAAAAAATCACAAATTATCTGCGAACATTGAGGAAAAATAAGTATATATCATAATAATATATCAACGCCCTAAACGGTCAGTGATGCAATGAACCAACACAAGATCCGTACCCGAAGCAACAAAGAATACATATCTTTTTTTAAACATGATGATATTGATAGTGAGGTGTCAAGATGTGGCTTCTTCATTAGTCTGCTAAATTGCTTTAGTGCCGAATTTGGAGTTCTGATTCTGTTAACTTCTGCTCAGAGTGGGTTGAGACATGACATTTCAAACAAAATAGTATCTGCTTTTGTAAAAAAATATACACCATAATTCGCTGTAGGGAAAAAAGTTCCGATGAATACTTGAGTTGCCATGGAAACAAAATACCCATTTCATTGGTCTAAAACTGTTGGTGTGGAATTTTCAAACAAATTTGACAAGTTGTTATTCTCATAGATGAATAATTCCATGCAAAATATTCTATCCGACCAAGAAGACGGTGTACTACACGCAGCTTTTGAATTCATCAAATCAGAAACTGGTCCTATTTTCGGAAGGCAAATTGACATTGGATATTTCCTCGTGAATGTAGCTCTATGTTAACAACTCTTACAAATGCCGTGTTCCGTTTCCAAATATTGTTACCATCAACCGTTCTGTTGTACTGATTACTACTATAACCGCCTGAAATGTGGATGGAAATGGGACATGGTTCCTGAAAAGTTGGTTACTTATCTGTCTCCAAACTATAACTCATAAGAAATCGTTGGTGGCTTGAATAACCATGTCAAGTGACAGTATTTTTTCAGGGATTCACGTCCATTTTTGTACATTCATTGTAGAATGAGCAATTTGAAGAACTGTGAGATAATTCTCTGATAGAAAAAATGACTGACCATTCCAAGCTTTTCACAAATACCCAAGAAAAACTCCACCCTTTGATAATATTTTTTTGAAATGAATTCGCTAAGTCGGATTACTCTTATTTTGAATTTATATTTCAGAGTGACAGTATTACCACAACAAGCGAAGGCACGATGTTGATGTGTGCATACTATTCATAAAAGTTTAATTTTTTCACAAAGAAGAGTCTATCGAAAACAGCTACTCGTTCCCTTGTTCAGGGGAGTAGCACATAGCTGATTTATTCGGTGTTATTCCTTTTATATTAGTTTTGAACCTATATTTTGGATTGATTTGGGGAAGAAAAAGCAAAAAAATCACTTTCTAGAAACTTCTTCTCCCCAAAAATATTCATGTTTCATGATTATAGGAATAGCGGAATACTCGGTTGTGAGTTTCGAAAACTATATTCATCAGATCTAAGAAATCAGATAGATAAAGGAAAAGAGTATTTTGATATTAATGCGTAATAATGAATAGGGTATTATTCATATGCAAAAACCTATCGAAATTATATCCTACTTTGTGCCAGTTACCCCAATGAAGTGGTAATTACGGTGCATAGATATCGCTGAAGAATATTTCTTTGACTATACCCACAAAACAAAATATGGTTATTCGTGTAATAACATTTTAAACTCCATGGTGAATCAATTAATTTCATTTCGATATAAAAATATCATTTTATTTTTATCATTTTGTAAATGCATTTTCATACTGGTAGAAATTTCCTGCCGGTAGTGAATAAAAGTAATAATGTATAAAGTAATAAAATCGACCGGATTGTTTTCATTCGAATGAGCTATTGATTTATCATCATTTCAAATCAAATCCAAAGAAAAAACGTATGTAATTCGGAATATGATGATATATCTCACTGTACAAGTAAAAAATCGTTCGATGAGTTTTAGTACATATTTTATTTTATATAATTTTATAGACATAATTTGTGTCAATATTATCTTATGGATATTAACCTGGATATGATGAATGAATTGAATTTATTGGAAAAACCCATTTGCTGATCTGATATTAGAACTTCTATTCTGAGGTTGACTCCTTGAGATTATAACTGAAGAACTGAAATTTTGGTATAATGATCACAATTGAATTATTGAATGGATAAGCATGATATGTTTTTAGTAAGTAGAGTACTTTCGATTTACTCATTGAAGTACAATTCTTCAAGATACCCAATGAGGCTGAGTTCAAGTACTACTTTATCCCAGATGGATGGCATTGATGAACAATCGAAGTGAAATATTAAACGTAAACATGCCACATAATAGAAACACTCGAATGCCAACTAGATTCCAGGTGTAAATTCCAACGATAGAGTCACGCCGTTTCTTAATTTTCCGAGATGATTTGTCCTTCCAAAACTAGAACCACTGGGGAGTGTCCATACTATTCAACATCTTTATATGAATTGATGACATATGTTCTCACAGCTATAGAAGTTTTTTCTGGCTTTTCTACGTTTCAAAAACATAATTACAACTCAAAACTGACGTTCTCCAAAATGAATTCGGGATAACTCTTAGACTTCCCTGGAATTGAATTTGATCTTTTCAGAATGAATTCAATAATCAATTATTTCCAACTCTGCCTATTCTAAACATTCCTCAATTGATATACTCTTAGACTGATAAACACTTAGATATTGTAGGATACATACAGCGTCGAATTGTGGGCGAAAGGGCCTACAAATTTACCAGTAGGGCCTGCCAGTTGGTCTTTTACTAGGCCTTGTTCAATAACTTGTTGGGGTGGCTTGAAGAAATTGCCCTAACTAGAGAGCCCTTGTTCAAATTTCTCAGCTTTACGTTAGATAGTGCAATCTCATCTTTCAAATATGTACAAAGTACAATTCAATTAGGAGAATATTTGTTCCGTCATCGATTTTTGTTTCATTAGAATCGGACAATCTGTAACAGAATATTCACGAGGAAAAATTCCTGATACTACATTGATTATTTGTTAGATTTTTCATTATTTTTTACAAAATGATAAATTCATTCCACACATTTTATTGTCACATTTATGTAATTCGATTACATAAAAAAAGTAAAAAAAGTGAAGGCGGTGGAGTTTTGATAGCTATTCGACGAGAACTAGTAGTGGTTGAGGTTCCGAAATGGCAAAGCGACGCTGAAGACTTGTGGGTAACACTGTACACACCAAAAAAAGGTAAAATCCACTTATGTTGTGTCTATTTACCACCCGGAGACGAAAATTCATTGGCATATTTCACAAATAATCTGTACAGACTCTCAAACGAAATATTAGACGATACTCTTCTGATCTGCGGAGACTTCAATATGTCTAACACTTTGTGGACTCTCAAACAAAATTGTTCTTTTATGGTACCTTCCCTTGCAGACTCTAAGTTCGCCAACCTGAATGATATGTTTGATTTCTTTGGACTTATGCAATTCAACTTCGTGAAAAATATCAATAATAAAATTCTCGATCTTGTCTTATGTAACAACTCTTCCATAAAAAATGTGAACTCTGGCGAGCCTCTAGTTAAGGAAGATGCACATCACAGGTGTATACAATTCACTTTTGCTATGAATACTCTCAGAACACTCCAGTCTAATCTGAAGTTCATCACTAACTTCAGAAAAGGAGATTACGATTCAGTGAACCTCGAAATTTCTAATATCAACTGGGTTGAAATTTTTAATACTTGTCGATGCGTCAATGATTGCCTGAGTATACTGTATGCAATAATTAACAAACTGATAGATACATTTATTCCTAAAAAAAGAATTTCCAGTCAATATCCTGTTTATTTCAAAAACAGTACCATAAAAATAATATTGGAAAAATCCAAAGCACATCGCAAATGGAAATTATCGAACTCTCAAATCGATTATGAAATCTTTTCTCGTCTACGCGCTAGATCGAAACAAATGATTCGCAGCGATTATGAAACTTTTTTGAAATCTATTCAACAAGATATATCCAAAAACCCGAAAAAATTCTGGTACTTTGTGTCTAAATCTAACCCTAATAGTGATATACCCTATAAGATGAAGTTCGAGAATGTCTCAGCGGAGGGTGCTGATGTATCCGAACTTTTTTCAAAATTTTTCAAAAGTGTCTTTCAACCATACGAACAAACTGCTCATAAATATTCCGAACACAACAAATGTTCAATAGGTAGTATAAACATATCAGAAGAACAACTTCGAAATACCCTAAATGATCTCGATGAGAACAAAGGCAGTGGCCCAGATGGATTGCCATCGTACTTCGTAAAAAAATGCTCCGCAAGCCTATGTATACCGCTAACTATAATCATCAATAGATCTTTCGAAGAATGTTGTTTCCCAGACAGATGGAAAGAATCCTATGTCGTTCCGCTTTATAAAAACGGTAGCAAGAACTTAGTCACTAACTATCGTCCAATCTGCAAAATGAATATTCTCAGCAAAGTTCATGAGCTCATTGTACACGATTTACTTATGGCCTCTATAAAGAGATACATCCTACAAGAGCAGCATGGATTCTTCCCTAAGAGATCACTGGAAACCAATCTTGTATCATATATTGAATACATAACACACTCGATGGACTGCCACCACCAGGTGGACTCTGTGTACACCGATTTCAGTAAAGCATTTGATAAAATAAATCACAATATATTGATACAAAAATTGGCTGAAATCGGTGTACATGGAGACTTACTTCGTTGGTTTGCTTCGTATATTCACAACCGAACACAAATTGTGAAAGTCAGTGGTCATCAATCTACTCCATACTGTGTAACCTCTGGCGTACCTCAGGGTTCGCACCTGGGACCACTACTCTTCATTATTTATCTCAACGATATAAAATCATGCTTTCAGTTCTGTGAATTCACTTTATATGCAGACGATTTGAAAATATTCTCTCGAGTAAATAATATCACTGACTGTTCCCTAATTCAAAATGATCTTGATAGGTTTCATAGTTACTGCCAAATAAACAAGCTCTACTTAAATCTAGAAAAATGCTGTTACATCAGTTTTACCAGAAACAAAGTTTTCTCCTATGACTACAACTTTGATAATACATTATTGAGAGAAGTCAACCAAGTGAAGGATTTGGGTGTTATGATTGATAAGAAAGTCACATTCTCTTTACATATAGACTATGTCGCTTCAAAAAGTAACAAAATGTTGGGTTACATTTTTAGGCAATGCAAAAATTTCAGTTCGATTCAGGCAATAAAAACATTATACTTTTCTTATGTTTATAGTATCCTAAATTTTGCTTCAGTTATCTGGCGTCCGAAGTATATCATTCATAAAACAAGGCTTGAAATTATACAAAACAAATTTTTGAGATTTTTAGAGTATAAAAACACAGGTGTGTACTCTAACACATTAAGTACCCTTTCCCTAAGAAACAAATTTCAAATTTCTTCACTAGAGGCTCGTAGAGAGCAATCAGATATGATGTTATTATTCAAAATATTGAATGATATGGTGGATTCTCCCGAGCTATTGTCAAGTATATCACTAAACGTTCCTTTTCGTCAATTAAGAGAAACCCGCCTCTTCTTTGAGGAGTTCAGTCGCACAAACTTCAGAAAAAACTCTCCTCTACAAAGAATAGTGACGCTTTACAATGAAAAATTTAGCGATATCGACTTATTTAATAACTCATTTCATGCATTCAGAAATAAAATACGAAGTAGACCTAACCTTAATGTACCATATTCATAAGTATTATTAATGTATGCTCTAAGTTCTTTAACGTTTATCTAGAAAATTATTATTTTTATTATAGAAAATTATTTTATCGTAGGAATACTTTCTGTACATGAAATTGATTCATGGGTAACGCTCTTGGGTTTTTACCTGTTGTTATCCTATATGATTTTCAATAAATAAATAAATAAATAAATAAATAACTAGTGAACTACAAAAAATGAAATAACAAAAAACAGAAAAATCTATTTTATTAGTTATATGAAATTGTGATTGAAAAAGGAACGATGAAGCTGTCGAAGGTGAAAAAACAAGATTGTATTGATTTGATAAATAACTATTGAACCAGAAACAATAACATAACGAAAAACAACGACTATTAGTTGTGTATATCAAAACTTGAAGGGTGTTGTATTTTTACCGTTGAAATGTAATAGATATGTATATATCTGACTGAGGCCATTCAAGTTGGTATATGCGTTGCTGTGATGTGAAAAAAATTACATTTAATGAAGAAGTAAATGAATTTGAAAATTATTATAATGATTTCAATCAAAAGAATTCGCGGGCATATCCGACTGGTAACCTGTTATCAATGTATTTGCCTATTCATAACTGTATGTACAAATTTGAGTTCGAATATCTACGTGACGAACGTAATAATTTTGCAGCGGGATATTAAACTACTTATAAGGATATGTTTTATTAAAAATATTATAGGAAGCGGTTGAAATTTTAAATCATACAATTGTGCAGAAGACAACTGAAAAAATTCAAGGAATTGACCCTACATTTGTAACGCATACACACTTTCAAGTAGATTCACAAAGAAGATTTAGAAATTAGCTCTCCCTTCAAGCACATATTTTAGGGCAATCTGTCGATTATCTATGAAGTATTTGGTACTTCAGCAGTTTCAGCTGCACATAACTCCTGTGTAACGATTGCTTTGAATCAATTTGAATCGGAATTTCAGTTACTTTAGAAGAAATTCTGGGAAACTGTTTTTAAAAAAACTCTAGACATGGACGAACATTTCTACTGTCATTGAATCCATAAACATATCCCCAGCTATTATGTTCCTTTACAGAAGGCTCCAAGAATATTGGGCAGAAGAAAATCAATTCGTATTTAATCTTGTATAGAACTCGAACAAAATTAGTTTTAGAGCCATGAATTTTTACTTTTTGGGAGCTGCATTTTTATTCAAAATCACAACAGTAACTCCCAATGTCAATATCAAGGTGGGTAATTGAAAATTGTTGGAAATCAATATCATTTTCAGTTCAAGCTTTACGTTTTTTGGATGATGGTTTTCATGATATTGACAGAGCATCATTTATAATAAGATTTTTGGATATGCGGGTGGAAATTTGAAGACATCCAACAGTATTATTGAAATCAAGGCGGTTCTCGACAAAAATGCCTATTATTGCTGTGAAATAAATAGTTCTTTCAATAGGTATAGGAACAAATATACATACAGCGCTAACCATTTTCCCCATCTAACTAATTGGATACCAGGTCATTTGTGGACAAGTTGATCTCAAAAACGTACATTTTTTCATAAATGGTGGACTCTAACTTTAATTATAACCAAACAGTATTGAGTGATAGTTGAGTTAGAAGGTGATTTCATTCTGAATTCCACTGTGTTTCCACTACACCAATTCTGGATTTCGATTTCGAATGACACTTTTCCTAATCAAGTGAAACCTATTTTTTTCATATCTGAATATTCCCAGCACGTTTCTGCTGGTGGTTTCGTAGCTGTAGAAAAGTTTCAAGGATAGTATGCTACAGTGGGTGCAAGAATTACTTCAGAAACTGTAAAATGGCAAGGAATGCAACAAAAATAATTAATTTTTGTCAAGGGGACACGAATAACTTTCAGATTCTATTCTAATAACAAATAGTGCTGTTGTTTTTTCGGAAGAATTTTGATCTTATTTTGGGATTCTTGAATATGGATTATTAAAGAATGAATTCCCAATGCTTCTGCACGATTCGATCAAGAATATACCCTTTGTCCTATGGATAACTTTTGAAACTACTGCACCACTAGGCTGAACTGGAGAGAAGTAGTTGAGAAAACTGTTTCTATCTGTTTGTTTCAATTATTATTTTTAAGGAGAATTTGTCAATATGTTATTTATCACTTTCATCGCGTCATTATCGAAAAAAGAACAGAAGGTGTCTCTAATTGAAAAGTTCGTTAAAAAACTCCAGTAAAATTGTGCTTTATTAAGAATTCCGGAACGAAAGTTTTCCAACACATTTCATCCCTCTCGAAATTGATAAACTTGTCAAAGAGAATTTTCTACTGGAAGCTTCATCCCATGAGACAGTGAGTGACTTCAAGTGGAAAGTTCGTCTCCTGTGAAACTTTCTTGAATGCAAATGATCCAGGTAGCTAATTGGGTTCCACTTGAAAAATTAAATGATAAAACAATTCTGTTCCTCGCGGCGTTTCCTTAATACCTTTCCCGGTTTGTTTAGAAATTCGATTCTCATTATTTGAAACAGAGTAAAAAAATGTTTATTTTGTTCACTTCTCAGAAGTGATCCAGAAATATGTTGTCAATTCTAACAGTTCCCAGGTTGCCAGAATATATATTGAATTTCAAAAGAGTCATTTCAATTCAATAGGGTTTAATTCAATTGAGGATGAGTCCTGTTGTTTTCTGTGATCACATATGTATTGAATTTGGTTGGGTCATGTTCTCTAGGCCTTGTTACTAATTCCTTACGCTAGTCCTCAGAAATTCCATAGTTATCCTATTCTCGTTTGGGATTGATCTGTGCTCTTGGATAGTTTTCCGCTCCAATTACGAACAATAACAGTTCCATGCGTTCCAGGCCTTATATTGATTGAAAAACGTTGACACCTCGTATACTTATTTTGTAATCTTCCTAGCAGGTAATATAAGATTCTGCCTTCTTGGCGCTTTTGAGAGATTATTTGATAGGCAGAATATCAAATATGATGATATGACATGAAAATTCATACTGAAACACTGCTATGTGCCTGAGAGAGAGAGAAATTTTCCAAGGATATTTCATAAATCTGTAACACATCACCAGCATGGGCGCCGTTTCTTGAGGGCAAGGGGAGACGGGCGCCCCCCTGCTGGATTTTAGATTTTTCAGTCCATACGCCGCATAAGAGACGACATCGACTTAATTTCGCAATTTTTTCAAACCACACTCGTTAGTATTGTTCAAAAGTATTTTCATTTCAATTTAGTGCATTACTTCCATTTTTTTTTAATTTGACCTCCCCTACTATTTTTTGGAACGGCGCCCATGATCACGAAGTGATAATGTAGTATTCGGCAGAATTATTGGAAGGAGCTCGCAGCATTAATAGTATATTATTCAACCATAATATGCGAGTAGAATACCATACATTATCCAAGACTAGTGAAAATGTTTTTAAGTAAATTTCATTACATGCAGCTTATCCAATCCAACTTGGCACAGAAGTAATAACATATATGCCCAGCAATGTCTTTGCAGTATACTAGAATAAAGGAACACCCATAATATGTGTTCACTGTGTTGGAATTTATTTGTAGAAGGTGTTTATTCTTTCGAATTGGTCTACACTACCAGTGTACAACTGGAAAAGTATCTGAGTTTGTGCCAAGATGAATTGGATAAGCTGTATATATTTTTTTAAACACTATTATTTCATTCGAACAAATATTTCATACAACAATGTTGACAGGTTTCAGTCAAATTTGTTTTGTTTCAAAAGCTCAGGACCCCCGAAACATGGACCTGGTGGCAAACGACGGTGTTACCCTCGAAATATTTCTCACCGATCATGAGAAATCATAATGAGAATGCCGCTGAATGAAGCGCCGATGAAGACAAGATCAACTACGGAAGGCTTTCGTACAGTTGGTACATATCATCAATGCCATTTTGACATGCCAGTATTATCCGGGCTGTCTTGAGGTTGCGGAGGTGATCCGAGTTCATGAATCAGGGAAACCCAGGAGCAAAGTGGGTGACAGAATCATTCTGAACAAGCTAATTCGTCTCGAAGGAAGGATTCACCTGATCCCTGAGGAACAGTTCGGATTCTGGAAGGAAGCACAACTCCTTAGGTGGTCCGAATAATTGTCTACAGTAAGGAGGAGTCCTTCCGTTGAAATATAAACACTGTTGGATGTCGAAAAGGCGGTCGACAGAGTCGGATAGAGAGATTGACCAATAAAATGTGGAGTGCAGGCATGCCGTTACACATCGTAAAACTGGTCGAGGCATTTTCAGGACCTGGGCAGGTGTCCCGCAGAGATCATGTTTATCGCCACATCAGTACTCTATAAGCAAGATATACTGAGATTCTGACAAACTTATTGTCAAATTTACCAGGGAATGTAAATACGAAGAAGGAAATCAACGTCTTGTGGCTTCGGGCAACCACGGGCCGGGTTAAAATCTGATCTAGCAAAATTAACTTTTATTCAGATCGAATATATTTGGTGGTTTCTCACGGTGAAATTTCAAAACGGTATAATATTGAAAATAATTCAAGGAAGCAGTGATTGATGACTCATTAACCACTGCCTTCAATAATGGGTATTATTAAAGTTGACCAAACAGACGTATGGTACATTATACAATAGTCGTGGATGAAGAAATTCATTCATCTGTCTGAGTCGATGAGGCTCTGGAAATCATCACTAATCCTCCATAGAATTGAAGACACGATGTTCCTTTCTCAAAATGTAGCATTTGCTGAATGCGCCGGAACCAATACAAGTTAGTGCATCCACCAGTTATTCGAAAAAAGAGAAAGATCCATAAAAGGACATGTACTAAAGAATAGAGGGGACAAACAAGTGGTCTACCACCATTCACAAATACAACTACACCGACCAAAGTCTACCTCCGGTTTGAAACTCATTGATATCGATATTTCTGATCATTACTAAAGAAACAACCGAGTTACTCCGTAGTTTTATTGGGTTCTTAACCTTCAACAATTTGAGAAAATAGGAATCGATATTGGAATTTGTACAAAGGTAGAAGGGCAGATTTCTTAACTACTTCGAAAAGATTCTGCGTTCATTGAAGAACAGTTCCTTCCGACTGGAATAATCTATTAGTCGGTAACTTCTCGTAAAACTCAAATTTGCCTATCAAAAAAAAAATAATCAAGGTCTAATATTCATCAAAATACTGCTCGTTAACGTTTCAAAAACTAAATTTGCTTCCATTTTCAAAAGTTGTTCACAAATATTACCTTCTAGGTTCGTTTTCTTGAATGTCCAAAATTTGAGATTTGACATATGTCTGTAAAGAGGGGTAGCAAGGTGCGACTCATTTCAACAACTCGTTGAGTAGTCAATATCTGCAAACAGCATGATTTCATCCGAGTGTCATTCCACTCGACTGTGTGATCTCCATAGGCAGTGAGAATCTGTTCTGATAATTTAGAACCACCAATTCGGGGAGCATCTCGTTGTACCCATATTTCGTAACACCCACAGTGCATAACACCCAAAGTGCGTAACACCCAAATGTCATAACACCCAAATTTCGTTATGCCCACACTCACCGAACATACCCGAATGATGCGCTGTTGCCAAATTCATCCTTCTTTTAGGTTAGGTTAGTTAGGTTAAGTTAGATTGGGTTAACAGGAAATTGCAGAATATCCGGTAAATTCTGCAACAGTGCATCATTCGGGTATGTTCGGAGAGTGTGGGCATAACGAAATTTGGGTGTTATGACATTTGGATGTTACGCACTTTGGGTGTTATGCACTGTGGGTGTTACGCAGCGCACCCCCAATTCGTATGTTCGTGATGTACATCTTGTGCTCACTCTTTCGCACTTCCAGAGGTCTGGACGTTTCACCGACATATTTTTGACCGCACGAAAAAGAGATTTGATCAGTGCGATTTTTTGTGTTTCCTGTTATATTAGTTGGTTTAGTGTGTGCCAGTATTGAACGTAAAGTATTTGTTGTTTCGAATATTGTTCTAACATTGAAACTGTTGCCAATTCGTTTGATCTTGTAACGTTATACGTAAAATTTTGGAAAATTCCGCGAGAGTATACAACCAAGAATACATCATATTCTAACTTCGAAACATATCAAACCCGAGAGCTGCCTTGTCAATGAAATATAAAACTTTATTTTCTATAGAAGAGAAATTGTCGGACACCGAAAAGACTCGTAGGTATTTGAGAAATGGCTGTGATATCTTGAACACTGAATTTTATAATCACGTATTTTTAAGCTTTGGGCGGGTTCCATTAATTAGTGTTCCTTTCAACAGATATGTTTTCATTGAATATTGGGATGTATTGTATAAACAACTGTTGATCAGTGCTCTTTAGGGGATTTGAGATATTAGTCGTTTTTTCATTGGGAAAGAAAGGCATCGTCTCACGATTATAAGGGAATCGATAATCGGAGGTGAGTTCTCAATATTTCAAGTTCGAGTGTGTTTTCGGAGAGTGTTTTTATTTCAACTAGAATCGCGAATATGATTTTCTAGTCGTTTATCCCCAGATATTGGAAATATCCCTAATGAATAAGTTTACTGGACTGAGAACATAATTTACTGGTATCCGTTGTATATCTTTACTATGGGGTGTGTCACTATTTTCATTTTCAATGTATTTGCTATAAAATTCTCTGAATACCCAATTCCTTTCAAAATCGATTTTTTGAATTCAATCTCATCACCATATTCTTTAATGAATTGTATACTTTTCTAACAGAAAAACATTTCACTCTACCTTCTGTTGGTAGGTGTTTTCTTTCGATATGAACTCGTGTCTACATGAAGTGTTGATATCTTCATCATTATATCTAGAAAAAGAATTTCATATTTCTTTTCGATTTCCATTTTGAACATTTTCGTTAATGTCTTCCAATAAAATGTCAAGTTGATCTGTTTCATGACTCCGTATAGCAAAAACATCATTAACACATCTCTCTACTTTTGGTCCATTTGGATAACTTTCTACTTTCTAATCATCAAAATACTCCATACCCATAGCCTCCTCAAATTCTTGTGGATAAAAGTCATTTTCAAACTGATAATATGTTTTTTGTACATGGTTTTAGGATATCCATCATGATATCTATATTCAAATTCATTCTATTGATCAGAGTTGCATCATTTTCTAATTTGAACTTGACTATTTCTGAAGTTTTGTTGATAGGTACGTACATACTTGTATAGATCCCAATATTAATTCTAATTTTTCCAAGATTGAAGTAGGTAGCGAATTAAAAAAATTACGGAGCAACACTCCGTCCACCACAAAATAATGACATTCAAACAGTATGTGATTAACAAATCATTTAAAATCAATTTGTTCAGACCAGTTCCTCCTAGTTAATATCAGTGCAAGGTTCTTCAAAGAAGATCCCACACAAGCTATTGGGGATAACTTTGTCAGAATTCATTTTCAATTATTGGAAGAACACACTCGGTTTCAGACTTATTGGCTTATATACCGAGGTGGGAAGTGAATCATTTCTCTCGAGACAAATATATTGCTTACCGAGGCCATAAGGCTGCAAATAAGCAACGATTGGATTACTTTCTGAATTATCAACGTCATTTTCGACAATAATATTAGACTCGAGCGACGAATCTTGTACTTGGGAAAATGGCTAATAAAACGATAACATGTTATTTTTGGAAACTATTGAAGGGGTTTGGGTTTTTGAGGAATATACTGAGTTCCTATACCTTTTCTGTCTGTTTGGTACTGAGAGAATGTGAATGTAATAATTGCAATATCGTGTGAGGGATAGCTTCATGAATTCCGAAGGGCAGAATGACGTTTCGAATAAAAAGAGGCGACGAAGTTAAGTGCCAGGAGGTCAGCAAAGGTTTTTTCTGCCTTCGTCTCCTTCCGAGTGAAAAATTCGTTATTTTCCTGAAAGTAAGTTAGGAATTATTACATTTTCGAGAGATTGTAAATGATAGTATATCACATACCAAGGCGGAAAGTTAATCATTTGTTTCGAGCGACAAATATAGGTCAACGAGACTGAAAGCCGAGGTGAGGGAAATTTCATCTCTTGCCGAGGTTTGTATACTATTTTTCTCACAATATTCGAAATGTATTCATGAAGTGATTAGGAAATGAATATTTGCACGATTAATTTCAATACATTTTGTGTTCCAAGTAGGCATTGCAAATAAACGAATGCCATGACGGTTCCACAAATGTTTATGTTATCATTCTTGGTGAATGAGGCCAATGACTAGCAACATGAGCCATCATCGTGACATCTACCCAATCGTTCTTAATTTTTTTGTACTGCTTCCAAATTTCCATGTGAATTTTGAAATAACATTTCAATGATGTGGTGCATGATGTAGACAAATGATATATCTGAAAACAACGTGAACATATTTTTTCAGTCAGCAGCACTTCATTTCCTGACAATTTTTCGAGGAATGCACCCCAAATATACCTCTTTCTATTGAGAAAAATACAAATTAGTCAACAACTTGTAGTTTTGTATCGATTTGATAACACTTTGACCACTCAACTGTGTGATTCACGTTTCTGAACTGAGTGTACATCACCGGCGAGGAGAGTTCGGTGCAAATGGTGGCCGTATACGTTCGTTTTTGCCAAGAGGTTCGATTACATACTGATGGAAGCTCGAATGACAGTTCAGTTAATGGTCTGGACCTGTTTTATGTGGAAACGTGTTTGTGTCTGTCTTTTTGATGTACAAAGGAAGTTAATATCAACTAGTAATTCTAAATTCCACGTGCTTCGCATATACTGTTATCAGGAAGAGAAATAGAAAAGAAGAACATAAAATAGGTTTGACGAAGAAGACTTTGTTGAAGCAGAAGAAGATGGTCGGTGGCTTTCTACGCCAGTTACCAGGCCGGATGCCAACGGATTCGGCAGAGGATATTAGTAGAAAAGCAATAATGAGAGAGCGTATGGGGATGTCCCAGACGCGTTCGGTCAGATACTCGTTCCTCTAATATAATTATTTATTAGACGTCGGGTTTATGACCAAGGAGACGGAGATGGTTCTTTTCATCAGGAAAAGAAGCATATCGGGCTTAAAAGCTCCCCAAAAGCCAACTAGACTTTTCTGAAGAGGTGAAATACCTTGGTAATACCCTCGATAGGAAGTTAACATGGAACTCTCACCTACAGAGCTGAGCAAAAAAAGAACATGTGGCTTATAAGCAGTGTTGGAGGACAGTGGAACGCACATGGGGTCTTTCGCCCCCGTGTGGTCACTTGTATCTACACTGCGATAATAAGACCTATAATAACATACGGAGTCATTGTATGGGGACCGAAGGATCTACAAGCAACGGCCATCCAAAAATTATATCAAATACAGCAAATGGCTTGTTTGAACATCACAGGAGCCATGAGAACAACACCAACCGCAGCAATGAAACTAGTTACTGGTCTGACCCCTCTGGACCTGCACGTTGCGCTAATGGCCATGGTACGATTGCGCACGGCTGGTGTAAAGCACAAGGTAGGAGTAGGTCAATTGGGGCTAAGCATGTGGAGAGAAGCGCCTACTGCGCTACCTCTGCTACAGGCAGCCAGCGATGCAATCAAACCCAGGTTTGTGTTTAACAAACCGTACAGAATACAAATAAAACAGAACGCAGAGCCAGATGCTGCAAATGCATTACAAATATACACAGACGGCTCAAAAACCAGAGAAGGCTCAGGATGTGGAGTTTACTCCAGATTACTAAGCCTGAGGATTAAGTGGAAAATAGGAAAAAATAGGCCACAAGAGAACTAACCAGAAAAGGAATTTCAGGCAAAAACATAATAATCTGCACTGATAGTAGACAAGCCTCATTCTTTGAACAGACAACGTGTTATCTCAGGGCTAGTACAAGAGTGCCACCAAGACTCAGCTAACGTATCGGCAGAAAACAATATTATCCTGAGGTGGGCTGAAGGGCACGCCAGGAGCAAAGGCAATTGCATTGCCGATTCTTTCAGCCAGGGAAGCGGCCGGAATAAAAATATGGGGGCCCAGCGACACACACGGCCTGATGACTTAGACATTTGCGGAAATAGCCAAAAGTCAAACCCATGCTCAATCCTTAAAGAGATGGGATGAAATCAAAGGATGCAGTTTTCCAGGATTATCCACGGCGACCCTAGGAAGCTGGATCCGAAGAAGTATTTGGCGATGACCAGGAGAAACCTACGTTTAACATAAGAATTTCTGACAGGTCACTGTCAACTGAGGAAACACCTCCATACTATGGGGCTAGTTGACACACCTCTATGCAGCATGTGTGAACAGGAAGATGAAACTGTCAGGCATGTCTTATGCGAATGTCCGGAGTTATCGTCAATAAGAGAGTGTTTGTTCGGTCAGTCTTGGCCTACACCGGCCGATATAAAGGAGATGCCTCCTAGTGACCTGTCCACCTTCCTGAAAAGGACAGGATGGACGATGATCTAGGAGGACAACTCCGCGGGAGGATTTACAATGGGCCAAATGTGGCCTAAGTAATGGCTACATTCACCCTTCCTACTATACAGATAGTAGGGAGGGTGAATCCAAGGACGCACCCATAAACGCACTAACCAAACCAACCAAAACCGGCAGCTTAGTAATTCTGAATTATTGCAACATATTTTCACTGTCGAGGTTATTGATGTTGTGAATTGGATAATAACGATAAAATTATCAAAACAGAGAGTATTGGAAAGACAGAAAATGAATCTGCTTCCATCGATATATCTAGAGATGAATGTAACTTGGTAGCCCCTATTGAAAACACAGACAATACCTATGTTGATTCTCAAATTCTTGAGAGATGTATAACGATTTGCGAAACTCTTGAGAATATATTTAATGATGATATTTTTCATTCCAGGAATTCACAATGTGGGCGGAGTTCAGAGAACGCTCTGATTCTTCATCAACTGAAGAATCTTTCTCTGATTTTCCACCTGACCCCAAAGATTCATGAAACTCATTGATATTTTATCATGCCATAATATTTTTTGTGACCATAAAGAGTTTTTTAGATCTGAGAATGGTTTTGAAAACGGAATCAGGTTCAGCTCTAGAAATCTTTCGACTTTTATGAAAATCATTTGATTTTTTTTCATTTTTGGCAGAGTATTTCCTCAGAGTAGACTAAATGTTTGCCTTTTGCACTCGAATATATTCTTAAATTACTATTATAAAATGAGACTTGTCTCTCTTCTATAGATATTTTACGGTCGATGTTCTTCTGAATTGTCGTAAATCGTTTCACCCTTGTCAGTATCAACACGGATGACTTGACGAGTACAGAAATCTCACCCCTTTGAAAGTTGATCATTCGAACTCTTTGCCGAGAGGGGGTTTTCCTGAGGCTTACAAATTTTATGTTAATGTTAATTCGTATCTCCTATCCTTCGATTCCGGCGCTGTTCTTTGTACATTATAGGGCTTCCTTTTCGTGTGGATCTGAATATGAAAAATGTTTACCTTCAAACTCTCCACTATGAATCGGATGAAGCATCGTAACGTAAAGGCGAACTGGGTAGAAAGTGCTTCGGATGTGTTTTACATCTGGTATTCAGATAATTAACAGTGAGGGTTAAACAATTTCGGTGGATAACAATGATGTCAATATTTTATATGATGTTGTTCTATTGTTTTCATCAGCTAACGGATCATTCCGGGATACGTCAACTTGAACCACTTGTTTATGCTGGAGTTCAAACGTGTACTCATGCAGTCGAGCTCGATATTGGAATTCACTAACGAGAGCACACTGTACAAATAAATATCTGACTGCAATTCCTGAATCACTCTTTTCATGTTCGTAAACACATTTGAATTCATCCGTATGCGACTAATTTGGCTTAGGAACTGAAGCCTGGGTTTATGGACTCGGAAACATCTGCAATTATTGCACAGTAGGATATCCTCGCAAGCAAAATCCTTTCCTTCATTATATAAACTCACTCAAGTTGGGTGGTGTTATTCATTACTCAGTTGGATTCCGTATTTATTTGTCAATTTATTTAATCTTCATAAAGCACCGCCCCTTCACTGTGATGATCATCATTAATATAACGTAATAAGTAAGTAATATAATGACGGTAGCAGATAATAACTGTGAACATGGAATGTCATAATTTGTGAAATTTGCTATGGGCACGCTGCAATTGTCAATATTCATATTCATAGGGAAACAGTATATTCTGAAAGTTGATTCTGAAATATCATCACGGCCAGAGGAACTACTAGTTTCAGATGCACAGGCTTATCCATGATACAAAAAATAGTCCGTTCGATCTTACAAATGGAGAAGCTTTCGATATACAATTGGTTTATTGCCACCTGTAACCAAGAGGATTTGAACACAGCACAACCATCGATACACAACAATTCAATAATACCACTCGGAATAAATCGACCTACCCCTTTCAGCTATTTGGACTATTAGTGGCTCTTTGAAGGACCGTAAAGTCCATAGATTTCAAAAACACCAAAACCGTTGCCACAGCCAAAACCCTCCAAACCAGAATTATCCGTGAAGCCATTGAAATCGAAAAACGTCCCAACTGTCTCAATAAACGCGACGATTCTCAAAGACTCCCCAATACCTGGAAACCACTCTTGGTCCGACATACTTCTATTTACTCCGACTTGGGAACTAATCCGTTCGAACCTCCCATCGACCTTCCGATCCCTGATCCTGCCATGATTACTAATGAACCCTTGAATCCCACCAACCTTCAATGCTCGATCTCCAGTGATGATAGCCAGCTAGTAAGACAACTCAGACCTAGACGCAAGGTCACTCAGTCTTGAAAATGGGAGCCGAAACGTAGACAAGTAAATCTTTCCAGACGCGGATCAAACGGAAGCTCCAGCCAGCACATTTTTAACCGCGGAAGCCTAGTTGATCAAATATATATATATATATATATATATATATATATATATATATATATATATATATATATATATATATATATATATATTTTGAAAGTTTCCTTACCGTGAAGGCGTTCAATGTGCTCGGAATAGGCAGACATATATATAAAAATATGAAAAAGCTTTAGCGGGGTTGCAGTCAGAATCGTTAGGGCGTCAAAGAAGACTCTTTGTTTTCGTCAAGCTTTCGGTAGTTTATTGCTACCTTCTACCTTCCTCAGGACAACTGTAATATATATTAAAATACAATATGATGGTATGAACGACACTATGAACACTTACAAACGTGAGAATAATATATATATATATATATATATATATAATATATATATATATATATATATATATATATATATATATATATATATATATATATATATATATATATATATACAGTGTCACACATAAAGTTCGCGACATATGGAAGTTTATTTTATTAACATGTTGCATTAGTCTTGTAATGTTTAAAATCACGAAATTTTATATCATGTTTAGTACAAATCGCTAAAACCAAAGTCTTTTGAATAGTTGAAACTGTAGGTCAATGTTTAGTTTACAGAAAAGTATGATATTTCGGGTTAGTTTGTAACTGAATTATTGTCAGAAAAATAATCAAACTGGATAAAAATCTAATAAAAAAAGAAATACGAGTGTAATAAGAATGAAGAGGAATTCGTTTTTCGATTACTGACATATTAACGTCCATACATGGAAAAACCGAATCAGTTTAACAATGAAATGAAAAAACTAGATGAACTTTGCAACAACAAAGACGAATTTCTGGAGGTGTATTCATTTCTTTTTCTGGTAACAGGCCAATGCGGGTATTTTCTGGGCAAGATATGACATTGAAGTCTCGTATTCATCAAAATTATGAAATTTGAATCATGTTTCGTTCCGCGGTCGGATATGTGCTGGAACCGCGTCTGGAATTGTTCTTCTGCCGACGTTTCGGCTCCCACTTTGGAGCCATTCTCAAGACTTCTTGACTCGTCTTCGGTTTGGAATAATTTTCAAAATATTCGTGAGCTCGAAAAAATTTCCGGAAATAATTCAAGCACTAGTGGTATTACAAGTGAACACTTGTTCAGTTATGGAAAATATCTCAAGGAATCATCTAAAAATTCATTGTTGGACTGAGTCGACTACAGTTCTCAGTTGCATACAGAGGAAAGATAGATGAAAGCCTTTCGTTTGGAATAGGGCTGATGATATCAGGAGTTTGACCGATACAAACGATTGGTTTGAAGTTCCAGGTCAGATGAATCCTGCTGATCTTCCATCTAGCGGATGTTCAGCTAAAAATTTTCACGATATTGATCAGATCTGAAGAATGGCCTTCACAAAAATATGTTGTTTGCGAAGGTGATATTCTCGAAGAGAAAAAGAAGGTACCACTGTCGTCCTTATTATGCAGTCAGATATTTTTTTGTGAAATTCACAACTATAAGCAAATAGTAAAGCTGTTTGGACGAATTAGTCGATTCATTTACAATTGTCGTCATTCAAAAGAGAGAAGAATCGGCATGTTATCTCTAGAGGAGTTTCATATAGCAGAAATTCATGTTCTCATGTTAATTATTCAGAATGAAAGTTTTAATGAAGTTGGTTACAAGAGACTTCTATTCTTTTGTTCTTTATAAGATGAAAATCCGATTGTTCTGCCAACAAAACATCCCGTTGTCAGTAAATTGATGCATTTTCATCACATTCAAACTTGTCGTGTTGGAGTCTAGGGATTGCTTCCCAAACTGATAAAACGTTTCTGTATTTCGAATGGTAGAGAAGCCGTTAGATTCGTTTCTTGAAACTGTGCTCTTTACCGTCGATACCATTTCAACCATTTAGAGGATATTGCTGTTGCTCTCCCAGAATCTCGTGCTAGAGATGCAACTGCTTTCGAGATAACAGGATTTGATTTCGATGGTTCACTTGTCCTTCGCAATGGTGAAAAAGTTAGGATTTGTTTGTTCATTTGCGCCATATTATTTAATCCAAGAACCTGCAACATGCAGTTCATAGCGATATCGCCACAAACTTTGTAGGTACTGATAATACGTGAGTGAACTTCATTGGAAGGTGATAAAAAATTATAGTATGGCACAACGTGTCGACTGGAAGTTCAATTCCCCTATGGACGTTTGGTGGAAGGGACTTATTGGAATTCTAAAACAATTATTGAGAAAAGTTCTAGGAAAGACATCTTTATCGTATGAAGAACACTCAGCCGTTGTCTGTGACTGTGGATCAATCATGAATTCGAGACCTCTAACATATTCATCAGAGGATAGTTACGATCTATTCCCATTTACTCTTGCAATGTTTCTTAGCGTAACCCATAAAATCTGAAAATTGAAGATATCTATTTCATTGAAACCGAGAACTATAAGAGACTGGATATCCAACCAGACGAGGAAAACGTCAAAGAAATGGTAACGTCGAGATATGGACGGAACGTTGAACCGCCTTCAAGGTTCACTCCAGGGTAATGAGTGGTTATTATCGAGTTCCATTCACCAAGGCAGAGACTCGGGTAGGAAGGATGTTGACTGAAGAAGACATTCACTCTTTATTGATGTTGATGAAACTGAACATTTATGTCAGGTTGGTGAAAAAATTCCAATGATAATTGAAGTACGCTCGATATTCAGTGAGAAAATTTCAGACCCTACCAACCCACTTCTCTAGCGCAGTTTTGAGTTGGCACATACATGAACAATGTAACAATACAATACAATACCGCCTGGCATCGGGAATCTTTGTCACATAATTCAATAAACTTCGAAAAGAGATCCACTCTCAACAAACTAATCATTGTACTCCAGTCTATGACAGTGAAAAAGGTGTAAACTGTGTATTTATCCCATACAGCATCGATTCGTATGAAAATTTGAATATATGTTCTACTTACCCTCTATTTCAAAATCTACCCTGTGCCGAGGGTTGTTTTTTTGGAGGGGGGGGGAACCACCCCTATTCGAAAAAAATTATCAAAATTTCAGATTGGAGCATGAAATAAACTGAAATCATATTTAGGTCAGTAAAATCAATCAATTGATACTTTTCAATATAACTAATGGTTCAGTAATCAGTGTCAGCCCTCAACCCCCCCCCCTATGACAGAATATCATCAGAAAATAATAATTAACATTTTATTTGGCAGTTATTCAACTTATTCAGTATCTATCTGCATTTAATTTGAGATTTAGCTTCTATCTACCATCTATTTCAAAGTTGAGATTGTGCCTGGGGTTGATTTTTATTCATGAGTCATCTGTAAATACGTTGAATTAACCTTGATAGACATATTCTGATCTATTGAACAGTTTCGACCCCTACAAACCACCCTTATGATAGTTTTCATTGAAAAATTATATCGGAATTGTTATTGAGTAACCGAGAAACCCAACTGTATGAAAATTCAGATTGAGACTCTACTCTAAAGTAAAATAATATTTGAACCGATTATTTTTCGGAAAAAGGTCATTCCTCCTCATTATTGTTTCAAAATCGCTTTTTTTTCAGATAGTAGGAACAAAATACGACATTTTCTATTTTCTAATATTTCTCCGAAGCGTACGTGGTACTTTCATTGATATTTTATGAAAATAATAGTTGGGTTTCCGGATTCAAAAACTATAATCTGAATCTGAATATGAAAACGATTGTCATTCGGATTTAAACGAAAAATAATTTGAAATATGACCCCTCTGAGCACCTGCCATATCATTGACACGCCAGTCTGAACTGGGCCCCTACTTCTACTTACTTCTTTCTTGGTTGTTCATGCAACCATTTCTTGGTGTGTTACGGATCTCGAAGATTTTTTACATTTCACATCGATCCGGATATATATCCTGTATAATCAGAGGTTCTTTATACCATGACGATAATTCTGGTGAATATGCCTGGGCTATCATTAACCCGCTGTTAATTCAGAGTAACGAAATGCTGAGGATAATTAATTATTTGTTTGCAATGAGAAGTTCAAAATGCTCGAAATAACTTTGATATCAAAACGATATTAACTTAAGTAATTAAGGGAGAGCTGAATTCCGACCGGCGAGATTACGAGTTAAACAGATTCTAGGTTCTCGAGTGGAATGTTGAATGGAGAATTTGCGGTGCTCGAGGATGAATGTTGGGAAGGTGAGATATATCCGAAAAATTTGATAATCAGGAGGTTACTGAATACATTGCGTCGGGTGGAATGACGACTGTTACACAATTTCAAAATTTCCCAGTAGTATTTCGTAACAGAGAAGTCTATTGAGAAGAATAGTGAATCTCAGGAGTCAAGTCACAATTTTCATTCTCGAGACAACGTATTTCTAGACTCGCAGAAATCTCGAGCGCACTCCATAATGGGCCAATTAATTAATTTTATTTACGAAATGAACCCGTAAGGTGTGATAGAACGGATTCCCTAAGTAGAAAATGCTCTTAAATCGATGCCGTATCGTTCCACTGCAGATTTTCAATAGAGATGTAATGAAGTAGGTTGGAAGTTCTTGCTTTCTTGCTTTCTTTCAAACTAATCGTCCATTTCGTTGAGATAAAACTCCCATATGACAATAGAATAGGGTGGTCCGAAACATGTCGTCAAAAACAATAAATGAGATTCTCTGCATCGAGGGGTATTCAAATATTCCTTTATATTATCCAATTTGTCTTAGTTTTCGAGATATGAATTTTTTATTATTTTTGTTGATAATTTTCGATCGGATCGGATGAATTTTTTATATTGTTCTAGGGGAATTTCCAGGAATTTATCTTTGTGATATAATAAATACTACTGAGTTCTGTTTGGAAGTCATTATTTTGTGGTGGATAGATTATTTCTTCGCAGTTACTTTGGTTTCTCAAACAAATAGAGAGAAAAATGAATATTGGAGTCTATATGTGTAAAAGGGCAGATTTCTAATCTTTCCCGAAAAACTGCCGCGTTACTTGAAAACAGTTCCTTCTCATTGAAACACGTCCTATCATTCAGCAACTACTCGTATAACTCAGATTTGCTTTAAAATAAAGAACTAATATTGATTGAAATAATTATCACTACTACCTTTTGGAAAACCTGTCGAAGACCTGAGGTTCGACATGTCATGTTGTCTTTCAGGAGGAGTAGACGGGAGCAACTCACTTCAACTGAATTCGTTGAGATGCAAGTTTCCTTAGACAGCATAATAAAGCAGATTACTTCAATTCTCATTTTCTGCCATTGCTCTTCCTTGACATAATTTTAGTGTTAAATATTCTACAGTGTGATCTCAATCGGCAGTGAGAATGTGTTCTGGTAATTTAATTTTTTCACCGTCATTGATTATCCGAAGACGATTGCGGATACCAGCAATCGAAACGTCTTGAGTACTCTCAACTTGAAACTTGGTTTCAACATTTATTCATACTATCTTATTCATTTCTTTATTAAATTTTTCTGACTAATATTTCATATTCGATATCTCAATTTTCTTGTCACAATATTATTTCATTTATTTCTTTTTTTGCATTTTTTGACTAATATTTCATATGTCTCGATTTTTTGTAACAACAATATTTTCTTTGATCAATCAAACCTTAATTATATTGAGCAAAAAATCCATTTGAACCATTAGTTTCGATTTGCTTTCTCTCTTGATTTTCATTGTTAGCCTTTCGTTCTTGCAAACAGGTATCGATAGAGTTAATAATATAGCCAATGGAAGTCGGAACTATAACCATTCAGCAAGGAACATTGTCAACCATATTCAAGCAGAAGTTATCACTGTTACATCCTAGAAACCCAAATTTACTGCATCAAGGGAAATACTCCTAATGTGTTCCACAAAATCTAACTGGCGGTCGAAGAGCACCTCTAAAACTTTTACTCTTGTGAAAATTCACGTCGTACTAGATGTTGTTGACTAATAAGAAGAAATTGTTTCGATCTTCAAAAATGGCTTGCCTTTTCCCTTATATTTATGTCGACTTCGTTTTGCATGCATAGACAAATTCGCGTTCTCAGTCTGCTGTTTTTTCACATGTTCTCCCATTTTTACAGAATGATCTGAAAATGGGGCTGACTTGCACATTCACAGGATTTGAGCCCGAATGATTTTTTTCTCTGGAATATTACAAAATAATTGTCGAAAACGCAGAGGCTTTCCGAAGATTGAAATCGTGATTTTTCATGACGCTGTATGGGCTGTATATTGGAAAAATTTAATTGGACGTACACTTTGATAATTTTTGGTTCGCTTGAGGTGATTCTTATCTGAATTTGTCTCAGGAATAAGAAAATGGCAATAATAACTTGTTCGAAATGAATAAACTAACTCGAGAAGTTTCTACCTTAGTATTTCGAAAGCCGGTTTCATCGTCTAAGATATTTAAACGAGTAATTCTTGTATATATATATGTTGTGTATTTACTACTTGACTAATCAATACACATGTTATCAACTACATACATGTTTATTACTTCTTCGAAACTAAGACAAGTTCGAGTAGTTCGACAGCAACTAACCACTAGACTAGGCCGTGTTTCCTGTTCCGTGTCCGACACCACTATTGCCAACGTGCCAAGTCACCCGTTACTCTGTTACTTATCACAAAACTTATCAGTTAACAAACATTATAACATTTTTCCCTTGTAAGCTTAAACATCAATAAACAACTATATTTATGTACCTACTTATACATGTTACATATATAATTGTTTCTAAACATTAGTCATTCTAATTTACAGATTCAATCTCTCAGGTGGTTTAATAATTCTATAAGATCTTCGAAGGGGGGATCGATTGAGGGGGTTTTTGGGGAAGAAAGATTTGTAGGATTGTTTGCTTCAGGACCGTTAGGAACGGCTTTAGGTAAGGAACTCTGTTCCTCTCTGGGGATTTCTACAATAGTTCTTGGTCCTACGTGGGCTCCCTCAGTTATGTGATTTGGATTACTTACTACAGTTGACAATGGGCTATTTAATGGTATATTTCGTATTAGGGTACTTGTCGTATCTGCTGATGGATTACTCTTCATATCTAATGATGTTGCTCTTATAATATCCGCGTGAAGGAATCTCACCCTTCCAGAACATAAAACTAAATATGTGCAGCTACTAATTGCTTTCATTACCTTCCCTCGTACCCATTTATTTTCTTGTTCCACATAAACTAGAACTATTTCTCCTTCTGTAAAAAATTGAACTTCTCTTCTTTTTTCATTTTCCCTGTCTAATACTCTCTCTTGATTTTGTAATTCCCTCTTTCTTTCCAAATTGCAGGGTTTGAGCATAGTTATTTTCGTTCTTGGAGCTTGTGTAAACATCAATTGAGAGGGGCACTTTTGGGTGGTAGATGTAAGAGTATTTCTATAATTGAATAAGAAGTTGTCCAGTCTATGTTGTAATGTTAGATGTAAATTATTTTGAATATTTTCAAATAGTTGTTTCCTTAAATTATTTTTCAGTGTACTAACACTTTCTAGTCCATTAGATCTTGGGTGGTATGGAGGAGAGTGCATCAAATTAATTCCATTTGATTTACAAAAATTTTGAAAATCTACACTAGAAAATGAAGGACCATTGTCAGAAACCAGAATTTCTGGCAATCCAAAATAGCGAAAGAATGACGAAGGTTTTCTATAGTTTTTCTATAGTTTTTTGAGCGTTTGTACCCGATTTCATTATATATGCATCCACCCATTTTGAAGTTGAATCTACTATGAGAAGAATATCAACATTCTCGATTTTCAAAAAATCTATGTGTATTCTATTCCAGTTCTTTGAGCTAGTAGGCCAAGGTATCAGTTAAATCTCTTTTTAATTAGCTGCATAAATTTGACAAGGTTCATAACGCCCTACCAACATTTCTATTTCCTGATCAATTTTTGGCCACCAAATATCACTTCTGGCCCTAAGTTTCATTCTAACAATTCCAGGGTGTTGATCATATGATAAATTGGGGCACCCTCAGGTTAAACATCCATTCTCAATCTCTAATTCATCACGTCTAGAGAAGTAAGGTTTCAAATTTTCATCATAAACTTCAGTAGGCCACCCGTGCTTAGTATATTCAAGTACCCTTACAAGAGTTTTGTCCTTCTGAGTTTCTTTAACGATATTTTCCGCTGTTAGAGGTAAACTATGAACTACATCCGTGTTTTTATGCGGTAGTGGTAGTCGACTTAAGCAGTCTGCGTTTGCGATATCGGTTCCTTTTTTATAAACAATATCGTATTCATAAGAAGACAAAATTATAGCCCAACTCTGTAAGCGAGCATGTGCCAATGTAGGAATTCCATTCTTATTGCCAAAAATAGTTTTGAGAGGTAAATGATCAGTAATCAGAGTAAACTTCTGACCGTATATAAATTTATGGAATCTTTTCACAGCGAATATCAAAGCTGAAGCCTCTTTATGCACTTGAGCATAGTTCTGTTCAGCTTGATTTGAAGTGCAAGAGGCAAACATAATAGGTTTTAAATCATTATCGATAACCTGACTCATTACAGCTCCAACACCATATGAACTACTGTCTGCAGTTATGACTATTTTATTATTTGGATTGTAATGGCTCAAGGTGGCACAGTTGCTCAAGAGGTTTTTACTTTTCATAAATGCTGCTTGGCAATCTCTGCTCCAGATATAGGGTTGATCTTTTTTTAGCAATTGATATAGTGGGGCTAACTCCGTAGACAACATAGGAATACATTTCGAATAAAAATTCAGCATTCCAAGGAACGATTTTAATTGTGTAATATTATTTGGTATAGGCGCTTCAGAGATGGCTTCAATTTTTGACATAAAAGGTCTCAAACCTTCTTTAGATATTGAGTATCCTAAAAACTCAACTTCGGACTGAAAGAATTGACATTTAGTTTCATTTATTTTGATATAAAATTCATTTGAGCGCTTCAAAATAGTTTTAACGTTATACAGACATTCATTAAAATCTCTACCAGAAGTTATTATATCATCTAAGTAGATACCAACTTTCAAGCCTTTTAGAACTCTTTCCATGGTACTTTGGAATATTGCAGGGGCTGAAGACACACCGTACGGAAGTCTGGTGTACTTCATAAGGCCTAAGTGGGTATTAATTCTCAGAAGTTCCTGGGACTTCTCTTCTACTGGAAGCTGGAGGTAGGCATTAGATAAACAAAATTGTGAAAACAGTGCCACCCTGTATAATTTGGAATACTTCCTCTAAGGTGGGTAAAGGGTAATAATCGGTGCGTAGAGCTGGGTTGAGAGTTTTTTTTAAATCTACACACACTCGAATACCTCCTGTCTTCTTAGGTACGCATACTATAGGACGTGCCATATCGGCATGAGTTACTGGAACTAATATCCCGTCAGATATCATTTGTTTAAGCTCTTTCTCTACATCTTCTCTTATTTTATATGGTATAGAGTAGGACGCATGAAACACCATCGAGGCATTTTCTTTCAAAACTAACTGAGCCTTAAAACCCTTTATAGGCTGTCGCCTATCTTGAGAGAAAGAGTTTGGAAAAGCCACCTCCAATTCTTCTATGGTATTTGTTATAGAATGTACAGACTTAATGGATCTTATGAATGGGTCAATTGTAAGTGAATTACAATTCAAACTTTTTCTCCAATTAGGCAGTAAAATATCAAGCCAATTTCGACCTAGCAATGGACAAAATTTGTTTTCACTGTCAGATATTAATAGTTCTAACTCATGACACTCTCTAGCACTTATTAGACTAACTTTTACAGTAATTTTACCAATTAATGGTACTAACTCTCCTGAGACAGTTTTCAGTTTTAGATTAGAACTTCCCAATGGAATATGAGGAAGACTTTTATCATAATCATACTTAGACAATAAACTTACTGATGCTCCAGTGTCAGTTTCCATTGTGAATTTGACATTTTCAGTGAGAATCTGGCACTGTGCTGGTACTGACCTGACTACATTTAGTGTTACAATATTTCTATTCAACTCATCAATTTCCTCATACTCAATGGTGTCTAGGATTGGTGCTTCATCCTCGACCTGGACTGATTCTTGACTGATTTGTCTGTCTGAACATTCTTGGCCAATCGGACTGAAAGACTGTACTACTTGGTTCATACTTTAAACCTCTGTCAGCTTGTTCAACATTAGGTGATCTTCAGACTCTGACTCTTCGACTTCTTAAACTTCTATCATATGAACTTCTCTACTTTTACACATGCGGGAAGTGTGGCCTTTCTTTTTACAAATGAAACATTCCCAATTCACCGCAGGGCAAGATGTATGACTGTGAAGTCTTCCGCATCTGTAGCATTGATCCTTTTTCTCTCCCGTGTATTTGTTGGCAGGCATTCGATAACTAGTGCCTTGCTGGTTCTTTGCTGGATGGACAAACTTTTGACTACGACTTTTGACAATTTTGTTGACACTAGACTCTGGTTGAATTATCTTTCTTCCTCGGTGAACTCCATTCCTAAAGCTATGTTACAAGCTTTGTTGAAGTCTAATTGTATTTCTGACAGTAAATTTGATTGAATTCTGCTGGACAGGATGCCACAAACAAACCTGTCCCTCAACGCCTTTTCTAGGAATGTGCCAAACTCACAAGACTTCGACAAATTTTTAAGTTTGACGATGAAATCACTGACTGATTCTTCAGGTTTCTGACAACATTGATGAAATCTGAATCTCTCTGCAATTACAATTTTTTTTTGGCTAAACTACGTCTGCTGAATGTCTTTCAACTGTTCATATGATTTGATATTTGGAAGGTCTGGTGATTCTAAATCTCTCAATGTAGCATAGGCATCTGAACCTATAAGAGTCAAAAAAACTGGCACTTTTTTATCATCTGAGATATTATTACATATAATGAATAAATCCATTCTTTCCAGGTAGGATTTCAAATCAGTTGTTCCTGGTTTCAGATGTTCAATGTTTCCGAACATTGACATTGCCATAGCTGGTTGAGTAAGAATAGGAACTGTTCCAGGACTAGAAATTTTAGTGTAAAGTGTTCGTTATTCGTGAACTCTTCCGTTGACTTTTATTGACTTCTTTTCTTGACTGACTTCGATGTGACTGACTAACCGTTTTTTCTCGTCGCCAATTATATGTTGTGTATTTACTACTTGACTAATTAATACACGTTATTAACTACATACATGTTTGTTACTTCTTCAAGACTAAGACAAGTTCGAGTAGTTCGACAGCAACTAACAACTAGACAAGAGACAAGACCTCATGACCGTGTTTCCTGTTCCGTGTCCAACACCACTATTTGCCAACGTTACAAAACACAAAACTTATCAGTTAACAAACATTATAACAATATATTGTATATATTTATATATATATGTATGTATATATATATATATATATATATATATACATATCGATAGGTAGTCTTTGCTGACTAGTTAGGTACAAACTAGTGAATATTGGGGAATGCGGCACGGCAAAAGAACTGAGTATGACCAAGCTTTGAGAAATACTAGAAAGAACTTTACATGTGAATGATTACTTACACTTATATGAGAATGGTTGACTAGATGATACATATCGACATGATGACATAGTGATGTAACAGCGATAAAAATTGTGCCTTTGGAGGTGAATAAAATAATCGGTCACATTTAATACTATATTATTCAACGAGCCTATAATGATGGTTATTATTTACGAGGTGGAGTTTATGGCCATGAGCCACAGGCGGGTGGCCTAAATCACCGATAAAATAATATACTTCATCCACGACTAGTTTCCACGAACGCTCGAATATGAATATCGAGAACTGATCCGTGTGCGAGACGTGTCAATTCCCAAGCTTGAGTCATTATATCGAATATTTCCGTCATATATAAAATGTCCCATGAGAGCAATGCAATTATAGAAAACTTACAGCGGTAATTGCATTTTATCAAGTCACCATGACAACACATTAGAAACCGTATCGCTAGACGTCAGTAAACAACACAAAAATAGATGTCAGATAGAAAAACATTTCGCGTTTAGGTGAGTACTCCATACAATCTATTGAGGAGGGTATAATTGAACAAAAAATAACATTTCCTTGAGAATTTCTTTATTCGTGAAATATTCCAATGAATTACATTCGTGCATCAAAATGACCAGATAATTTTGCATTCGAGCGTGATATCTTATACACATTGCATTCGGTTATTTTCATATTTTGTAAAAGAGCCCTCGTCCTTCGGACTCGGGCACTTTCGCCAAAATATGAAAATAAAGTCTTGCAATTTTTAGATATCACGCTTTCTTGCAAAATTATCGGTAATTTTTATGCACTCGTACAATTACAACCGATAACTAATAGACATATTTCTTTGAATAGAATTCTGATCATCCGAACTCCTTACGATTCGACCAACCAAATCACAATATTAACTTCGATTGCCTTTTGTGCGTTCGAGTTACTGGAATATAAAGAACTCCTCCCACAATTGTAGTTGGACTGTCGACAAAACTCCTGACACGAATCCCTCTTTTTTCATGAACAATTCATGCTCGTTCAGGAATGATGATGAAATGGATGTTATCGAGCATGGAACGCTCGAATACTCAGTGACTAGTTTCCTCAGTTGGAATATTCAATGGCATGTATTCCACAAGCCGAAATAATAAAAATTCATCGATAAAGTTTAATGCTTGCAGCTACGTAATGCCTATATTCTCCTCTCCACGTTTCTATTTCTCTCTTACTCTTTCTATATATTGCTCACTCACTCCGTCCCCACTCTGGTTTCTGTTGCCAAGATGTCATGACAGTTGATCACACAGACTCGCTGGGAGCATCATATTGTTTACAACGAATATCCAACGTTTAACAAGTATTCTACTAAAAAAATTATACACTTCTTTTTAATTTGCATGTTTTTTCAATTAATTAAGTTCAATGAATGAAAAAATGAAAAACATTTCAAATTGGCAGAATAGACGAATCCCTCCAGATAATCGTCAGATTATAAGACTGCAACGTCTAGGGCATAAAGATGAACCATATATATCATAATCTGACGCGCTTGTGTATTTCAAATGACGATTTTTTTTACATTCTTATAACGGCCGCGAGTCTGCATCACATCCAAACTGTCAGATTATTATATAAGAGCTTTTTTTAGGTTCACTTAAAATCGCTTCAGAAAATCTTACGCGCTCGAGAAAACATTTTTTTTTTCATTTTCAACTTTTACGTACGACCTCCCCCATCATGGAAACAATCAGATTAACATACGTACATTTTTAAAAATATGTAGGACAAAGATGATATCAATATCTGACGCGCTCGAGTATGTCGATGCAATCGTTTTTTTTACATTTTTGAAAATTATAGCCGCTCCCCCACCGATGAAAAGGTATACATTATACAACATTTTTCTCTTTTTATCATCTAAGCTTCGCAACCCAATAGGTCTCTATGATGCTCGAGTAAATCCCGATTCAGCATCGTGGGCTCTCCTACTAATAGTTGATTAAAATTGTTGAAAAAAACTGTTTTTGAGAAAGTAATATTCAATACTACTTACTGTTACATATGAACGCTTATTTTACGGCGAAGATACATCTTTCATCTGACATTTTTTCTAAATATCATTATAGATTGACTACAGAACATATAGATGATACATATCTCCACTTATGTGTAGCCGAGTAAACAAGATGGAATTATGGATGATGTACTAAATTACTGCTTTCGAAAAACAAACGCACCAAACATACATACATATTTTTTCTCCTGAGAAATGAATTCATAATTCCTGAAGAATGGATTATTCTTACCTTTTTTACATTTCTTTTGAATCATTTTGGTAGGTTCGCAGCTCGTCTGGTTTCCCTTCTTCAGAGTTAACGTTCGACTGCGTTGGTTCGTCTTCGGGTCGCATTCCGACCATGCTCCTTTACCATATCGACATTCTTCTGGAACAAAAAAATCAATCACCATTCATTGATAATCACATTCTTAAGTTGTCCGATCTATATCCTCTTGTACATTCAAATTATATGGGTATAGAAGTTCGTGAGAAATATTCAGAAAATGAAAAACAAAAACTCGCTTCAAACGTACCCTACCGACTTGTGATATCAACGATATATTGAATGGTAATGTTTTTGAGTTCTGGAAAAAAAAGGCATTTCCAGAAAGGTGACACTGTCACAACAATTGAATCCCATTATTTTGAATTTTCTCAACAGGTCTATTCTGGTGAATCTTCAGTAACTCTCAATATTGAATACTGTTACTGAGAATAATCGACAAACGTTATAGTTGTAGTTACTGGTTTTTCGATATGATATAATATTCAAATTCCGAAAGATTTTCGAAAAATATTTACTATTCAAAATTTTGGATGTGCACCACAATTATATTCGGTCCTATTCTCGAATATTTCTCAATTATCTAGTGATATTCGAGAATTGATAGGCCAACAGAATAGACCTGTTTTTTTGTCAAACACTCGAGTGCACCCAGTAGGCAGAGCGGGGAAAAGAATGGCTAATTATCTTGGGTAACGTAGCTCTCTTGGGCATCTTACAACTTTTTCAGTAACCCATTTGCCATTGTAGGGATGTCCAAAGGAGTGGACAATGCTACCAGGTCGGTTTTCGTAATCGATCAAAGCATCCCACCTAGCAGGATCGACATCTAGGCTACCAACAATTGTCTATCGCACCGAGTCACCCTGGAAACATTTCTGCCGTGTCCGCGGACTGAACCAGCAGTGATAAATTTGTATCGATTATAAGACGGAGCCGTAGACTGCTCAGCTACCACCCTAGCACCCGACCATTTAGTAAGTGAACAGGTAGAATATGACCAAAAAGTATAATTCTAATATCGGTGAGAGGAAAATAAATTATATTAGATTCTGAGCATTATGTAAGACAAAGATAGCAAGCAAAATATATATTTTCGGTAGAGAGAAAGACACCGTGAATCCTTCACACGCAAAGTTTTGACTACAGAAAGTTAGGTTAGGCTAGGTTGCATGTTGAAATCCTCAACAAGCAAAGTTTCGACTTCAGGTTCTTCGTCCATAGGAAGTCGATAGCCGGTTAACGGAAAACATTATAAATCATCCAACCATTGCATGTCTTCCAACCATTGCATGTCTATTTATTTTCGTGAACTCCTCAATCCTCTAATTTTATCGAATAGGTAAATAATATCATAGCAACGTATATCCAGATGTCTTCAGTAAATTGCTCGGGAGTAGTTAGGTCTCTTACTAAGGTTCACATTTTCCAATAAGTAGATCACTACTTCGAATTCAAATATATCATAATTACAAATCAAATTCTCATATGGGTCATGTGATACTCAAGAAATATTCCACAATAGTTATTGGCTTGAATTTTATTAGAGCTTATGAATTTTAAATCATCTATGAAAAATAATTGTACCAATAAAAATCGTGAGATTGTACAGTTATGAGTGTTATGACGAGTTCAAGAAGATCTTCACTATATTAACAATGTTAACCGACTGCGCGAAACTTCTCTGAAATTTCTGATTTGATTAAATATATTCACAGAAGGCCTGGAATCTCATTGTCTTCAATTTTATGAACTGACTAAAAGTCCTTTTGTTTGTTCAGTTCTTCCTAAAGAGGCGAAAACACTTTGATTGTACGTCTTGACGAAAACCGCACAATTTGTCACTTTCATATGCTTGTTCCTTTCACAGAATTCATTGTGGAAATAATGGTTTCTCTGAAAGCTATCTGTTGATTAAAGTCTCGGTTGAACACAGACTGGTAGTATTTTGAATGGAATAATTTTCGTTTCATCCGACAATTTACTTGACTGTGTTAATTGACGCTGCGGATAGAAATGACTTTTGGAATAGAAATGGATGGTACCCAAACTATCATATATAATAATATAATAATAATGTTTATTTACTATTTGTTAGAGTACAAAGTTCAAAAAAGTTCATCTTAAATTTAAACTAAAAGTAAACAAACATGAAACCCATAAAAACTAGAAGTTGGGCATGGGGTTCACGTAAGCACATGAATAATAGTTTTAACGATGGTGAAATTAGATTTCTAATGAACATTTGGTAATAACACATTATTTACCTTATGAACCTGAAAAGTGAATATAATATCAATTTAAGCATTGAAATAAGATATATAAATTACAGTATGAGTTTAATACTAGTGAGTATAAACTGTTTCATCAGTTTATCTTAATCAAACTTTTTTTTATTATATTCTATATATGTAGTATAGTACGTATTTACTGTTTCAGTTACCATACAGTGAGCATTTGGGTTAGTGATCAGTATCTCACATTCAAGAAAAAATTGATATCTTTGCTATGAATACTGTTGATATATAATTTTATTTTTTTTTATGAGACTTACTGAGTTAATAACGATTAATTCTTTTTTCAGATCTTCTGGAACACAGTTGAATACTTTCTTACATAGGTATATATGATTTCTCTGTCCAATATTATTTTTTGGTGCATTTGTTTTTGTATGAAGTTTTTTTTTCTGGTTTGATAAGTATGATCCAGTGATTTCAAAAGTCTGTTTTTATTTTAATAAATGTACATCATGATGTTATAGAAATAAAGTTGCCTAATATCGAATATTTTTGTTTCAATGAACAATTTTTCTGATGGATAATTTCTGTCTTTTTTGTGAATTATTTTCAAAAAGTATTTTTGGATAACCTCAAGTTTTTTCATGTGTATATCTAGTGCACTTCCCCACCCAATAATTCCATACTGAATTCTTGATTCAATAAGGGCAAAATATAGGATTCTCGAATAATGAGATTCCAATATCCCAGAAAGAAATCTGAATCTGAAAAGCATGCTTCTTAGAGTATTAACTGTGTTGTATATATGTCTGTCCCATCTGAGATGCTGATCGATCGTTATACCTAGGTATTTGATGTCTGAAACACTATGAATTTTCATGAAGTCATTATTCTGTTCTATGAATAAGGTATCAAAATCAGGAAGTTTGTTTTTGTAACAAGCGAGTGGTATGAATTTAGTTTTATCAAAATTGATTGTTAATTTTCGTGAGCTGAACAGAACAGAAAGGAAGAAACGTTGACTCTAAACAGAATTTGGAATCCGATTCTAAAGAAATCAAGAATAACTAATGAAATCACAGCAGGTAGTGCGGCAACTAATAATGATGATTATTCCCCGAACCCGACAGAAGTAATTAACACTCCAGACTACCTGCATCAATATAAATACGCCTTGAGAAATCGAACTGTTTAGTCATCGGAGATGAATAAGCCTCTGAAGAAGCTGGCCACTCGCGCTAGCGAAACGTCAGGAAGAAATTCCAAAGTACGACGGCCTTCAAGCCCGAAGAGCAGTAGTTATACTAATAACCTCGGCCGCGAAAGCCTCAACCATTTTGTCAGTTTGTAATTGTTTTCATATCAATTTCAGATAAATATTTCAGATCATTCCAGCTTGCAGCTCTATAAAATACGGCAGTATCGTCCGCAAAGCTTGTTATTTCACCACTCATATTGAGGTTGAGGATGTATCGCGAATTTGTACAATTTGTTTTCTGTTTGAAATATAGCTTGAGAAGAGCCCGTGCGCAGCTCCCCGTTTTTTGTTTTTTTGTATTTTCAACAGCTAGTGGACCTATTGTGAAAAGTTTGGGGGTGATTGGACTGAAAATTATTTCAACAGCGAAAAAAAAAAGAATATTCAACCACAAAAATACAGCAGGTCGTCGAAATAGGATGAAAAGGGTACCAGTTGGAAGACTCTACTTGTTTGACATGTTTCAGAATTTGAACCAATAGAAATTTTACCACTTAAATGAGGAGTCATAATGCCCAGGAACTTCATAAAATGTTTTCAGCAAAACAGCAGGCTTAAGTATATTCGAGCTGGTAATTGAAAGGACAGTATTCCTGCCTTGCTACATCGATTTGAGAATTTCTTGCAATCAACAAAATGAATATTATAATTAGGTGATAGTATAAGAGTCCAAGAAGGTACAAATATCATAGCTTATTAATAGGCATAGGTCGAACCCTGAAAACAACGCAGAAAATGTAAATTTTATCGCTGGTATGAGGACCGCTTGCCCAAATTTGTCCTAAACTCCAAGCTAGCTAGGTTCAACTCGAATTGGGGCCAAACCCTACATTCAAGCTCCACCTAGAACTGAGCTCATCTTAAATTTGCTGGTGCTTCAACTGGCCCGTACAGACGTACAGAATATATCAGACCGAGTTCAATCATCATTTGGAATTTTGTTTCGTTTTACTCTGAAGTTCCTTGATCAGATTCGAAGTGTTTGTTTTACCACTTGTGAAACTAACATTTAGTAATCATCTTTTTTTTCCATTTTTTTTATATTCATGAACATTTCTTCGACATTTTCTTTAGTTTTCACACAGAATTTTGTAAGAATGGAATTATTGGGTCATAGTTATCATAGTCAAAAAAAAGTTTCTATAAAAATTGTCGATTTTTCTCTAGCACAACTTTCTTGCGATTGCGAAATTCAATATTTCCATCACATACATCACTTCTGATCCATTTCCACGTTTCTTGTAATCAAAATATGCCCAGAAGTATCACGCGTTGCTGTGGCTAAAGTTTTTGTTATATTACATTATAGTAAATAATCTAAGAGGAACAATAAGAGAACATCAGTCACGGAGTCCACTATGCTTTTTCACACAGATGGTATTTGTAAAAAAATATGGTGATCTCCTTATTTGACTTTCTACTACTATAACCCTTTAGTACAATGAAATTATTTACGACCAAAGACGAAAATGTTGAAGTTGGTATACAAATTCACTGGATTGAGATTTGAAGGGGAAGTACGTTGAACACAATTAATTAAAATGTTCTTACACTTGATATTAAGCAGAAATCAATAGGTACAAAATAAAAATTTATCAGATTTATTAGTTCCATTTAATTTTATAACAAATATAAGTATATTACAGTATAATACAGTAAATAACATGTGACGCTTAAACTCATGAATGAGGTAGGCAAGGCAGACAGTCTTAAACTTTTAAACATTAATATCTATTTTTTTGAATTATAAATACTATCAATTTCAATTTAATTTAACACGAATCGGTGCACAATGTTTTTGGTTAACCTGTCTTTAGCTAACAAAAATAGATTCGACGGTTTCCCAACACGTGAACACGCAACATATAGTTGCCCATGAGAAAAACATGGATTTTCCAAATCTAAACCATTTGTGGTTGTGCATGACCTTCTGCTGTCCTGATTCTTTGAGCTGAATTTCTTGATTCAATAGGTTTGTTCTAGCAACACATTTGACCGTTTGGAAATTGGTCTGAAGCAGTCAGAGGCATGCGCAAGATGAATATTGGAGAGCAAAATTTATTTTGCGCATGCCTCTGACTGCTTCAGACCGTTTGGAAATTGGTGCTAGAACAAACCTAATTTGTTCTGCCAACTGATGGGCTCAGCAGCGCCATCTATTGATTACTTACTCAACCCAGTCGAAAGGTATCGACACCTTGATTCAATTTGTTCTGCCAACTGATGGGCTCAGCAGCGCCATCTATTGATTACTTACTCAACCCAGTCGAAAGGTATCGACATCTTGATTCAATTTGTTCTGCCAACTGATGGGTTCAGCAGCGCTATCTATTGATTACTTACTCAACCCAGTCGAAAGGTATCGACATCTGTTAGAATCATTTGGAGTTAACAGATAATTGTCACTGTCAAATAATAACAGACAAATAATTAGCAATAAATTAAAATTGCGACTATAATTTGAGATTTAAACTATCCTATCCCTCAAGTTGGATCGAACTGCACATGGTGTGCGAATTTTATTATAATCGGTTAAGTGGTTTAGGAGTCCATTGAGGACAAACATTGTGACACGAGATTTATATATATTAAGATTTGAAAAGAGTGGTGAGGGTATTGTACATATGGAGTCTTGTTTTGGATGAAGTGACATGATGCTAGAACAGAAGTTCTGGTGAGGTTTCAAAGTGATAATTCGTAACATGTATAACGTACACTTTTTCAAAATAATTTTGATTGAAAATCTGTGAATGCTAAATATTTTATGGTTGTTAGAGTTATGATGGTGTCAACCCATGCAGATATCATTACTCCAGAAACATGGATCATTTTCAAACCCTCGACACAGAGTTTGTTTCGTTTCGAGTGTGGGATTAATTTTATACGTAAATTCATCCGGGATCACTCACTTCGCAGAATCAAATTTCTAACGGCGGCGGGACTGACGAGTCGTTTGCAAATTTGTCACTGAAACATGATTACGTTTCAACAGCTGTCGAGGCGAGCAGCAAACACAGACACATCAATTATACTCACTAATATTGAAATACAAGATGTCACAGATATTTGTCAATGTACAAGTGTTGCAGCACGAATGAGGATAGTATCCATAATAATATGCACACACTGACGCAGAAATCCTTTCATACAAAGTGAATCAAAATTATGTTTTTTCGGAACAGGTGACTGAATTTTTCGGGACATGAACCTTCTGAGTGTTCGAGGATTATCTGATCTGCCGGTTTGTAGCCGTAGTAAGTTACGTTACAGGCTATTCAGTATTTCAATCTTCATAACATTTGGTAAATACCCATTCAGTAATGTTATCAATATAGACTGGTACCACAAACCAACCACGTCAGAGATATTCTTCAAATTATCAGTCAAACAGTGTATTCTCACAAAAAAAAAACAATAAAATCCAGAACTCAAAAAACAGAGCACTGAACCTATCCCGTCCGATTCACCACAGAAAAAACTCAGAAGCCATAAACAAATTCTTACTCAAAAATAACTACCCACACTAACTCATCATTAACGATATCAGATCATAACACCCTAACAAAAAAATAATGAAAAAAACTGGACTTTCCATACATGAAGAATATCTCTGAGAGACTGACACAAGTACTCTCCACAGCAATGAAAATACTGTCAAAATATATTATTCAAACCTTGAAACAAGAACACCAGAAGAACTAAAGAGCAGGTAACTTGCGAAATGCAATGGTGTGTAAATTGGACAAACAATGATATCTGAAAACTCTTATTTCTGTATAAAACCTGATTATTTGGAAATGAACTCGATCGAAACAGCTTTGAACACGCTGCAGTATTCACACAATTTTCATTTCGAAAATGCAAAAGTGAATACAACTGGAACAAACTTCCGAAAACGAGCAATTCTAGAAACGATTAACATAAGGAAACGTAAAAATGCTATGAATGAAAAACAAGTCATGAACATCTCTACATAAAAATAATAATACTCTGAATGCCAAATGATTTAGAAAACAATGAATTTTCTCCATATTTAAGTTGACATAGATTCAACCGCTTGAAACTATTAACGTTTCTATATATTCCTGGAGTAAAAAAAGTATATTTCCTATCATTGGCTTGATTTTTCTCGCCCAATTCGAAAATGTCCAATTCGATTCAGAAGAACTGTCATCGGCATGTATGAATCAATCAATCAATGCCATACTAGTCTTTTAGTGCGTCTGGAAGATCGACTTTTCAATAATAATAAGACCCAGGCAGCAACCTAGAAAATACCGCAGGTCGAAGTGTATCGAAAAAATATGCAAGCACGCTCCTACCATATCGTTGATCATCTTACAAATACATGCTATAGAGGTCTGTGCCTACTATAGTGTCTACCTATATGAGACAGTCACGTTCCACTACCTGTAATGTACAAAACCTATAATCCCAGCTCACTTGATACTACCACCATATCCTAGTGACATAGAGAAATCAAAGCCATATTGGGGAGTATGTCAGGTCACAAGGAAATCAAAGGTAATGTGGAAGCTGATGTCCTTGAAAACAAATCAAAGATTGAGTTATGCGAAGTAATTCTCACTTCAACTTCGTAATTTTTCCTAACAATTTATTGATATTTTATGCAGCACTCTCTGAAGAAACTACGCAAGCGTATTAATTGAAAACTACTATTTCGAATATTCAATGTGATTGGATATGAAAAGGATTTTTGAAATTAGAGATGTGTTCCATCGTGATTCGTTCTGTAATGACAGGATCATTGTCTGGTCGTCCACATACGCAAATTACACACCTTGACTTCGTCGAATTGGATTTGCTCAGATGAAAGTTGAAGGGAAAATGACGATAGGTGACTTTAACTAACTTTGGACAAATCAGTTCGAATGATTACGTCTAGGATTATCACGCCTGAGTTTCCACCCCTTTCACTATTTCTATGCTATGTATCACATCCTGTATCTCATCTATTTTACCGAGAAGGCAGTTCTTTGAGAACCAACAATCAGGATCTAAACAAAACAAATTTGCCCCCCACGTTCAAACTTTCAAAGCCGTGAACGCTGGATAAAATGAGACCTTCTAACGCTAAGTTTGTGCCTCTTCTGTTTGCCCAAACAATCTCTCCTTTCATCAGTTTTCCCTTAATATTTACCGAAGTTTCCACGGTGCCTCGGAATTTAATTACATTGTGGATCCTCTAGACCGGAACAACCGCTTTAATATCATCGATTCGTATCGTTATTGTTAATGGTGCGAATTACACGTTACCGAAGCAAATGTATGAATGAACGATTTTACAGTTTTCTGCAAAAAAATCGTTACTCTCTCTTCTAGTATTTGCTTCCTATGCCTGAAACAATATCATTTGTGCCTATCAAAAACTGATTAACAATCAGTTGGAATCATCAGTGCTTTGAGTGTTGGGCTAGTTTGGTAACGGCAGGATGCACTTACAATTTATTCCACTAGGTTCGCTGTAATCTAGAGAGTTCTGTCAATCATTCATTTTTGATCTGTCTGTAATAATTCATAATTTAAGCTCATGTATTGATTGGATCTTCTGTTTTGTTCATCTTTGACACTCATCTCATAGAATACCATAGCTATACAGTAGAGACACTCGCCACAGAACACCAACCACGGCAGTTTTACGTCTCGAGGTGTTATCGATCAACTTGATTTTCTTTGTGTATGTAAACAAATTCTGTATATTCTTGGCATTATTATAGGTACTTGAGAAATTTCACATTTACTTCAAACCTAGTAGTTGTAGTAGATGTAATTTATGATATTACTTACCAAACGCCCTTGACTTCTTGGAAATTCATTCAGCAAGTAGGCTTTTTACTAACTTCCTAGGCCTACGCCATACCTCAGGAGCAGCATGGTTATTCGCTGAGCCGTCAACCATGAAACGTGGCAGGAGTCATTCGCCAACACTACAGAGAAATTCTTTTTAAAGAAAAATCTCTGCCCCGTTGGCGACGCGAACCCGAGACCTCTTGGTCGATAGGCTGACGCGGAACCACAGCGCCAACTCCCTCGCCAAATATTGTTTAGAAAATAATAATTTTACCATGCACCGTTTGTCAATATGAAACCCGGGAAATAATTGATATCAAAAAAATAATATACAGTTGCCCGTAAGATTTTCACATATTAGAGTTTACCAAACCACGACACGTGTTTCGCTATACTTCTCGAACAGGAATCTATTGTACCACGTGTAGTGGTTTAGTAAACCCTTATGTATAAAATCTCATAGGCAACCACTGTATATTATTCGTTTAATATGGATTTTCATCAAGTAACGGCCACTTCCATTCAATTCTCGATATGATTCAAAAGTTAGGTTAGGTCACATGGCGATCTAACCTCAAAATCGGATCGGGAATTATTTCTCATTATGTTAACAAACGGTAAAATCTAGGAAGAAGATTAAATGAAATAAATTAAAACGTGTGTTTCCAATCGTTTTTCTTGGTGCAGAAAAGAAGGCGGAATATGAACTTTTTCTGAACTTTGAAGGGCCATAAGTTCGGAACGAAGGAAGAGCGCCGCGTTACGACTGCGGATCTGTGTTCAGCAGCTCAAAATACATAAGTTGTTACTATTTTTTTTCGAAAATAGGTGCTGTGCGGTAAATGAATATTAACCCAGAGTCCAAACAAGCATATCGAGTACGTGTGAAATCTTAGAAGGAACTCATAGTCCCTTGAAAGAATTGAAAGCAGAGTTCCACATGGAGCAACTGATGGGCGTTGAAATATTAACCAGAGGTATCCGTAGATGCATCTTCACGAAGTAGTTTTTTATGTGAATAGGGGTATGTAAGATTCTCGTATTGGTTTGAAAAATGATACTGTCTTACTGTCTCGTTGGTTAAGTAATTTGAATCAAATGTTTTATTTCTTTCATGAATAATTTCACACATTTTTGTGCTGTTCATATTCTGTCATGTGTTCCTATTGAGCTGTGTTTCAACATTACTTTTATGAACCGGCTTTGAGAGTAATTGATGAATCGGACTTTAGGGTCGCAAGGATATCGTATCGTAATTGTTTTGGGGCTTCGGTACTAACATAAGAGTTCAACCAAAACTGTATCGAATACATTCGATTCAAACATAGATTCAACTTTGTAACAATAGACTGATTTTCTGTTAGTTACGATTGGAAAGAAATGACTGTTTATGTTTTTTCCTGGAGAGTTTATATGATGTCAATCGAACTACTGAAAAAAACCTAAAGCATCTTTTATAGAAATCGATACAAACTTGAGTGACACCGATAAACCTAAAGAAACGTGCTATAAGATACGATACTTCAAACTCGATGATAGTGGACAACTTGTCGGCCAGCTCCAATCGACAATGATGTATGAACATATTGTGAAAATTGTTCAGTGAACTCCAATCCTTTTATGGACCTTCCTCTCTTTAGTCGAGGAATATATGGCCAATTTCATTCGTTTGAATTTCTTTACCCAAAGAAACGTTGATCGGGCATGAAAAAGTACGTACGAAATTAGAAGAAAGACAGAAGTGCACGAGAACGTTATCGATTCATAAGTTTCCCAGGTTATTCACCTTAAAGGGTTTTCTCCCACATATTGGTTCAAAGATAAATTACCTCCCACTGTAGTTTTTTCTGTAGAAGGTGTGGACGTGAGTATTTATGCGGCAGTGAGTGCAACCTCTTGTTGATATAACTACGCCCTCTCCAATCGCAGTGGAACAGGAAATAGTGGTCACTACACGGCTTACTGCCGACAACCTCTTGTAAGAACGTAGCAAAATTACACCAATGTCCACAAAATATATTGTAACTGACGAATCGTATATACTCTTTTATGAACAGCAAGCCACTGATTCGTTTTGATCATTTTCAGTTACACATTTATATTAATTCCCTTTATACTTTCGATGTTATATTTACATAAAATAATGGCTTGAATTGAATATAAAATCAATACATTTCAAATGAATATTCATTTCATTGGTTTCAAGTAATTGAAAAAAACCCTCGAAAAGTCAAATGCTCATTAGATTCCCTTTCCACAGGCTCCTGTGAACTATGTTCAACATTACAAAAATCCATTCCAATGCTGTAAACCCCAGGAGCGAACGTGGCAGACTATTTTCGTACTTCTAGTAGGCTCGTTTCATTTTACGTGAATGCGTTTAACTTCATGAGATGAACAGCAACATATTATTACACATCCTTTGCCATTTTTCCATTTTTCGTAATTATGCACTTCGGTTCCATTGAGATTTCAAGTCCTCATTTATATTTTGCATCAAATTGCATTAGAATTGATTGGAGTGCAATTCAACCGAACACTCAGCATAAGTGAACTACTGCACCAATAACTCAATGGGACACAATTGAACTGAACATAATAATATATATGGAACTGAACAAAGTAGAAAACAATCACAAAATCTTACATCGGGTATACCCTACTGCAGTCATATCCTTGATGAAATGAGTGAGTGACTTGAATATCATGAACAAGGAAGCAGTTCCTTGATTAACGATAATAGGGAAAGTGTGTCAAAAATATCCATGAAATGAAAACGAGTTGAGGATAAATCTCAGATTCATATGCTGTTAGTGAGAAGTAGACTACTGGGGGCGTTTTTCAAGAATCCAGTGATGTTGCAATAAAACAACAGAATCAAATCAGTTTCGAATCGTAATGGGGATTTCCAATCTCATCCCCAAAGGATCCATTTTTCCACGTAAAGTCGTAAAGAATATATCTAGAAAAGTTCATCGGCAAACCCTTTAATATTGGGTTTGTTTAATGTCAATAAAAATAATTGTACTTTTCAATGCTTTCCCTTACGGGTAGGTATATTCTGAGTTACGGAAAAGGAAATGAATATAAATAATTCATGTATGAAAGCGGTAAACATCGAGTGCAAAATATCGAGTCGTTAAAAACCGATTCATTCTGCCTGAACACATTTTAAATATTCATCTCTTCAGCTTCGTTCTTCTACGAACCGAATATGTTTTATGTGAGCTTCCAGTCGAGTTCATTTATTGGGGCTGCTGTTTAACTTGTTCCTTGAATTTTGAAACAGCAGTGATTGAATCCGCTAGAGATGAGAATGAATATAATCATCAGAATTCTCTGTCAACAAATTTAAGAGATACAAACGGGGGTAGGGATTAGATATTTATTTCTATGAGAAACTTCGTAGTGTTGTTTCAAGAGATATCGACAGGTACTGACAATGGGTCAACTCCTGTATATTGAAGAGAGTTTCATAAGAAGATTTTCCAAATAGGTAGCAACAAAGGTTGAGTTTCTACTAAGGCGAGGGTTTGGAAAGTTCAGAGTTTCAGGCTGGGTTAGCTTATATGATACCTAGGTAAACACGTAATTCTCATCTCTCAAGAATTTCTCTTGCTTATTGGAGAACGACTCATCACTGCTACTACAAGAAAAAAGGAATAACTATTAGTATCATTTTTCTTCTCCTGAAGATGCTAACCTTGTTAGTGAAATGCGCGTCGAGTGCAAAAATATCAGTTTGCTGTTAGGGTAATTGATCTCTAGGAACAGTTTCAATAACCATTCTGTTTAAATGGTGGTTCTGACCATAGGAAGGAGTACTTGGTAGAATGAAAGGAAAGTGAAACCATAAAAAAGCTCATTTATGGAATTATCTGTTCAAGAAGCACGTGGTACGAATCAGTCATGCATATTTTTTGGCGAGGTTGAGTGTAAGAGCAGTCACTGACTGAACTCCGCTTTCAATAAAGACACTCAATTATTATAATTATAAAAATATTTTGAAGAAAATGTAATGTGATGTTGGGATAATTTTGCAGTCGATATCAGCGTCGTTGATACTTATGAGAAGACGAAAATGAATGATAGTTCAGAGAAAGCATCATCAAAGATAATTCAGTGCATTTTAGAGTGTCAGGATAGGAAATCAAAAGAGATGATAAACTGCGTCAGAAAGGGAAGGGGATAGGAAAAAGACCAGCACACGACTAGATTAAGACAATTTGAGCAAATGTAATGGAACCAGCTTTTCATATAGCGTGGAACGAAACAGGATACCAACGATATATGTTGCATATCACTATTCGTCCAATATGTCTACTAGTGACATCATGACAGGAATATCAAACCAATCTACCTGTTTTTGATGGTGCAAACTTTAACACATCCTGCCAAACACTTGAATGTCACATTAGTATCGAGTTGGAAAAATTCTGGTGGTCACATAATTATCATGTTATGTCTGTGAAATTTTAATTTTGATGTTTGAATACAAAACAATTTCAGCTAATTTATTTATCAAACAATAACTATAGTTATTGAAATTCTATCGATATAACGCAAACAGATGTGCAGAGTGAAAAGGAAGTCGCTTCGAATGATAGTAGAAAAAAACATACGTTAACAATTTGGGAAAGATAGTCCCGGATACCTAGATTGGTGAAACGCCAGCCTTTAAGTACACACTCACACACTGAGTGAGAAAATGAATTATTACTCACATTTTCCTGTTTGTTCTTCATATGGTATCATTTTATTTGTAGCTTCCCTGACGATGACAGTAACAACTGTCGAAATATTGGAATAAAGTGGTAAAAGAGTACACATTTTTGCTTGCTGCTTTACCCAAAAACAATCTTCCTCATATTGTTACCGTTCAGCAAAGACTTCCATTCTACTTATATATATATATATATATATATATATATATATATATATATATATATATATATATATCACAGAAGAAACTTTTCTTGTTCAATCTGTGAGAAAGCACCCGAAACTTGAATCAAATAACATTTCCTATGCACTCAAATCATTGGAAAACATTCCTGTGCTATTGGGCGCAAATGTTTCTAATATTGTCCCACCATTACTATTATATTAAATTGGTGGTCACTGTAGTTTGATGATGTAATTTAGCTTCATAACTTTGATCAACATGCGTTAACGAAATGGAATTTTTGATGTGATGAACATCACTTTAGGTGCACTCATTACCGTCAAGCATAAATATTAACGTATGACACTGAGAATCACCCGGCAAAACTAGAAATTTCATACTTTGTTGACCATAATGCGGAGAGCTTTTTGATGGCAAATAATGGCATACGGATTGCCAGTGGATATTACTTATTCTAACTACATTCGAGAAAGTTTGTCTAAATGACGGTCTGTAATTAAAGTTGAGTTCTGGACTGAAATTACAACTTTCACCCTAAATTATCCGTTGTTAGTTTCGAATTTCAAATGATTATTCACGATTTTGTTCGGAAAGTGAAAAAGTAATCGATTTCCTTCCTGATTTTCTTTTGAGATTGAAAATTGAGAAATATATTTGATTTTCAAAGCACTATCTCTAAGTACAGCATATTCAGCATATCCAATTGAGCCTGACAAATAAATAATAAGACATAAGACAAAAAGCACCTGTTATACGTGGTCTACTGTGTTGAAAGTTATTTCTAGTACGTTTTTTCATTTTCACATGGTCGTAGTACCGCTAAGGAACTGAGTTGATCTACTGCCACGATAAATTAGATGAGCTGTACATATAAATAATTCGATGGTCTCGGTAGATTCGAGGAGAAGAACTGTCCATTATAGTCGAGTCTGCAAATTGATTGCCAAGGCAGATCCCTGGCTAGCAATCAAGTGAGACAACAGACCCTTTTTCGCAAAGGTGAATATTACAATTTTTCATCGACATCTACAATTACGTAAAACCGAGATGTTACTTTCGTCACATCGCTAAGATGTAATTATTGGGATGTAACAGTTGCAATGTCGATGGTATATAATAATTGTGACGTTCATTGGACACCATTTTTGTTAATATATTTATTGCTATACATTATGTACCGTGACGAAAATTCACTATTGATATATCGGTAACGGTAGGAGATAGAAAGTTGGTTAAACGGAACTAAAGTTGTATTTTCTGTAACAAACTGATTTCATGTCAAGAAATACTGGCGCTATCGTGAGCAAATTTCGGAATATTCGAAGAAAATTGAGATCGTTGATTTTAATTGTTGTGCTCTGGTATTCTTATTAAAAAAAAAAAACGTCGAAAAAAATTGACCGCTATGAATTCATGATTGGAGGAATGAGAGAAGCATCAGAAGAATTGTCTTGAGAAAAAAACAGGTCCGTAGTCGAAAAGAATAGCCGAGGGTGATCTTAACGTCCTTTTAAAAAAATAACCAACGCATGTCATAACCCTAATGGGATATCCCCTTATGCTTATTTTCTATAAGTAGTAAAGATACCAGTGTATACAAATCAAAATCAACGATATCAGTATCACTTCATTTGTTTGGGTTTGAAGGCCGTCGTTTTTTAAATTTTATTCCTGACGTTTCGCTGGCGCGAATGACTAGCTTCTTCAGAGGCTCGAACATCTTCAGTTTGACTCCGATGACTGGGTGTAACGACTTCGTAAAGCATATTTATATGGATTCGGGTAGTTTGGAGTGATAATCACTTCTTCTGGATTCGGAGAATTTTCATTAATATTAATTAAATTACACGGAGCCAGCTAGCAGAGACGGATAATGCCTTGCTGAAACTACACCTAGAGCTTAGCAACCGAATGAAACCTGAAGACTGGACCAAACTAGAAGGAATATCACACTCAAAAGTGAGGAATGAACGGAACAGGGTAAGTAAAAAACACAAAGTGAAATTTGAAACACTACACAAGACCAGAAGTTCAGCCTCCCCACGCTTGAACTTGTCCAGAGTGGTCATTAACCGAACAGACCGGGTTCTCACTGAAGATGAAATGTCAATGTTAGCACGAAGCGGTAATTTCGCAGTCATTCCGCGACAGGTACTAAACTCATCAGTATGTGGTGGATTATTATTTCCTTCCTAGTTTTTATGGTTTTTAACCTACTACAATCTGAAAAAATATTGAAATATATATAAGAAGTTATACACTATATTTATTTATATATCCGTTTATATAACTCTGTTCACTTCCTTGAAAAAAAAAGACAATAAATTTGTCGAAAGAGTTCTTTCTTCAAAAAGGAGGCCAAACTGAAACCAAACTTCTCCGTAATTCGGGACCAGGTTATAATACAGACTGAATTGCTGCTGTTAACAAATTTTCCATTTTCGAGCTTACTCTTGTCTTCTCTTGACTAGACTATTGAACGACAAAGCGAACTCCCATTCCATAACAAACTTCATTACTGGAAATACATCTACCTAAACAGGAATTGATGGTATCATTCGCCTAAACAAAGACGGAAACGTCTCAGTTATATAACCGTATAATAACTCAACTCTTCGAAAGTGGTCCAATAATTCCAGCTGCCAATATCCGAGAGCATTTACTCCCTCGAAACGAATATTTTGTGTATCATTTGTACCCGATTTATTTCGGATCTCGAACCAGGGGCGTGCCGACTCTAGGCCGACTCTGGGTTGCTCAGTACCAATTGATAATGATGGTTTGTAACGCTTGTGGGTTTCTTCAAAGTAGATCACAAATCACAACATCTAAAAAAGTTTGTCAACAGTAGTTGCAGCAGATTGAAGATATATCGCAGTCACTGAAATTCTCGACTATTCGGTTGTTTCTTGCTCTCATTCAACTTCTTCAAAGTTCTGCTAATCTGGGGGGTTGAATAATGATAATAATAATAATAACTTTCATTCACTGAATATGAGTAGATGCAGCAGCCAAGTGCTGCTATGCAAATATGTTTGAAACCTTGTCAAGAGTAGCTCATGAAAATAAGATGCCATATGAATATTTTTATGTCATATCAGTTCATTATGGTATTTTTTCATGAGATACAAGTACATTATAATGTACTTCATTCATGTGCGGCACAAAGTTCATTTAATGATACAAAACTTGTCTACATTTAAACATTTCGAATTCGACAGCAACGTCAGTATTTATTTCCGTAAAATTATGTCATCAAAATCAAATTGAATTCGTGGATTTACTCGAATATTTGAATTGTATAAACAATAACGAGGTAGTATGACAAACAAGTTTGTATACACCATGGGCAACTTACTAGCCGTCAAGCCAGGGAATCTTGGCTTTATAAGATCGTTGCCTCCAGGATATAAACATCTACATAATAATGGTATTTGTGCTCAATCAAAATGGATATAACAAAAACAATTAAAGAAATAGGTCAGGGGATGCTCGTATAAAAATTAAAATTATCGAATTCACTGGTTTCGATAACATCAGGATTGTAATAACTTTGTAAAATGTAAGTCTCCATAATGAATACTTCCATGATATTCTGATCAATGATCAATCAACCGTTAAATGAATCATAAGGACAGAGAATTTGCCGAAGGAAAATTTCATCAATTCGGTTCAGAAACTGAAGGTGAGAAAAAATATCGAACCGCACTTGATTTCAAGCAGCGCAACCCAACCTACTGACGGAAGCTTGATTGTGGATGACAATGTTCCTTCCTGTGTGGTATCGGTTCGGACTTCCATTGTCTATATTATTAACTCAATTGAAACGTGTTACTAAGCAAAAAAGACAAAAAACTTATAAAAAATACAAATCGAATAAGGTATCCAAATCCGAACAAGAAGGTTGAAATTCATTTGGAAAAAATTAAAGGTTTGGTTGTTGAAAGAAAAATAATATTGTGACAAAATAATTGAGACATCGAATATGAAATAGCACAGTGTCAAAAATTAATGAATGAAGTAATATGAACAAATATGAAATTTTGAAACCAAGTTTCAAGTTGTGTGTACTCAGGACGTTTCTATTGCTGGTAACCGCATTCGTCTTCGGGTGATTAGTGATAACATTTCGAGGTATGGTCGGTTATAAAGTCGCGAATTCCCTATGGTGGGGAAAGGGGTCATTCAACATGACACAACTCTCACAATAAAAAAAAACACCCTCACCAATGATTTCCTTTACTGGTATTGATATTTCACCAAAACCCTATGAAGTTTGTCATTATCTGATGCAAGTTCCATTTCAAGCACGTCCACCTTTCAAGCGAAAGAGCGGGGTTCAAACCGCCGCCACGAGTTCCGCTCATGTATGAATGGAAATGTACCTTCCAAAATTGTATGTCAAAACATTGAATACCATTTTTTTCTTTACATGATGCCAACAGGGCTTTTGCTGAATACGTGTTCAGTTCAAGTGTTTTGAGTCTAGTGCTCAGTAATTTGTTTCAACAGGAATATTTCAAACTATTGACATTGATATTTCCAGAGGGAGAGAGTGTACGCCATAAGCATCATGAAAATGTTTAAAATTTTAATGTTCGGGATGGGTTCTTGACACCCGAACATGAAGAAACATTTGATTTTGTTTGTTGTCGCTGTGAGTAGATCGTGATGAGGAACACAAAAAAATTGGACACATTTCCTAGAGGAGAATGCCAGCTACAACTGTAAAAATCATAATATATGGAATTGAATGGAGTTCAAATGGTTGCAGAAGGTAGAACAACTGTTTTATTTTGTTTCGAAACGAAATATCAAACAATCTACGTAATTAAACCCACTTTTCACAAGAAAAATCATTCATTTATGTTCCATTGAATTTCCTTTCTCAAACTCTGCTTGAGATTAGCTCCAGTTTTTGAAGTGGTCTCAATATAACACCCCAATTATTGTCAGCATTCGATTGCTTTTCTTTTTCCCCCCATTTTCCGCCCCGATGGGGTACGGAATAACAAATGTATGAACGCTAAAAATATCAAATTCAATCCACATAGAAGCCAATTTGGATACTGCGGATACTCATTAAATCCCAAACAGATATAATGGAATAATAAAAAAAAACACCCTCACCAATGATTTCCTTTACTGGTATTGATATCTCACCAAAGTCCTATGAAGTTTGTCATTATCTGATGCAAGTTCCATTTCAAGCAAGTCCACCTTTCAAGCGGAAAAGCGGGGTTCAAACCCCTGCCACGAGTTCCGCTCATGTATGAATGGAAATGTACCTTCCAAAATTGTATGTCAAAACATCGAATACCATTTTTTTCGTAACATGATGCCAACTGGGCTTTTACTGAATGCGTGTTCAGTTCAAGTGTTCTAGTGCTCAGTGATTTGTTTCTACAGGAATACTTCAAATTATTGACATTGATATTTCCAGAGGGAGAGAGTGTACGCCATAAGCATCATGAAAATGTTTAAAATTTTAATGTTCGGGATGGGTTCTTGGCACCCGAACATGAAGAAACATTTGATTTTGTTTGTTGTCGCTGTGAGTAGATCGTGATGAGGAACACAAAAAAATTGGACACTTTTCCTAGAGGAGAATGCCAGCTACAACTGTAAAAATCATAATATATGGAATTGAATGGAGTTCAAATGGTTGCAGAAGGCAGAACAACTGTTTTTTTGTTTCAAAACGAAATATTAAACAATCTAAGTAATTCAACCTTTTTTTCACAGGAAACATCATTCATTTATGCTCCATTGAATTTCTTTTCTCAAACTCTGCTTGAGATTAGCTCCAGTTTTTGAGCTGGACTCAATATAACACCCCAATTATTGTCAGCATTCGATTGCTTTTTCTTTTCTCCCCATTTTCCGCCCTAATGGGGTACGGAATAACAAATGTATGAACGCTAAAAATGTCAAATTCAATCCACATGGAAGCCAATTCGGATACTGCGGATACTCATTAAATCCCAAACAGATATAATGGAATAATCCAACAATGTCCCCACGAACGTTGAATTGTATGCATCATTAGCGGAAAGCAAATCGAAAACAAAGTAACAAAGATACCAATTTATTTAATGAATCATGTATTCGAATCATTATTTTTGTTTGAGTTAGCGGGGTAACACGTGGGCGTCATATATTTCGGTGCAATAATGGAAGAATGTTAAGAATTTTTTTTTTCGATTTGCCCGAGTTCCACTAGAAGGCGAAGTCTTGTGCAGAGAGATGGCCAATGTTTTTAGTACCCTAGCGCCTTAGAACCACTTACCTACTGTTTTGTCTGTAGTGCATTTGCTATTTCGACTAAAGAGGCACCTCAATACAAGCGAGTCGTTTGGTATATCCTCTAGTGCTGGGTCTAGTTAATTGGAACATTTAGGTCGAGAAAAACATGTTGTCTTTCAAATATTGCACAAAACTCCGAACAAAAATACCAGCCGAAATCATTATGAATCAAAGTACATTCACAAATTGGGTATGTGTTTCTACTGATATTTCAAATATCTGAGGTGTATGAAGGATATGAAGAAAACTATGGCAAACTTCCATTTTGCTGAGCTGTTTGGGAAAGAATAATTTCGTGGCAATCTCACAGTGCTGTCACCTTTTTTACGAATAAATACCTTATTATTCTTATCACCAAGGAGAAATATCAATCCCAGAATATGCAGATATTTCCATGTTGGCTGATAGAAAATCCGAACTACCTCTTACTTTCAGTCAAAAAGAAATCACATTCTACACCTGAAAGACTTTTTCACTTATTGAATGGATTTCATATTCCTCAGAGGAGCGTTACATGGAAACTAGCAAGATCACATTTCAAACCGAACTCTAACTTCCATAATTGATTCACCAGGTTGGTTTTCCTTTTCCTCTTGGAGTTCCGTAGACTGCCAACTCCGATCGAATTACGAAACTTCTCAAGTCCTCAAATTCGAATAGAGTTGGATATAATCATACTCATTCTCATTCATGACATAGCTTTCAAATATGAATGAAATATATATTTCATATAGATTCGGCATATGAATGCCGTATTAGATTTACATATTTTCTGAAATTGTGCGAGTGAGAACTGAAACTGTGATTGCAGAACGATAATATAATGACGGTTATTGATACATGAATTAAAAGTTTGTTAAGATCGATTTTTCGACTTTTTTTATAATGGATGAAGCTCATTTACTTTTTTCATCCAAGAGACAAATTGAAATAAATAATATTATTGATGATATGCTAGTTGTGTTGTTCGAACATCCATAATCAATAAATGCCAGTGAAATAATCAATACATATCTTTTACCACCATGATGATGAAAATGGCAATATTGGATTTTCTCATACTGATGCATATGAATTTTCACCGATTGATTACGATTCGAAAAATTCATCAGAATTATTGATAGCTGCATTACAATTCAAAAGTAGAATATGGCTGCTACGAAGATGTTCATTTGTAACTGTGACTGTAACGATTATTAACACAATGTGAAATTTCTTCAAAATTTCAATATAACTTCATGCAGGCATTTTAGGTTATCAAAAAGCTACCATAAATCAAGAGAATTATAATTGCAATATGGTGTAGATATGCTCTTTAAACAGCCTAAGTAAAGTAGGTGTCTTAGAACCCTGGAATAACATTTCAACAGTAAGTTCATCTTCATCTAAAACTGCTATAAAAACAATGTTGTTCGATAATAATTCACCCTATATGTCACCATCAAAGAGTGTCAAATTCTAATAATCCTAATTTTTAAGTATGTGTATGTCCGAGTCCGATAATGAATTTTTCGTTATTATGACAGACAACTCAGTGCATTTATATAATGGGATGGGCAGTATTCTGTTTCAAGATTTTTGTAAAAACTGCAAGTGAAATCATCCTGAGTAATATGTAACGAATAGTCTAATTTTTCTATATACAAACCACTAACTAATCAGTGAAAAATGTGGTTCAGGAAAGTTTTCTGTTTTTGTTTTCTTCATTTTCCGTTCGATATTATTTCATATGGGAAAATATCCAATTAGATGACTTTTCTTCCAGCAGACGAGAAACTTTCACACCGAATCCAATTGGGGAAGTTTCTATTCGTTGTATATCCCTCGGTGGGAATTTTCGATATATTATATCGTGTAGGTCGTTTAGTCGTTGATATAAAAAAGTTCGAATTCCTCTCGGGGTTTGTTTTTAAATTTCATTAAAACTTCAAGCACGACAATATTTTCAAATTGTGGATTCTCAGTTCATTCCAATATGAAATTCTTCCATGAATTATTATAGCGAGAAAACGAGAGATAAAAGTTCAAAGTTCGCGCATAAAAAATCCAGGTGAGGTATACGGGCTCGAAAGTAATTGGAAAAATATGCAGGAGCTTATAAATAAAATTCTAAATTCAACGTTTAATGGATTCGCACGCCTCACATAATTAATTATTCCCCGGGTACTTCGTCTTTCATTTCGCCCCTACAAATAACTCCTCTTTATGCATCGTTGTGGATTGTAATCTATTTTCGAGAATCGTGAGGGACTTGAGCGCAATAAATCTCTGCGTTCGGGCTTAGATAGACCCCAATTTCGGATGTCTCAATAAACATTGGTGGGTAATATGATAATTAGAATATGGAATCCACCCATTTTATATTTAGAATTCCTTCATCGATTAAAAGGGGAATGGATAAATTCAAAGATTTGGTCAGAAAATTATATGCCAAAAATTGGTTATATATTTAACATATAAGTTTCGGATACGGATATGTAATTATTTCTGATTATCCGTTAGGGATAGTTTCGGTTTCAGATATTAGATCGAAGTAGAATACAATATTATGTAATAATTTGATTCCTAGGTTCTATCTAGTCTAGGTTATCATTTGGAAATACAATTTACAATCAGTCACATAGTTAAGTTTACAAAAACCTGTCAACATGTTTTATTAGACTCCGCCCTCATCCGAAACTATCCTAAACTTTAGTAACGGATACGTTCACGGATATATTTTTATTTCAGATATCCCATAGTTTCAGTAACGGGTACGGAGCTTCATAACATCCCTGATATTTACTTAATTTCATTTCCCTATGCTCACTCGAAATATAGATAAATGAAGTATTGAACATTCTACTAAGGTTACCTAATTATAAAGAACTTTGGTATGGCAATCAGTACCTGAAACAAGTATGCCAGAGCTTGCTCAAGCCAATAACACAAGGAACATCAGAGACTCTGCAAGAATATGGGGCTGACATTGGAAAACTGGTCAGAACCGCCTACCCGGAAGCAACAGAAGAATTCACCCACCAGTTATGTACAGCCGTTCCGGAGGACACTTTGTGGTAAACTTACCACTGGCGAGAGTGCGCAGGTACTCCTGGGTAAACTGCTACCAGGATGTGGAGGAATGGTGCGAACGATGCGACGTGTGATCCTCTAAGAGAGGTCCCAAAACAAGGCTCTGAGGGAAATTGAAGCACTACCTCTGAGAGTGTTCATTCAAAAGGATTGCAGTAGACATACTAGCACAATTTTCCTTGATAACTCATGGAAATAAATACCTGATGGCCGTTGTGGACTACTTCTCATTAGCGAATGTTGTTGGATAAGGAATATTAAAAAGTATGAGATATATATGATTGGGAGTAACATTGCTGCAAAATCTGAAGTTGGGGAAGATCAGGTACTAACTGCAGGTTATACAGAAAAAACAAATTGAGTCATAAATTCAATTATTCGCAGAATATCTCCGAACTATCATATTGGTGATTCAGAATGGTATAGAATTTGAAACAAGCTTTTCAATGCGTAGAGTATCAATTAACCTTGTATATTGAAAATCGGGTTTGAATGGGTTTCAGAATACATGGCTCTTGCCAACTCCAGACTTGAAATTGTTTTAAGAGATTTTGAAGAAAGTGGAGAAAGTGCAGTACGGTGCTCACTATTTCAAATATTCTGCTTGCTCGAGTAAGGCACAGTTTTGCCAGAACTACTACCAAATCTATCGATTTACCTACACTTAGTTTTCTGAAATGATACAAATGTGGTAATATCCCCAGAAATCGTGAAATCAATGAATAATTTCATTGGGAATTATGGAGAATTCACAAGAAGTGAAAACCTCAAGTTACCAAAATACCATGGAAATATTCGTTTTATTTTTGATTACTTTTTCATCGTATAAATGACATAGCATTTGCAAAAAAAATGTTATTCCTTCCTGAGAAAAAAGAGTTTGACTTATATAGGCGTGAAAGGTTTAATTCATCATTCCTTCAATCGTGACGGGTATACTAGCTATTATTAAATACAAATAATTAGGAATACTGTCGGTCGATTGTCAATTCAAGATTAGATGCCAGCGCCAAAGTGGCAAAAATTCGAATCACTCTCGAGTACATTGTTATTATTGTTGTCTTTGGGTTTTTACGGTTTATCTTTGAATATTTTCATTTTGTTTTAGTTTTCAGCTTTTTCATGCACTATTTTTCATTTCAAGACTCAAGTGAAGTGATTTCTCCAGGTCGTACAACAGCATCATTTGTTAATACTCATTTTGAAGGAATCTTGTATGTATTAATCACCTTGCAAAAAACATTTATTTTGTGGGCTGGAATGATTCACAATAATCACAATTCTTTTCTTTCATTTCCAGGAACACTAAATTTGTCATTCTCTTGGATCACTAGCTAATAACCTACTACTTTTTCATATTGGATTTGATGTGAGTCAAAAGTGATGAAAAATGCCTCAATTGATAATATATGTTTGATTATTTCTTTTTAAGAAATAATGCCTGGAATATGGTTGAGTATGCTAGAATACATGGATTACGTGAATGGCAAATAGTTTTCCTTGGTAGAATGACGAGAACAAACTTTCATGAAGTAAGACACCGGTTTTCCTATTTTCAGGAGATATATCCAGGCCCGCCGTCTGTCTATAGACTCTCTTAATCCTAGACTAGTCTGCACTATAACGTGTCTTTCTTTTTCCCACGGAAAAAGATGAAAACTTATTCCAGTACTAGTTTGCAGTTTTGCCCAAGAGTCACATTGAGGTACACAACAATAATGGTTTGAACTTGAAGCACTCATTTTACATCTGAAAACTAGTAACAGTCAACAGAAACAGAATATCCCGAATATCCACCATATCCATGTACAAGATTTTTATTACGTATCATATAATAATAATCACAAAAATATACAAAAACAACGACCAGAATGCACAGAATCATAGGAATTTAAACGTAAACAACGATTTCAATGTACTTATAAATAGTTTCAAAATTTGACACCAGAGGGAGTACTCCTTATGTTGAGTTCCCAATATTTCTTCATTTTTCTTCGAGAACGCATCTGGTCTCACAACTTGACGTAAACTATCCATCAGCAGTAGTCATAATAAGCCATTTAGATTCGTTTTCGCACGGATTCACATCGACCGCAAAGAAAATAACATTCTGGTAAACGACTCTAGGCGACTCTCCAAAATTACATGAATAATTTTCCATAACGATGAGCCCAGTCGGTGGTGTGATGAGATTCCTGTTTATGCCTAGAAAATTCGATGAATGATGGTGGATGGAACACTCTCCTCATTGAATTTTTATGAGCGGAAATTGGAAAGGGTCTCGCAGTGAACTCTCGAATAGGCCGTTTTCCAATTCGATGATTGGGTTCGAGTAATTTTTGAAGAGGAAACATTTCGGTGTAGTATTGTAGACCACCCTTGAAGCCATTCGAGGGTGATAATACATTTTCATCGAGGTCTGACGCGGTTATGGACGCAATGAAAGATGAAAAAGGGTGCGCTGGAAAATCAACTTTCTGATGGGTAATGGGGTTCAATCATTGCATTCAGTTATAATATTCCTAAAGAATCATTTGATGTGGTTGCATTATTTCTGAAACGTTTCTGCTCCCAATGAATTTTCCACCACCTGTGAGTGTGTAAGAATCAACGCAAAAACCTGTAGATGGTAGTAATTGTGAACATTAAAACGGTATGTTATAATTTCCTGGCAAAACTGCTTTTTATGACCTATAGAATAGAATAGCGCTTATTTCCCTATTAATATTTGCAATGAGATACAACAAATATATTTATTACAAACTTGATGAAATCCTAAATCTCTTTTCAATCGTGTGAGGAATGGAAATTAGCCAACATCGTTGAACAACTGATATAACTATTTATCTGAAAAATCTCATCGACCCAAAATTCCACCAATCAAGTACCGTTTGTTGAGCTCGAGACTTCAAATGACTGTCATGTGTTCTCGACCAGAGGTGCTTGAATCCTGAAGTGGTCGAACAGTTTGTTTCACCCAGTAATGTGACAAATTCAACGATAATAGAAAACACTAACACTAAGACAGAAACAATAAGAGGCAATTCAAAAGTTATTTTGTTGATAGTCGAGGCGACAGTAAGTGAAAATTTGAGTTCTCATGAAAAGTTCTTACGTGATAAGACTCTCGAAGATGAAAACCGCTGGATATTTTATTCAATCAATAAATCAGGAGTTGTTGAAACTTTGTTTGGAAACGGCCGTCGTGCTTTTATTGGGGTGAGCGAGTATCTCTTGTTAGTGACAAAATGTGAAAATTCACAAAATATATATAGCATTTATTACGTCGAGGGTAGGTATAATACATGCTTTATGGCTGAAGTTCGTGAATATTTTATTCTGAGTTCCTTGTGGGTTCGGAAATTTCCAGAAAATCCATTAAAGTATCGTTAGGGGAGTTTCGCTACAATGCTGCTAGAAGTGTTTTATATTTTTTGATAATATTCAATACACAGCTTGCATATCTACTCGTATGCTGATTCATTCTTTGGAACAATTTCGGTATCGTTTGCTGTAATAAAAAAACTGAATAATTGTTTCATTCATATACGTCTGAGCAACATGGGTTACCCCATTCCTTGCATGCCCTTCCCTAGCCCCCAATTTTTTCAAAACGTCATCATCTTCTCAACATTTGGATAGCTTCAACGCCCCGAATCGGAATTTTGGCGTCGAGGTCATTTTGTGATGTCTTTGATATCGAAACTATCATGAAGTGAAGTTTTTATACGTTCATTGCAAAAAACAAAATCTCATTGAACTACATTTGATGAAAATAACTGGTTCTTTGTTGCACTCATCTGCCATATCCTATTACAGAAGCTGAAACATTACTTATGAAATTCAAGTCAGTGTGCAATTATTCACTGGTATCTAGAAAAGTGTAATAATATGAACAATTGTATAGCATCGTTGAAAAGCGAACTTTATGTTCTTTCGAATAGAAATAAAAAATATACAACTTCCATGAAATAAGTAGGTTAGGTTAGGTTAGCACGGTGGTCCGGGATGGAACCCACATAGGCCAAAGGCCCGTTGTGATGCCGTTAGGGGTGGTTACCACCCCCTCCACTACCGTGGGAACCAGTAGCTGCTGTTGATAAACAGCATAAGGCTTTTGATACCAATCGACTGGAGATCGGATAGGTTTTCGAAGTAGGGCTGACCCAGAGCCCAAAATCTTTTCCTGGATAGAGCAGGGCAGTGACAGAGTAAGTGGACGATCGTCTCTTCCTCCTCGTCTTGACAGCTTCTACAGAAGTCATTCCGTTGTAGGATTCCCATACGTGCGGCATGGCATCCTCCAAGCCAGTGTCCAGTACTTCCTTCCGGAGGAACAAATTTCGTTTAGCGATAGGTGCCCCTGGTCTAATATTAGCGGATATAGCTGTGAGCATCGTGCCAGCTCTTGCTAATTCGTCCGCCATAATTAAATAAGTAAAACCAATAAAAATCTGTACACTTCGTGTACAATGATTTTGTTGTCACTCGGTATATAACAAAAAACCATGCAGTGACTGTCACTCAATAATTAATATACACCATCTCGTCCAGTTATTTGTTGAGTTCAAGATGCTCAATAACTCTGTTGTGTTGGTTGATATGCTTTTGTTAAGTCAATTCCTCTTGATCTGAGGAATCGAAGTTCTAAAATTGTTCGTTCCGTTAACCAGCTGACGAATATCAACCCTCAGAAGTCGAAACTTGTGCGAGCAATGGATCAACGAGGCCTTACCTTTTAACGTGCGATTACCCAGCACGGTGGCCGCCCGGCGAGGATTCCAACCTCGGCCTTCCGCTTGATAGGCAGATGTGCTAACCACTGCACTACCGAGACCACAAGCTTACATTTCAATTAGATTTTTTAAAGCTGCAATCCCAAATAAGCTACAGCTCACGAGTAAATTTCGATACCGACGGTCTCATTGGCTAAACAGTTTGATACTTCGATTTGAAGTATTTTGAGTTTGAAAGTGTTTTTCAGGTATAAGTCAAAGCACCAGAGTTTCTATACATCTTGAGTAAGTTCTACAAAGTGAAATTTTCTATCGTGGCAACTACTAGATTTCTACAATATTGTTAGAAAATATTCTTAAATCATTCTTGAACTTTGAAATTGTCTACTCCACTGAATATCCCAAGTATCAAGTTTATTCATCACATCGTTTGTAAGTTTGACGTCTTGAACATATTTGTAAACTTCGACTGCGGAAGTGAATATCTACTAAAAATAATCCAGGTTTACGGAATGATACGAAAGAGACGACAGAAAACTCTATACATTATATAACATATCTGAAAAGTCTATGTCTGATGTGAAATGGGAGGAGAAATTTCAACGCTGATGTGTCACCATTCAATTTTTAGAAAGGTCAACTGAGACTGCAGACAGTGAAAATATCACAACTTAAAACGAATTTTGAAGTCGATCTGAAGGATAACAGGGAAGTGACGAGGTTAAAACAATACCAAGCATATTTTCCGTAACATTTTGGAATTTGAATATTTCAGATTTTCTGGAGTTCTTGTAAAATGACAGAAATTGATCTCCTTCACATCAAGATATTCTATAGAAAGAAACATATCATAAAGTTATTGAGCTAAGTACTGAATGAAGATCTTACATGTGTTCATCATGTAAATAATTGAGGCGGTGAGGGCTGAGGCTTTGTTAAGATTTTGAGATTAGTATTATTCAACTATTTGGAACACCAAATAAATACCCTGGACAATTTTTTTCCATTCAATGAATATATGAGAGGCACCATGTGTGATTTCATTGGACGAGTAAATGTTTATGAAAAGTAAAGCATTTTGACATTCCTATCAATTTCAAAAATTGGCACCTTATTTGTTAAAATTAAAAATAATACTCTCAGACTCATTTGGTGTCGTATCAATTGGCTGCGTTTGTAATTTCTGGCAAGAAAAGTTTGCCCCAGGAAAAAGTTTGGTCGTCAACCGCAGAATTCCTTTAAACGTTGAAATTGCATTCAATGAAATGCAAGCAATATACATTTCGCTTATTTAGTTATATAACTTCTGCTGAAGTATTTATACATTCGTTGAGTTAAGGAGTTCCGCGAAACTCCGAAATGGAAATTGTGTATAATTAAATTGAACAAAGTTTTCTGCTGCTGCTTACCACAATAACGTGATTTCCTTAGTTTAGTTCCAGTAGTTATATCTAAGTGGTTAAAATAAGTGGATTAAAAACATTTTCAGAAGTTATTTCCATGGCATATCATCGAACTCATCGCGACAGATGCGAATTTTCTGAAAAAATTCGCCAGTAAAAAAACATTTCGAAAATTAATTCGAATTCGTGGGAGATTTGGTTAGAAAATTTCATACCAGAACTCGAAACTTGAATTGATAACGTTATGTACATATAATCTGAATCAAAATCATCTATAGTTCAATGGAAATAATTGAAATGGTTTCGTGAAAGGAAGGAATGATAAAAAAATATAAAAATGATTCTTGAGAAGATATTCCAGGCTCACAACGAAGGGTGAAATGAGAAAGCCGAAATGAGCAACAACCGTAAAAATCAATAGAAACGCCGGCTTCTGAGAAGCCCTCTAAGCAATCGATTTTACATGGTTTCCAAATGGAAGAGTACTGGTGAATGTTTCATTCATAACATCTACCCCTACTCTTCTTGTAGTTATTGTTTCACGTGATGAGGCAGGAATTGGAAAAAATATCGGTAAAAGTAGTGTTATCCTCTACAAACTATGCACAGAAAAAAAATTCTCCTAGCATATCATCAATGTACAGAAAAACAATGTGGGTGTCAGAAACGAACCCTGTTGAAGACATGAATAAATAGTTGAGGTATTAGGGGGACTTCCATCGACAACTACACCTAGGGATTTATTAGACAAAAAACTGTTCAACAAAGCACACAGCTGAGGAGGTGAGCTACATAAAGACTCCTACTTCTCAAGTAGAGTTTCTAGGAAACATGTTTGTGAAAGTATTCTCTTTTTGGTCAGCAGTGGTGGCTGGTATTTCATACTTTCAAGAATGGGAAATCGGAAGCTTCAGCCAAAGCAAAATTAACGAAACCATTGGTATACAGGACAGGAATTGTTTACAAGTATATGAAGCAACCTCATAATTTTCTGAATCAGGATTGTGTGCCTTTCAAACATATTTTTTTTAGGTGTGGGGCCACCATTTATTGACAGTTGAATATATCAGAACTGACTATTCGGTAATGTTGAAACCTTTGTTATTGTCAGCTTCGCCGATGATACTGCCATTGTTTATCGGGGAGATAATTGGGAAGATATTAAACTCAAAGCAGAGAGAGATTTTGCTGAATTAGCAGATTGGTTTGAGGGTAAACTTTTTACTATCAATACTGAAAAAACTCATTTTATTCCTTTTAGTTACTTTGATCAGTATTTATCAGCATTCGATACAGTCAAGATAAAAAGACTCGATACAGAATTTGAAATAAAAAAGAAAGACCAACTCAATTATCTTGGAATTATAGTGGATAAAAACCTCAGATGGAAACATATCGAGCATGTTGTGAAAATCAGGTCACTCATGAATAATTTTAAATTTTTTAGAAATATTTTCAGTCTGTCCCAGGTTAGAACACTCTACTTGAGTCTCGTGCAGACCCATATCAATTATGGAATTATTGTTTGGGGAGGAATTACTGACAACTACCTAAAAATTCTAGGAGTCACTCAAAAATGTCTCATTGAAATAATTTACTGGAAGAACTTTACTTACTCGTCTGAAAAACTTTTCGCAGAATCACAGTTCTTCACCTGTAAGCAATTGTATCTACAGAGTCTTCTCGCATTTCATTTCAAACATGAGAATCAATTCCTTCCTGTTGATCACACGCACAACACAAGATTCCGTTATAAAACCTCTAAAATACCGAAAGTATATACAGCTAAAAACCAAAGATTCTTTACTTTCCTCTGTCCGTTAGTGTATGCCGAACTTCCTCAAGAACATATAAATTCCAAAAAGCTTTGAGAACCTGGCTGTTCTCAATATCAATCAACGAAGTCAAAAATCTGTTAGAAAGGCGAAATCATAGATGAATATCTATCCCTTACTTACTCACCAATGTTTTTATGAGGTTAATACACTATTAAGGTACGCGTCCATAGGTAGGCATCGTACGTATCGTACGGATCGTATGAAACGGATTTTAGAATTATTAGTATAGTAAGTTATACATATGCGTCCACTGACCGGCAGCGGACGGATCGCACGTATCGGTCCGTCGGTAATGCCGATGAAATTGATCGAAGGGGCAACTTTTCCGAATGGTGCGGATGACGTCAGGCGGATTGCCGATAAGTGCACAGTAAGAGATTTGAGCCGGTTCTAAGCCTCCCCCCACCACTATGACGTCATTAATGACTAATTAATGACATCATAGTGGTGGGGGTTGACCTTGAACGGCTCAACTGGTGCATAGGACCTTGAAATTTTTTTTGAAAATGTAATTATGGGATTATTTGTGTGTGACGTCATTCGACCTTGAGATAGGCTGGTAATGCATCTTCATGTGTACTCTAGTCGGGGGGGGGGGGTAATTAGAATTTGCATACGCGGTAAAGATATTCTTCATGTATGAAGAATAGATTGCATACACACGGATAAATGTGTTCTCTGTACTACATTGCATAGAAGTACACATGTCTACACATACACGCACAAACACCACCCAAAGTTCACCAACACGAGCCCTCACTAAACCTCACGTCTGCACTCCACGAAGTCACAGTCACGAATGAATACCCGAACTGACAAACACCACCCACCCAAACCAACACGAGCCCCCACTACACCTCACGTCTGCACTCCACGAAGTCACAGCCACGAATGAATACCCGAACTGACAAACACCACCCACCCAAACCAACACGAGCCCTCACTACACCGCACGTCTGCACTCCACGAAGTCACAGCCACGAATGAATGCCCGCACTGCTCTCTGAAAGCTCATCGGAGAGTGGAGGGGTAGCAACGTCAGACAGTCTGGTGGGGTACTAGCGATGTGTGCGCATCCGCTGCACAGATAGTGGTGGGAGGCGGCTCACTATCCATTATATAAGAATTGCCGCATCAGTTAGGAATTGTGAGTTAAACAGTGTCTAGTAAGAGGTTGGGATCTCTCCTAATATCAGTTGACATCGAGTGATTTTGTGAGATCATATTGAAATTATGTATTCCTGTGATTGTGGTAAATCTTTCACTCGTAGTGATAACCTTCGTCGTCATCAGCTCCAGAGTTGCCAAGGAGGCCCATCAGTAAAACGAGTGAAATTAGATGACGTTGCAACACCTATGTACACATGTAATTGTTGTAATGTGACGATTCCATTGACTCAAGTGAATTCTCACAAAAGAAGCTTACAACATAAGAATAATGCATGTGTACAATTAAGTGATGGTGTTCAAATTATAAAGAGTGCCTTCAAGTGTCGGATTGCTACATACAGGGTGCAGAGTTCCATTGTTTCCGCTGATTACATGTTATTCTTCAATGAAATTAGGCAGAAAGTCATTGAATTACTGGAATCAGCTATCAGGATTCACAAAATAATCAAAGTTAATATGGAAGTGTTTGGGAGTTATTTTCTTCAAACGCAAGACCTGAAGGAGACCAAATCATTCAACTCTCAGAATAGAACAGTTGACCAAACCACTGATTTAAATTCCTTATTCGAGGGATTTCGTAATGGTATGATCGCTCAAACGACTGAATTCCAGGAACGTGATTCAGGTAAACATTTTCTTCAAATTAGATTGGAATGTATTAGTAATTTTGATTTTGATTTAAGGTTGGACTTGTGAAAAAATCATGTTCCTGGAGGTGAACATCAATAAATACAGCCCACTCAGTGGATGTTCATATGTGAAGCTACCTGTGTGTATCGAGCGGAGGAAAGCCGTGGTAAATGTTCGTAATGAAGATCAGCACTGTTTTGCGTGGGCTATCACTTCAGCATTACATCCTGCAGTCGACAGAACGTCAGAAGTTTCATCATATCCACATTTCAATACTGTCATAGATGTAACAGGTATGAATTTTCCGGTTAAGTTGAAGGATATTGAAAAATTTGAGGACAAGAATGATATTTCAGTTAATGTGTATGGTTTAGAGAGTAAAATCGAGAAGGGTAAAATAATGTATGAAATTGTTGGACCATTGCGTTACTCTCAGAGAAGACTTAGGAGACATGTCAATTTGTTACTTATCACAGATGATTTCGGTAATAGTCACTATTGTTGGATCAAAGATCTTTCAAGATTAGTTTCAAGTCAACTATCTGCCCATGAACATAAAAAATATTTTTGTGATGGATGTTTGTTATATTTTTCTCATGAGCGATTACTATTACGTCATAAGATGAATGATTGTAATCACCTGAGTACTACAACACCATCAACCAATTTCAAAATCAATAAATATGGGAAAATGGTGCCTGAAAATATATTAACATTCGAAAACTTCGAGAAACAAATGAAAGTACCATTTGTAGTATATGCTGATTTTGAATCAGTACTGAATCCGATTCAAACTACCAAGCCGAGTCCCGAACAATCGTACTCGATCAAGACATACAAACATGAGCCTTATTCATTTGCTTATTTGATTAAATGTTCATACAATGATGATTTGTCGAAATTTGTTACGTATAGGGGTGTGGATGCAGCCCAGAAATTTGTCAGTAAAATTGAAGATGATTTGAAAAACATTTATGAGAATCATCTCAGGTATCCTATTCCTATGGCTGCACAAACTCTTGAAGAAGAGGAACAGTTTGCTTCTGCCACAAATTGTGGCATTTGTTCTAAGCCGTTCAATGATGGTGAAGTTAAAGTGAGAGATCATTGTCATCTCACAGGGAAAAAGAGGTCCCCTGCTGCTCATTCATCATGTAATTTGAATTTTAAATTACCAAATTTCATTCCCATTATCTTTCACAATCTGAGTGGATACGATTCTCACTTATTCATAAAGGAATTGTATAAGAACAAAGAGAAAGTGGATGTTATTCCACAAACTAAAGAGAAATATATATCTTTCACAAAACATCTCTTTACACACTCCTATACGGATAAAGATGGGAGGTCGAAGAAGAATTATTTGAAAATGAGATTCATAGATAGTTTCAAATTCATGTCGAATTCTTTGGAGAACTTAGGTGCAAATTTAACATCTGATCAGTGTATTGAGATGCACAAACATTTTCCACAAATTGAAAAATTCGATTTAATGAGAAAGAAAGGTGTATTTCCCTATAGCTTTGTTGATGACATTGACAAACTAAATCATCCAAGACTTCCAACAAAAAATCAATTCTATGACACTCTCAATTGTGAGCATATATCAGATAATGATTATAGGAGGGCCCAACTTGTATGGAATTTGTTCGAGTGCCATAGTTTGGGTGAATATTCTGATTTATATTTAAAGTCAGATGTGTTACTATTATGTGACATTTTTGAAAATTTTAGAAATATATGTATTGATAAATATGATTTGGATCCGGCACAATACTACACCGCACCGGGATTATCTTGGGATGCCATGTTAAAATATACGAATATCGAATTGGAATTACTGACCGACATTGATATGATTCATTTTTTTCAAAAAGGTATACGTGGTGGAATCAGTCAGTGTAGTGAAAGGAAACATAAAGCAAACAATAAATTTTTGCCAAATTATAATCCAAACGAACCATCTTCATTCATTTCATATTTGGATGCAACAAATTTATATGGACACAGCATGTCACAACCATTACCAACAGGTGAATTTCAATGGTTAACACCCAATGAAATTCTCAATCTTGACATAATGAATGTGGATGCTGATAGTTCGTATGGATATGTACTGGAAGTGGATATTCATTATCCACAAGAACTTCATGATAAACATTCTGATCTTCCATTCTTAGTTGAACGTTTGGTACCTCCATGCTCTAAATCAAAAGTTCCCAAATTAATTCCAAATTTGAATGATAAAAGAAAATATATTGTTCACTATAGAAACTTACAGCAAGCTCTCAATCATGGTTTGATAGTGATGAACACACATAGAGTATTGAGGTTCAAGCAATCATGTTGGATGAAGCCCTATATAGATCTGAATACTGAAATGCGTAATAGGTCTAATAATAAGTCTGAGAAAGACTTCTTCAAGCTTATGAACAATGCAGTTTATGGAAAAACAATGGAAAACGTAGACAATAGAATTGATGTTAGACTCGTTACACATTGGGAAAATATAAAGAGAACTATGGGTGCTAGTTGTCTCCTTTCGCGACCAAATTTCAAAAATTGCTCCATCTTTACTGAAAATTTTGTTGCCATTCAATTGGGCAGAGTTAAAGTTCATTATGATAAACCACTATATTTAGGATTTTCCATTCTGGAACTATCCAAAACGGTCATGTATGACTTTTTTTACGGATGCATCAAACATCGATTTGGAGAAGATGTGTCCTTACTCTATACTGATACCGACTCTCTTATTCTCAAAGTAAATACAGAAAATTTCTATGAATTCATCAAAAATAATATAAACAAGTTCGATACATCTAATTACAATATAGGGAACCAATTCGATATTCCAGTGACAAAGTCAGTTCTGGGTAATTTCAAGGACGAATTTCCAAATGATCCAATAATAAGCTTTTACGGTACAGGTGCCAAAGCATATTATGTAAAATCTGTCAACACTGAACTGAAAAAGGCCAAAGGTATCAAAAGATCTGTTATAAAGAATGAATTGACGTGTGAAGACTATGAAAAAATTGTCGAACAAGGAGGTATGATATTCAGAAAGATGAACTCTTTCAGAAGCGTGTTGCATGATATTTATACTGAACTGAAAAATAAAGTTGCATTATCATACCACGACGACAAACGATTCATTATTCCGAATACCACTCGAACTCTTCCATGGGGTCATAGCGATATAGAGTTCTATCAAAATGATCCGAATGATAACATTCGTTGGGTGTCTGAAATCGTTCATTCTTTTTCTCAGGAGAGCCCCCTAGACCAACTTATTAATTTGTTGAATGCCGAGATTAATAACTAAATTATTAGTCTCGGTGTTATTATCCTTCAAACCGGAACATTCATCATTTGTGATTTTTGTATTGTGATTGTGTGCATTGAAGTATGGATATTTTTATTAAATATTAAATGTTTTGGGATATGTATTGTTTTATTGTTTCTAATACTCAATCGTCGCCATGTAGAAATGATAATATAAATAAATGAACCATTGAAGAACCATCAGTTTGAGAAGTATCGTTCTCTGGGTATAATGTCCAAAACAATTGATAAATTTGGTCGTAAAAGGAAATGGGGTGGTGGCACTGTTCGTGGCCCACCGGGTATTGGATTCAAATTAACATCAGACGGTCAATATGATATGCAGAGAAAAATATTGAAAAATACTGGAGAGCCATGCGAAAATGGTGATTGTGTAACTGTATCATATCTCGAGGCAAAAATTAAAGAAACTAAGGAGCTCACCCTCATGGCACTCCAAGCTGCCATACAATCTGCAATAGGTAATGTAGAACGTGAAGCCCGTCAAGCATTTGATGATAAGATAGCTGAAGCGAGAATAACATTGGCTCGCAAATACAACAATCTTAAGAGTGATGTCGAAATAAAAACATCCGACGCTACTACTGCGATGACACAAAAATATAATGCATTGGAAGAAAGAGTTGCAACGCTTGAGAAGAAACATGCGGAGCGGTGGCCGAAGGATAGACCATTATTGTGGTATCCGGGTATAGACATCAATCCTGGTGTTAAAAAATGAATATATGTATGATGTGCCAATAAGTAGAATGCTATGTATCAAATGAAATAAATTGATCTTTACCATAAACGGAAAACTGTGTTTCATTTGTACCCAATCAGTAAACAGCTAAATGCAAATAATGAAGAGAGTGGCGATAGAGCGATGGTGGGATTGGTTGGTCGGGTTTGTTGTAGTGGGGAGGGCGGGGCTTAGAGAGCGATTGTGGGTTGGAATAGTTTGAGAGGGGAGGGTGGGACTTAGCTTCTAAGAAAGAATTATGTGAGAGGAGTGGGAGGGTGGGGGCTTGCTGGAGTGTACAAAAGCAGAGCTCCGTTCATAATTTCTTCAGTGTGACTTTCAGCAGCTAGCCGACCAGTCTCATTGCCCTACTCCGGACCAGTGCCACATCGAGTGTTTTTCTCTCCGAACTGATACAACTAGTGATCGGTAAGTAACAATTTCAATTTTATGAATTTGTCTAATTGTATGTTTTCTATATGTTTCAGAAATGGATTTCTCAAAGAATGAAGTTAATGCTGCCATTGACAGCATCATTCCTGAGCCGATGGAGGAGGGTGCCGCCATTGACGACTTCCCGGAGGTGTGCCAGGACGACCTCATCGGTATGCTGGACGAGGGGATCTTCCGAAATATGGTGCTGTCCCAACTCCGGGACCCAGAGATGGTGGCAGCCCCAACCCAGGAGGTGGAAGCTACCCCGTCGACATCAGCGGTGCCTTCCCAGAAAGTGATGACGAGGAAGCCGATCCCATCATCAACGGTACCTTCCAAGGAAGTGGTGACGACGGAGGCGATCCCGTCGACATCAGCGGTGTCTTCGCAGGAAGTGGTGACGACGGAGGCGACGGTACAACGCCGGAAACGTGCAGGTGGAGCTAGGCAAGGTTCGTCAAAGAAGAAGATGTCTGGCTTCCTTGACATGCTGGAGAATATCGAGAGCGAGGACGAATTCGAAGAACCAAAGCCCTCTACGAGCCGGCGGCCACCAGCCAAACGAGCGCCCAAAGCGAAGGTTGGTGTCATTGCGAAGTATCGCAAAGTATGCAATGATACCAATCCTCGAGCTGGGCCATGGCCAGTTTCCACGAGAGCTCCGGTACCCAGCATATCGGCTACACCTGCTGGAGCCTCCGCTGCCATAGTGGCTAGACCGCCACTTCCCATGCCGCCTGCAGTGGATGCTACCATGGAGGACAATGCTCCCGCGGCCGTCGTCACCGTCGCTACTACCGTTGCCACCGTCACTGCTGCCACCACTGCCGCCACCACTGACGCCACCGCCATCACTGCCGCCACCACCACCACTGCCGCCAACACCGTCACTGATGCCACTGCCACCACTTTCGCCACCACCACCACCGCTATCACTGCTGCCATCGCCGCCACTGCCACCACCACCACCGCTACGCTCATCGAAGGGGCTGACTCTGCTTCAGATGAAGAAGAGTACGTTCGAATTGAGCGGACCTTTCTTTCTCTCGGGAAGAAGATTGATGATGCGAAACGTGCCTGCCAAGAAAGTGAAATGGCCAAGGCACAAAACCAGCATCATCAACGAGAGATTTCCAGACAACGTGCTGAAATCATTCGACAGAAGGCTGAACTCCAAAGGCAAATTGCTGAACTTGCCAAGCAGGAGTCAGAACTTGCCGAGCGGGATTCAGAACTTGTCCGGGAATCTGAACTTCTTTCCAATAATTACCGGTTGGAATCCGAAAATTATGTGGAAAGGTACGCTCACTTCAAACGGGTCAAGGGGAGAATGGAAAAGTTAATCCGCCCCTTGGGCAAACTCTTCGATGAGTTCAAATAGGTTAAGTTAGTTGTAAGTGTTCAATAGTTTTTAAGTACATTTGTAAATTTTTTTTCAATAAATAGTTAGTTTATGAATGCAGATGAAATGAAACAAAAGAGTGTACATTCAATCGGTTTGGTACACATTGAACAATGCGTTGGTTGGGGCATTGCTCTTCATTTCATCTGAATATTTTGTTATATTAGGAAATATTTCGATGAAGTAGGTTGAGTTAGTTGTAGGTGTTTATTCCAATAGTTTTAAGTTCATTTGTTTATATTATTGTTTCAATAAATAGTTTATTAACGCAGATGAAATGAAACGAAAGAGTGTACATTAAATTGGTTGGGGCATTGCTCTTCATTTCATCTGAATATTTTGTAATTACATTATAAATGCGTATATAAATTTCATACTTCTCTACACGAACCTTTCAACAACAATTTGTATTTCCTTATCATATGAATCTCTTGCAGAAAAATGGCTTGCTTCATAATGAATTCAACAAGTATACCTTTTAGAATGTTCACAAATATCTTACATCGCTTTTCTCTTCCCACCGCTCTCCCCACCATTCTCCCCACCAACATTTTTTTGTATAAATACAATGCGAGACCAGAGTTCTATATCATTCTCTTCACGATGTCGATGAGAGCTGATTCAACTACGGAGCCAAGGAGTGTACCAACTTCGGAAGCAGCGACAGGACCTATCCAGGTTGAAGAAGTTAGTTCTTCAACCGATAGTGTCAATACTCGAGGGAATCTTGGGTACTTCGAGTATTTATCACAACAGTTTGGGTTTCCGGAAGGGTTCTTTGATAGGATGCAAGTGGATGGCTCTGATATAGACTCAATCAGTCTACCATCCACTGTAAGTTGGCCATCATCCATCGGGAGACCTATCAGTATCTCATCTGATACTGATGACGACGACTAGTCTACAGAGTGTAGACTCACAAAAACAGCCCTTTTCAGGGCTACCATTAAGAACTCAAAGTAGCTATCTCATAGTGAGATTCATTAGGTGATCACCTATTGAATATGCGTTATTACATATTCATGATCTAATGGATCACACATGTTCACAATATGTATAATTACTTGTCTGAGATGGTCCACAGAGTGTGGACTAACCCGAAAACAGCCCTTTTCAGGGCTACCATTATGAACTAAAACACAGTAGCTATCTCACAGTTAGGTATATTAGGTGATCACCTAATGAATATGCTATATCGCATATTATTGGTTCATTATCACGCAATATATAACAACTCTGTTGCAGATATCACAGACAAAATAAGATTAAAAATTCGAAAAAAAAAACTCACAATTCTCAGTTGTTCACGTCTCAGTTATAGTGTAATGTACACTTATGATGACATAAGGCGCTCGAAATATGTATTACCACCCGTAATGATACAATTTGGAAAAATAAATCAATAAAGGTTAGGTCAAGGTCATTTCGCGTGGTTGCTCCTTAGGTTAGTTTTTCAAAGATATTAATCGTACTCACAAAATAAGTTTTTAGGTAATCTCAATATGCGGTTAGCTGATCAGAGTATAAATTTTTCTCCTGAATTGCATGCAAAAGGAACTAATCAATGAGGGTTGAGTTAGACCAGACTCGAAATCATGGTGTATTCACGCTCATATATATATGTGATGAATGAATAAGAGTAATGATACTTATGGTTGATAATAGTATGTGTAGTGATTTGAAGTCGTAAAGAGTATTATTTATATCCCCAACTTCTATTGGGTTTACAATCTAGCGGTACGGTCAAAAAAATTTTTCGACCCGCGAATTAAATTAATTCGCGGCCGCGAATTAAAATAATCCGCGGATAAAACCGCGGATCCGCGGCCGCGGCCGCGGATTCGCGCATATTCCACCAATAAATCCGCGGGTCCGCGGCCGTGGCCGCGGATCCGCGGTTTTATCCGCGGAATAGGCGCGAATCCGCGGCCGTGGCAACGAAATCGCGCATCCGCGGAATAATTTCAATCGCGGCCGTGAAATAATTTAATACGCGGGTCGAAAAATTTTTGAAGCGGAGCGGAGCGACGCGGAGCGGACCTGGTTTTTTACGGTGGTCGCGGAACCACGGCTACATTCGCGAATCATTCGCGTTTCCGCGGCTTTTCATTCTGTCGCGGCAGCGGATCTACAACCACTGCGATCGCGGTTCCACGGTTGCACCCGCGTTATTAGTCCGAGTCAGAGTGTAGCTATTTTTTCATCTTTATTCCGCGAAGTTTATTTCATGGATTGTCGCGGTGGTCGCGGAACCGCGGCTACATTCGCGAATCATTCGCGTTTCCACGGCTTTTCATTCTGTCGCGGCAGCGGATCTATTACCACTGCGATCGCGGTTCCACGGTTGCGCCTGCGTTATTAGTCCAAGTCAGAGTGTGGGTATTGTTTCATCTTTATTCCGCGAAGTTTATTCCATGGATTGTCGCGGTGGTCGCGGAACTGCGGCTACTTTCGCGAATCATTCACGTATCCGCGGCTTTTCATTCTGCCGCGGCAGCGGATCCACATCCACTGCGGTCGCAGTTCCGCGGTTGCGCCCGCGTTATTAGTCCAAGTGAGAGTGTAGCTATTGTCTCATCTTTATTCCGTGAAGTTTATTCCATGGATTATCGCGGTGGTCGCGGAACCGTGGCTACATTCGCGAATCATTCGCGTATCCGCGGCTTTTCATTCTGTCGCGGCAGTGGATCCACATCACTAGAATTTCAATATTACAGCTAATAAGTGTGTGTACTCTACCATAGTCAAGAGGTGAACGAACACATTACAAATGTTACATACATTTATCTCATGTGTGTGAGATATCTATCTACTGTCTGTTTCTTTAATGTAGCCCTGAAAAGGGCTGATAGTTTTTTTTGACCAGTGGTCCAAGGTTAGTGGTGCAAAGGAGGGGCGTTATTGCAGATCATACATGTCTCGATATATCGATACTGTGTAAGCAGAGTGCTGCATGCTTTACACCTACTCCATAATAATTCAGAGAATGGTTGAGTCCTATGCTTATCTACGTGCTCATACCACCCACCATTGTTTACACGAAAAGCATAAAATTTAAAACACATGAGGCATAATTTCTCAATTTGTCCTGTAACAGTGGGAATTCTGACATAGCTCTCAGTCACACAGCACAACTCCAATGGATTTTCCAAAGTGTGATTCATATTCAGAACCTTGACTCTGCAAAATTCCACACCGATGGCCAAATCACCAGGTTGATTGGTCTCTGCATCGCATTCAATACCCTCGTCTTCAGAGTCATTAGGAATCTCTTGTTCGATGACGTCTTCAGCGACCTGCTCTTCACCCTCCAAATTGTTATTAAGGTCAGCATGTGCCAGAACATCTAACATTGCAGCTCTTTCTTCAGCCATCTTGGTTATATCCTTCGAATGCTCTGAATGAATGAGTGAAGTTTAGAGCCCGCAGCTATGTTTTATACGATCTGGTAGTGGTGGGGCGCCCCTCCACAAACTCTTACTGTATATATGTAGGGAGGGTTGGATTATTGGATTGAGTTCTGTCATTGCCACCAGTGAGTAACAATATGCCTTTTCCAAAAGAGTGGGATTCTAAACCGAAAGTGTGCATCTATCCCCTAGTGGTTGCTGGAGCTGCTCAGTGCTACAATTGTCAAATCACTCGACCCAAATCATACTTCAATCCATGTACCGGATTGTGTACCGAGTGTGTTTCACGAAATCCAGTGCCACAGCCCAAGCGACAAATAACTAACGAACAGGGAAACCATCTCAAGTGCTTCAAGTGTCACGAGAAAATTGAGTGCATCATCCTGGGCATTTGTAGAAATATTTGTAGAACTTGTGCGATAGAAGAGGTGCCACTTAAACAACGTTGCTTGCAGTGTGATAATTACACTATGGACTGTTGGAACCATATCTGTGCTGTTTGTAGAAGTAACTGGCAGCTATGTGAGAAAGTTGGTCAACTCCATCCCAACAGGAAAATCCACTTCAATCATTGCTGGTGTCTAACACATGACGAGCAAATCGAAAGGCGCCAAATACTAGGAGACCGTATTCCAACGTACACTGAAATTGGACCAGAAAGGCTTCCACATGCAATTTCCCAATAAATAATAACCACTGTTGTAATTATGATGAATAAATTGATTGAATATTATTACATTTGTGTCATTTATTTTTCAAATATAAAAGTTACCAATTGAAAGAGTTTCGAACCATATAAGTAAATGAAACAAACAAAGATTGGGTTATATCAAATTTATTGCAGAAAACATACATATATAAAACCAGTATACTCCTCCAGAGCTTTATTATTCACCATATAGATAATTGAAATCATTTTCATATAATTATTAAACCACATCTGATTCATCAATCCACGAATTATGCTCACTTGGAAGACCTAACCACTTTATATATAGTTTATTATTTTTTCTTCTCAACACCTTTTCCACTAGATACACGTCAGGATTCGCAGTTTTCAATAATTCTTCCTCATAAAAACAACCTCTTATGGGTTGACTATCCATATCTTCAAGAATATATGTAGTGGGGTATGTTCTGTTCACTTTAACGATTTTAAAGAGTTCTGTCGTATAGTTGGCTGTGAATCCCTTTTCAAATATGTTTTTATACTTGCTTATGCGTACAATATCATTCAATTGGAATTTGGGTGTACTTTGTTTCCTTCGGATTCCTCTGGTGGTTCTGAATTTTAATTTCGTGGTTGAATTAACATTTATAGGTTCTATACCAGTAGTACTATGCACCTTGTTGTTATATTTCTTCGTTATGATCGGAAGAATATCAATCCACTTGTGATTGCCCCTCATCGAAAATTCTTTGTAGAGCCATGTTTTGATTGTTCGAATTACCCTTTCTGCTATGGCTGCTTTTTTTGTGCTGAATGTTGAATAATGATTGATTTTATATTGTCGCATGAGAGAGGAAAAATTTTTATTGAAGAATTCTTTTCCTTGATCGCTCTGTAGATGATTTGGAGAAAACTTGGCTTGCTTCAGAACACGTTTCATTGCATTGGTTACGGTACTACCTGTTTTATTTTTAGTTGGCACTGTCCATAGATACTTTGAGTAGCAATCAATCACCACAAGGATATATCGATGACCTTTGTTACTTCTTGCGAATGGTTGCATTTCTGCTAGATCTATTTGCCATAGATCTGCAAACCCTTTGATGGTAGTTATTCTTCTTTGAAAATTACGTCTTACAGAGCCATGCAACTCGTTGACGACTTGTCGCTTTACATCACTCATTCCATTATCCATTCTTTCTTTCGAGTGCAAATGAAAAATAAATCTGGTAATGTTACTTCATTGAATAATGAGGCGAGAGTGATTTTTATTTGTGAATGTTTCAATATATTATACCTTCTTCACGCAATTCCTCAATTATTGAAATTATTTCATTATTGTGTCCAGTATGACCAGCTGCCTTTGAAGATAGTAATAGTCGTAAGCGAGCAATCAATTCCTTGGGTGAGTTCCAGTAGACATAATTCGCTGGTTTGGGATTATATATTTTCTGTATTTTGTTTCGATTGACTGTTCCACCAATTTTAGTTCCATCCCTCATTGGATAATGAGTTGAGTCTAGTATAGGTTTGATAACTTCGCGAAATTTCTTGGAATTCGTATATCTGAAACCATTCTTCAATTGGTATTGTTTGAATGGAGCATTCGTTAGTTTCAATATCTTTGAATATGTTTGACGAATCTGTTCATCGTCAATATTTTGTGGATTCTTGAGGAATATTATATCATATAATTCTGAGCTGCCAGGAAATTGATATTTTCTCGTTTTATTGGTATTCCAAAATACTATGTTTCCATCATTGAAGTGAACCTGAAGATTTCCCATTTTTAGTTTTTGTGTGATAGGATCCATTCGTACGCCAAATGTTGCATCATATGCCACATTTCTACTTCTGATATTTCTCAAATGTTTTTTCAATACATCTTCAAGACTTTCATCTACATTGGATGGAGAATTGAGATCTGAAGAACTGATGCGTGATGATGATGGCGGTGTTTCAAAGAGGCTCGCTGCAATTTCATCTTTTATTGTGTCTGACTCACTGTCTGTAGATGATACACTACCAGAAGATTGATTCTTTCCTATTGGAGTACTCGTGGCGTGAAATGGAGTAGTCTGAAAGTTCACTTGATTGTTGGATAACTGTGGTGTTTTCGATGAAGTAGCATTCGATGATAAAACATTCAATGGTTTCGTTATGGGTTCATAAAGTTTTTCCAATGCCATACGATTCTCAATATTACCATGCTTGATTGAGTTGAATTTTTGTCTGACAGCTTCTGTTGTCTCAACTAGTTGACGTTTCAAATGCATTTCATTGCTCGCATTTCCAGCTACAGAACCAATGTTTGTCTTCATATTTTTTTGTTATCATATACGAATTCACTGAAGTGATCTCTATACAATCCAATGATCGATTGAAGTTGAATAGCATCATCATGGATATATAAAACTATCGAATCCCTTGCGATATCTACCTTCATGTATTTTTCTATCCTTGTCAATGACTAGAAATCCATATTGATCTTCCCAACATTTAACACACATCAATTGAAACTGTTTGAATGTCACATCGGGTGACACATGATCTGAATAAATATGGTGTAGGTTTGTCTCATCTTGCTTGAACATTACAATGAAATTGGTATTATCACGCACTAATTGCTTTGGCACTCGTGAATATGTCTGTGCAAGATAAAAACAATCAACATCTTTATGACGTCCCATACAGAAGTATGATCTTATGATATCCTGCTTTTCACATATCACATCATCGAAAATGAAAACAGAATTTGGTTTAGCATCGGAGGGTTCCACTATTTCCGCATTATTGCTGAACGTATAAAATCCTAACCCTTTAATAGGTTCCAACACATTTTGTAGGAATTTATACTTGGGTTGATTGAGTGATTTTGAATAGAGATATACATTTGCGAATCGCAATCCTTGTGGATGTGTTAAGAGTGATATCATTGCATTGGTCTTTCCACAATTTGAAGGTCCAATAATGAGTCCTCGAACTGATGATGGAAGTAGTGGGCCATGTCTTAACAATACCTGCCCATTCAATCCACACCCAAATTTCTCATCTAGATTGTCAACGACAAAATTTTCTTTCTGTTTCACAATGCGCATCGTACCACGGTTGGAGACTATGTAAATGGAAAAATGTTATGAGCATCTCATTTAAATGTGTACCATCAAACGATACGGACGTATCGATAGTAGAAGTCAGAGTAAAGAAGGTTTTGGATTTGTGAATAAATTAATAAATACACTTCCATTCGAATTACATATACCTGGCGGTTATCAATATTGTGGACCCGGTACGAAACTGAATGAACGTTTAGCACGCAACGATCCTGGCATCAATAAATTAGATATTGCATGCAAAAAACACGACATTCAATATTCGAATCATCCATCAGATCTCACAGCGAGACATATAGCAGATAAAGAACTAGAATACGCAGCTTGGGATAGGGTTAAATCAAAGGACGCAAATATTGGAGAAAGGGCAGCTGCCCTACTGGTCACCAATATTATGAAAGCGAAGAGACATTTGGGTATGGGCTGTAATAGTTCCAACAAGAAGAAGGTTAAGAGAAAACCATCAAGGAAAAATAAAATAAAAAAAGTTGCATTCGGTGCTGGAGTGGTTAGTAAAGTGCGAAATGTATTGAAAAGATCTGGTGGGGATCAGTTTGTGACGACTGATAGAAAAAAAGCTATCACTGTGGCATTGCAAGCAGCACGTAAATATCTTAAAGCTGCCGGTGGTAAGAAAAAAATTCGCACACCTCGAATAATTCCAATTCCCAAAATTGGTGGGATTTTGCCATTGATTCCGATTTTCGCCGGACTTTCTGCACTCGGAAGTTTAGCAGGTGCAGCTGCAGGAATTACCAAAGCTGTGAATTCGGCAAAAGCAAGCAGAGCAGCTCTCATTGAAGCCAATCGCCACAATAAAACAATGGAGGCTGTAGCATTAGGTAAACGAGGTAGTGGAATATATCTTAAACCTTATCGTAAAGGATTGGGATTATATTTGAAACCATACAAACCATCGCAATCATACAAGTCAAAAAACTAGTAGATTCCCTACCTCTGAGGCCTCTCACCGATTTCGATCTCAATTATTATGCACAGAAAATGAAAATTCCACACTTTCGTGGTGTTTTTATGCGTGACAGATTACCTTCTTCAAGGCCAAAACTGTATGAGACAGCTATTGTCAATTTGGATAAAATAAGTGGTCCTGGAACACATTGGGTGGCATACAAGAAATGTGGCAAAGAAGTCACATATTTCGATAGTTTTGGAGATTTGCCCCCACCAATGGAATTGATTCGATACTTTCGAAAATATTCGGGAGTGAAAATCAAATATAACTATGATCGCCAACAAAAATTCAATACAGTCTTCTGTGGTCATTTGTGCCTAAAGTTCCTCTCTGAATCAATTCGCAAATAAAAAATGGATACAACTCCAACAATGGATCGTGAGGCTATCAAGAGAATGGGATATTCATTGAAGATGTATTCTAAATATCGCACCCTAACAAAAATGGATAGCATGATGCTTGCCAATATGCCTAAGGAAGTTATAATTGCCTGTGCTGCACATGAGATTGCAAATGTTTGGGAAAAATTACCAAAACATCTACAAGATGATATCGACATAATGAAGTATCAATACTGCTATGAACACCACTCTGACGAAGAATCTAATTCAAATTCTGATGTGAATGATGGTCCCATGCCTCGAAAAATTTTCTGCTGCTATTGCAATGTAGAGGATATGAGTATTGGTGTCAATAAAAACAATATTCATTTGAACGCGCTGCCCAAAAAAAAGTGTGGATTATTGCAGATGTGTTGTAGACAACAATAAATTGAAGTGTCATTTGTAAAATACATCAGTCATGTCGCGGAAGTTCGAACTACAAGCTGTCGGGACGAGTGTCTTAAGTGCAGACTTTTTTCCACCTATCGAATTGGATAGAAACAGCCGTTATGGACTAGGACTATTGGGATTCTATGGATGCAACACAATCAATAATATAACTGAAGAAAACAATTTAATCAGATTCAGACTTAGTGGTGACGACTCACCCATGCTACAATTACACACCATTGAAATTCCATGTGGTGCTTATGAAATAGAAGAGATCAATGCAGTTATACAGAAAAATATAATGTTCAGATTGTTTCATGACAAAAAACCAATCGATATTACTGCAGATGATATTTTCTACCTACATGCCAATAATAATACGATGAAATGTGAAATGCGATCAAAATATGAAATTGATCTGACACATCCAAACTCTATTGCGAGCATGATGGGATTTGGCCATAAAATATTTCCACAGAATCAAATACATGAATCCTCACTACCGATTAATATAACGATTGTGAGACTCATCCGTTTGGATTGCAATATAATTTCTGGTTCATATATAAATAATGAAGAGTCCCACATTCTTTTCTCATTCGATGTTGACGTCGAAGCTGGATACAATCTCACGAAAGAACCACACAATATTATATATATGCCTGTCAGCCCAGAAGGACGTCAATTGATTCACAATATAACAGTGCGTATTTTGGATCAGAAAAATAAGCTCGTGGATTTCGGAAGTGAAGAAGAGATCTTTATCGTTTTGGAATTGAAAAAAATCGATTGAATTCTATTATGGGTTTTTGTTTCAATAGAAGAAATCATCAACGATTTGAGCAAATCGAAACCAAAAAGGAATGCTCAACCGCAAAAAAGGTCATTCCAAAAGTGTTCGCTAAACAGTCAACACGTCACCACCTATCTGTAAGAGACCTCAAATTCTTGAAATCGATAGGATTGAAAGTAAGGAAGTAACAATGGTGCATGAAACAAATAGTGAAAAGTTGAATATATTCGATGAACCGGTGCTCGATCATTCCCTCATAAGTTTACATGAGCACACATATAAACCATATGGCTCGCCCCTATTCAGGAATTCAGATGAAATTCGAATTGCAATCAATAATCAAGATGTCATTCTTGATATTGCAGAAAGTTTCATTTACATAGAGGGAAAATTCACACCGGAGGATGCAACGAAACCATGCTATTTATCGAATAATGCAATGGCTTTTCTGTTTGATGAAATTCGTTATGAAATGGGTGGAGAACAAGTGGCTGTCATCAGAAAACCTGGAATAACCTCTACAATGAAAACCATGATTTCATTTGGACAATCGCACGCTAACACCTTACTGACTACAGGCTGGGGTCTTTCAAGATTCAAACAGGACATATTGGATACAACCAGTCATGTATTCAGTGGCAAATTACCGCTGAAATATCTGATGGGCTTTGCCGAAGATTACAATAAAAGTATCTTGAATGCCAAACAAGAACTAATTTTGATAATCGCTCGTACCTTCAACAACTCATATATAGGTGAAGTTGATGCTAATTTGGAAATAAATAAAATCGAATGGAGAATACGACACATAGTACCAGAGGATAAGCACAAACTCAAACTTTTGCATAGAATCAACAAAAGTGGTCTGAATGCGAAAATTAAGTTGGCCTATCGTATGTGGGACTTGTATGAACTCCCTTCATTACGAGCTACATCTTCAGACATATGGGCCATAAAAACAACCAATGCTTTGGAAACACCTCGTTTCATTATAATCGGATTTCAAAATACCGCAATATCTGAAAACCGAGCAGAGGACATCACGAAATTCATAACAGCTGACATCAATAATATTCGGGTATACTTGAATTCTGAAGTATATCCATATGAGCGTTGGAATTTGGATTTTGACAAAAAACTAGATTCGTCTGCATACTATGCTTATGAGAACTTTCAACGTAGTTATTATGATAAAGATATGAGTGAACCTCTAATGGATATTGGACAGTTTCGAAGCAATCCACTCTTCATAATCGATTGTTCACATCAACCGAATGCCACAAAATCCTCAACTATCGACATAAAGGTTGAATTTGAAACCAGGAAGGCCAAATTTCCAGACAACACCAAAGTATATGCACTCATTTTGCATGATACATTTCTAACGTACAATGCATTGGATGGTTCAGTTCACAGCAGATATTGACACTTATTGATACTTTTAATTGATTATATATTTTTTTCATTATATCTTTGTACTCGTTTTCTTTTCTCTTCATTTATATTTTAATTTATAATAATTTTCTCAATATTGTATTAAAGGGAATTGAATAAATCAACATGAAAAGTTTATACTTATGTGTTTTATTTGCCCAGGACTTTTCGGTTTCAATTTTGGTTATAGATTTGATGTGATACTGTAATGATGTTTATAGAGTAAGATCCCAGAGCAATCAGACATAACTTATTTTCACACGGATGAAACCTGAAGTTTTCAGTAGCGTCTCGTGTGCCTTGAATACCTACGCGCTTTGTGGAACTTGCCGAGTGACACCTGGGCAGGTACCAGGTGAGAAAGGTAACTAAAAATAAGAATTATTTTACTTAAATTCACATGGCTGATTTTTATATATGTCATGTAGAATATTATTTTAAAGTAATATCATAAGTGTCAGACACTTTTGATGGACCAGAGCTTTTATCAGACGCTTTTAAGCTACCCAAAAAATAAATGAACTTTACTTATTTTTACATGTCTGATTTTTTAATATGTTATTGAAGTATTCATTTAAAAGTTATATTCAATCAGTAAGACAAATTAGAGTGACCAAACATCCCCTAAGACAAAAATTATTCAGCCAGAAGTATGAGGGCGAGAGTACTATGCATGCGCTTCAGAGTGAATGAGACGTCCATAATAACTCGGTTTCCCTTCTCAAACTCACCATCTGTTTCAATCTACTGTGTATGTGCTGTTTGTGTGTAATATAACTTATAGTATACAGTATAGTCAGTGTTGTTTTTTAAGGCACAATTGTGCCAAAAGGGGCACTATGGTAAGCACTTTGAGAAATTGGTCGAAAACGGGCACAATTTTAAGATTCCGTATTTTCGTGGTTCCGTGGTCATTTTCACTTGTCTAAATTCTCACTTTTCATTTCATTTTCCTCAACAATCCTGTTTCCTGTTAGTATGAAATTTAAAAATTATGATTTCTATGCAATATATACATGATTTCTCAACGTTCAGATTGGTAAACATTAAAAAATGGAGCTTCATGTAGTATTTGATATGCAATTGATGGAATTCCGCAGGTTTCTGGGGCCAAAATTGCCTCCTTTGGGGCTTTGGACAAACCGTCTACTTTTTGCGAGGACAAACGCTAACTCGAATGTGACTCAAGTGGCAATTTTTCATATTTATAATATATTATTGAATATATTTATATTTTTACGATGCAGAAAAACTCAAAGTCGTCTCCACAATTTAATATTTGAAAGGTGTTCAGTACGGTGATTCAGTACATGTTTCGAACCTACATAGGTTCATCATCAGCTGAATTTACATTGAATTCTACAATAAAGGAAGAGTAATATAATATTAGTTGATAAATGAAGTATAAAATTTACTTACATGGAGATGAAAAAAATAGCAAATTCACATGGTGAAGTTCAAAAGGACATAAAAAATTTGGTTGGGTTAGGTTATTTTTCTAATATTGCATATTGGGCATAAGGGCTCCAAGCCCCCCAATCTTTAATGTATTTATGGTGTTAGGGATGTCCCAAATTCCCCTAATATCAAATTAATCATAATTGTCACTACCAAATTTTTTATGTCCTTTTGAACTTCACCATGTGAATTTGCTATTTTTTTCATCTCCATGTAAGTAAATTTTATACTTCATTTATCAACTAATATTATATTACTCTTCCTTTATTGTAGAATTCAATGTAAATTCGCAAAAAGTAAACGGTTTGTCCAAAGCCCCAAAGGAGGCAATTTTGGCCCCAGAAACCTGCGGAATTCCATCAATTGCATATCAAATACTACATGAAGCTCCATTTTTTAATGTTTACCAATCTGAACGTTGAGAAATCATGTATATATTGCATAGAAATCATAATTTTTAAATTTCATACTAACAGGAAACAGGATTGTTGAGGAAAATGAAATGAAAAGTGAGAATTTAGACAAGTGAAAATGACCACGGAACCACGAAAATACGGAATCTTAAAATTGTGCCCGTTTTCGACCAATTTCTCAAAGTGCTTACCATAGTGCCCCTTTTGGCACAATTGTGCCTTAAAAAACAACACTGACTATACTGTATACTATAAGTTATATTACACACAAACAGCACATACACAGTAGATTGAAACAGATGGTGAGTTTGAGAAGGGAAACCGAGTTATTATGGACGTCTCATTCACTCTGAAGCGCATGCATAGTACTCTCGCCCTCATACTTCTGACTGAATAATTTTTGTCTTAGGGGATGTTTGGTCACTCTAATTTGTCTTAATGATTGAATATAACTTTTAAATAAATACTTCAATAACATATTAAAAAATCAGACATGTAAAAATAAGTAAAGTTCATTTATTTTTTGGGTAGCTTAAAAGCGTCTGATAAAAGGTCTGGTCCATCAAAAGTGTCTGACACTTATGATATTACTTTAAAATAATATTCTACATGACATATATAAAAATCAGCCGTGTGAATTTAAGTTGAATAATTCTTATTTTTAGTTACCTTTCTCACCTGGTACCTGCCCAGGTGTCACTCGGCAAGTTCCACAAAGCGCGTAGGTATTCAAGGCACACAAGACGCTACTGAAAACTTCAGGTTTCATCCGTGTGAAAATAAGTTATGTCTGATTGCTCTGGGATCTTGGACTATTACAAGAACAAATATATTCAGAAATAGAAATTGTTATCTGAACGGATGACGCGATATGTGTGGTTTTTTCTTCTGAACAAGGTTCCACCTTAATAGAAGTATGGAGCCATACCGTCAGTGTTATTGTTTCATTGGATAGCTATTTCTCCACGAACGAGGTTACCACCTCCTGTGGATTTCTCTGTATTTATTTTTGGAAATTTGTGCTTTCACCATTGTTGTTATTATTATCATTATTTTTGGAAAATAAATACTATTATTATCATTATTATAGAAGTGAAAACGGTTTTGGATATCACTCACACTCAAAGCTCATATCGCAAGCAATTTCAAACTCTTCAGAATAAAAAAATTGATAATCTAATTTCATCCTGAAGATGTTGATCTTATCAGAGAACGCGCGTCGAGTGCGAGTGATATCAGTTTGGTGTTGGGGTAATTGATCTCTATAAAGCTTTTTTATATCAGAACTGAATTTTTGAATCGACCATATCACTCCATTCTTGCGATGTTTTGTAGGAACAAACACGTATACGATACCTTTCTTTGAGTATTCAAGAAAATATTTCTATATTTTGAGCGATGCTGTCAAATAGTCGTTTGATTTCTTACCGATGCGATGCTGTGATTACTCAGGATCCCTCATTGAGAAAAAACTTCGATTCCATTTTTCAGAGTCCAGGAATAAAACTTTTCAAAAAGTAAGAGGTCAACAAGCATCATATTATTGATGGGGAGTTGCTTATTTAACAACTTTTTGAATTTCTATACAGAAATTTCTTCTTTAGTTTTCGAATGAAGTACATCCCGATTCCAGACTTATAAATTGTCAGATTCGCATGCAGCACAAATCTGAACTATTATCAATTCACACAAAATATTTCTCACTGTATGAATCACTGGAGTTCTTGACAGTAGACTGCAACGAAAATAAATAATGTATTATTGGTGTAACAACTGGAAAAGTGTTTTGAGACACACAAGTTATTTATGGTTCAGTTGTCATTCCTGAAAGAGGTTGAAAGAGTAACGGCGACATAAATCGTGAAGTGAAGCCACCTGGGAGAGAAATAATACTATAGTGTGCTGTTCTGAAACGTTGACATGCTGAACCATTTCAAGAGTAAGAATCCGTCCAGTTTATAACGATTCGATAAGCATGGTCCTAAATTTCTCAGAGGTGGATCCCCACTGGAGTTCAAGTTACTACCGACATTTTCCTTTTAATAACTCCTCTAACTTACGGAAGAGAAACTCTCCCACGTTCCATTGTACTTCAGTTAGTCTGTTCCGAAAACCTGCATGAAAAAGAAAAAATTAGGGATATTATAGAAGATCGACCTGTATTTTTATGGATAATTAGATGCATGAATCTGAGTAGGCGGTGGGGCTTTTTTTTTAGGGGATGGAAGTGGTAATCGTGGATTGGCGCTTCCTAAGCCACATGCGTTTTTTTTTATTCCAGAAACATTCCTCCCGAAATATTGCTTCACCCTTGCAAAATTATAGGAATATTTTTTTTCAAATGAGGAAACCTCCTCGACTATGGCCTGCATGTACGAGATGTAGGAATAATCGTTCTCTAATTATCACGTGCATTCAAATCTACCCCATGACATGACTGTAATTTCATGCACCTCATTGGTTCAAAATAAGATATTCAATTCTACTTTTTGGCACGTTCCATCGAAACTATTTCACAGATGTTAATCTGACACATTTTTGCATATTTCGCCTTTTCAGAGTGAAAACAAAATAAACAAATGTGGGAGCATAGAAATAGTATATTGCAGCGTTTGGAAGTCAATTTTTATGGTGGATGAACTTTAGCTTTTTATCCCATTGGGTTGATAACGTACCACAATCAGAGAAAATGAAGAATTACTGCAAGAAGACTTTCAGTCAACCTCATTTTTCAATTGTGGTAGTATATGGTGTCATTACAAAAAAAGAGGTGCTTTGAGTGACGAGTATGGAGATTCTGATGAAAAATCCGTAGGAGAGTCCGCCAACCGCGAGAGCAACAAAAGCACATTTTCTTTGAATTGCATATGGTATATTTTGAAATGTGGAAAATGCCAAACTTTGGATACTACCACTTTTACTAAAAAAAATTGTTGTTCTAAAATTGTTCGTTTTCGTTAACCAGCTGACGAACGTCAACCCTCAGAAGTCGAAACTTGTGCGAGCAATGGATCAACGAGGCCTTACCTTTTAACGTGCGATTACCCAGCACGGTGGCCCTGGGTAGTACTCAGAACCGTATTTTCTAGATCAATAACTTTTCCATCTGCATACAGTTGGAAAAAATTCCCCAAAGAGGAAACTGAGTATTCCATATGAATCTAGATATCATTACCACGTTGGCGTTTTACATTTGTGAAACAGTTTCATAGATTCTTTCAGGGAGATGTCCAGTGACACCTCTTCATTTTTACACTTATTTATGAATCATCACGTGCTAGGAAAATTGAGAAATGAAACTTCCAGTATTTCTATGTCACTTATATTTGTCTTTCTTCAGTTTCGTCCTATAAACTGTTCATAGTATTCGTTTGATATGGGACGAAACTGTAGTAGCGTTGGTTATAAAAATTATTAGTGAAATACAAAACTAAAAAGTTTTTATTCGAATATTTTTTTGGGGGGCAGAAATATTCTGAAATTGATTTTTTTGGATCTCTCCTCCGGGAAATAAAAAAGAAACAGCTTTGAAATCTATCGCCCTGACGCTAATCAGGGTCAGTCCATTTTCATAGTTGAAAATACCACAAACCTCGAGACATTACTGAGATTTGTGAAATATTATTGATAAGTTAAACGCACATTTATCAAAACTATACCAAAATATACATACATATGTACATATTTTCAACATCTAGGTAAATATGTGACATTAACCGATTATGACAAAAGTGACATTTTTTGGAAGCTTCATGGAGTTCGTCTATTCGCAAAGCCTAATTGAAACACAAAATGCGTTCAAATCAATTTTGAGAAAAGTCATTTCTTGTTAATTTCATGAGGTTATTTATAACGATTGTTAATAATATAGTATTCAGACCTGGGCAAAAGAAAAAATGTCTCTCTCGAGACATAGGTTACCTCGGCTTCCAGCCTCGAAAAATGGTTTTCCCTCGAGAGAATCGATTTAATTTCTGCCTCATTATGCACAATATTTACTATTTCCTATAGTCTGCCAACAAACGAAAAACGTAACATTGAAGAGCAATTTTTTCGAATCACATTGCAATATATACTTTGTTAGGAATATGTTATGTATACAGATTATTATTAGGCGAAACAATTTGCCGATCACACGGCAATTTCCCTACTCCGTCTTCTTCTTCTTCTATATATATATATATATATGTATATATGTATGAAGTGAAAACACCAACACACGAGAGTAATGGCAGAAAACTTGTGCAATATACAGCTCATCCAATACATCTTGGCAAAGAATAACTGATGACGTATATATCCAGCAATCTCTGTGAAGTAAGATAAAAAAACACCAAACAACACACTGTGTTTATTCCTAGTAGGTATTTTTTCCTTCGTCATGGTCTGCACTACCAGTGTGTTCTGTAAAAGTAGCTGAGTTTGTGCCAGGATAGATTGGATAAGCTATATATTCTCTGTTCGTTACGTAAATATCACTTCCCATGGCTTTGTGACGAATACATTTTTAAAAACGTCCCTGATACAATTCGACTAGAAGATAAACGACAATTTTCGACACATGACGTATGTTATTTTGCAAACCAGCAAAAACAATTTATGACAAACGACTCTGCGGGCATCTCCAGATGCAATCGCCTCTGAAACGGCAAAAGTAATAGAAATTCCCTGGTGGGAGTTTTTTTGTTTTCGTTCAACTCTTTCGAAACCGTATCAAGTGCCAGCAGTCGGTGATTGATGATGAAGTCTCGCTACGGTAGTAGTCATCAATCGCTCATTTTGCATACGGATTGCAATTTAATCTAATTGATTAATGGTCCTCGTGTTATTTTAATATTAGAGCCTTGATTGTTTCGTCGAAATTCCGAATATTCTATTTGTGCAATGACTAATTGATAATGGTAGTTATTGTTCGTTCAGGCATTGGTTGATTCAGCTCAATTATTTTGAATGGAAATAAAGCTAGGAGTGCGGACCAGAATTGACATTCAAATTTGAATGCAACCAGAGAAAATGGGAACATATGGGTCGATTGGATCTTCCAGGTTTGTTTTTTGTTCAGGAAATGTTCAAGAAGTTCGGTTTAGCATCATGATATTTTTTCTCAGAAGTCTTCTTAAGACTAGGGTCAGAGAACACTACAAGTTTGGTGTTCTGTGCTAGGATCTAGGCCTTGTTATCAACTGCCTACGCCACTCCACAGGAGTAACATTATTATTCACAGTACCATCAGTCATGAAATGTGGCAGACACATTTCTCAGTGTCCCATTGGAGAATCGAAGTGAGGACCCTTCGAACGAGCACAAAACAATTGCGCCAGGTCTTTGTTCAAACATCAGAAAACTCGAATTAATTTTTCTTCTCATTAAAATGCTTACTTCATGAGGAGAAAGTGTGTCGAGTGCGAATTATATCAAATGGAGAAGATTGAAAATCGAATCAGCCAGAATGACTTCGAAAATTTTGACAAAAACAAAAATGAGAGCAACAGGTCTGTAATTAATAATCTCGCTAGTATTCCCAGATTCAAATATAGAACAAATTCTGAATATTTTTTGGACTTTCGGAACCCATACTACTGATTCCATAAATTTTAAACAAATTAGAGTGGCTCCGACAAAAATTCTATATAGTCTTCAATTACCTTTACAAGGATATTAGCGGGAGCACAATCCATTATTTTATTGCTACCTTCACACTTTTACATTTACCTCCCCTTTTATTCTTTCTTTCAGAAGTGTTATGTATGAACGCTTCCATCTATTAGCATTCCTCGAAGTAAGAGTAGAAGATTAATTTAAAGTGAAAGTTTAGTCCAAGAACCAGGCATAAGTTTCGTCATAATTTATATGAATCTCAAACTCGGTTTGAAATGTTATAAATAAACATTTCTCTCCATTTGTTTCTACTAAACAGTATTCGTGTAGGCGCCATTCATACAAACGACTTCTGTATGTTACCAATGATCAGTGGAATAATGAACTATACGGATAGGAGATATTCACTTGCTATTTCCATCATCAGGATGAAGCGCCAATACGAGTGTTTATAGGACAGGATTTTGAAAGTATATGCGATTGTATGTTTTAAATCACGAAAATCCTTGCATTTTTTATCCGTTCGAACTGTATATTCGTAAAATGTAGCGAAATTTATTTGCGCTTCTTGTAGGAGAAACGGATAGTTTTGTTTCCGGCTGATAAATGGTGACACAACGGTCAGCTTCACTTGTTTGTTTCATTACTACAGTGAAATTCACTTTTGGGCACAGGCTAGTGCTAGTGGTGTAATAGTATATTATGCAACGATCGTGTAATGATGGTTATTAATATATGAGCATAAACCGGGATACGAAACGAGCCGAAGGTGAGTTTCGTATGGTTTATGCGAGTGTATTAATAACTATTACATGAGAGTTGCATACGCTATTTTATCTACACCCAATAAATAATGAAGAACTAAAAATATTATAATATTAGGTATTTATATTGAACACAATAATAGTGGGTAATCAATCGTATTTCTTTGAAAAATTCTACAGAATTATAATTAATTATATAACCACCGAAAATACAACAATGAGAAGAAAAAAAAATGAAAAAAAGTCTTTGCCGAGGTCTGGAATTGAACCCGGGACGTATGTGATCACTGCCCGCGCCGCTGACCATTCGGCCATGAAAGCACAATCGACTTCAACGAAAATAACAACATATGTGTTGCATTTGTCAAATGAAAAATATAATCCTTTCGATTGTATTTTTTTCTTGTCTAAGACATCTGTGGAGTCGCTGGTAATTCTTCTATATCACTGCTATAAAACATTTTCATTCGATCATCGAAAATTGACTGAATTCTTCAAAAATTCAATACCTACTGATTTTGACTTGACAAACGTCAAAATGCAAAGCTTGCACATCATGCTTGATTGAAAAATAATGGGTTTCTATTGGTTGAAAATCTGTATCGTAATGAAAATCTGTATCGTAATGGATTTCATTATAAAACGGGTGGTGGGCATATAAGTGTATCATCAGAGTACGGGTGTAGATAAACTTAAGTTATAGAACTATCTCAAGCGTGTTGGTTTCCTCATCAATGAGATAAAATCATGCTCTCAGCAGTCGGTTATTCGAGACACACCATGCTAGAGATTAAGTAAGCTGCGCGAACCTGATGGCATAGAAGTATTCAAAATCACATCTAAAATATTCGACAATGAGATAAGTGTTCCATAATACAGTATGTCACAGTCGAATAAAGCGATATCAATGCATATTCAGTCGGTATTTCATTTGAATTACAAATATCCTCTCCAGATACTATTACAATGTTTCAGCTCTACACAATAATATCAAACAGCAGGTCTCGTTGACATTTCAGCGATATCGCCTCACTGAATATTAATTTCAGTCTGTAGCGAAGGGATCAAGGCGAATGCTCGGAAAGATTAACTCTCGAAGGTTACGCCAAGCGTATTAGTACCATGTGAATGAATCGATACTGAGGATTAGACAAATTGTTCATCCCAATAATTATTGTGGAATAGCTATTCATCGCAGATGTAGACTACTGTATTATTGGGTCGTGAAAACTTCTTTGACTTTCGTGGATAGGTATGGCTGCACGTTTCCAAAGACTAGCATTCTCTTGTGCACCCATTTCCCATGCAAGTAGCACACATATACGTATTTTGAACCAATATTGGTACAATATAACGGAATCATCGGTTGATTATTGTAAGTAACATATCAACCCTAAATAAAATGAACAATCGGCGATAACGCTTCATATATGGATTGATGAAAGAATATCGATATGTTAGTAACCTAACCGAATAATCACCCGAAAAGTATAAGGTACATGAAAAATTCATATCACGGCTTTAATCCTCTAGTCTGATGACATAATGATGATTCATAGCTTTACTACACTAATAATTTCTTCCTAGGTATAATTCTTCCATGTATCTCATAATCGATTTTTCATGTAACTATCTCTCAATCTATATCTCCGGTTCTACAAGCTGCGTGTATAGTTAATCGTTTGCCAACAGCACTTGGTTCAATAAGGAGATACGAACTACATAGGCATGGTGATTTCGAATAATATTCTTGACGTTGTATGATGAAAAGTTATTTTTATTTGATTTCAGGAAATGACTGGCTCAAAGTTTGCGTGATCTTCCGAAAGATCAGTCTTTTAAGTGGAATTGAAAAGTGAATATCACTCTGCAAAAATTTCGTGTAATTTAGCACTGACATTCACTATATATGGATATTTCAGTTGTGAATATGTACATTTTTCTAGTTACACGTCAGAAAGAATATTGCATTACCAATATCGCTATTCCAATTTTCAAAAGACATGCCATATCATCATAGAAACTACGATATTAGTCATACATTTTAGACTTGATATTCACGTTATGAAGTTTGTTCCAACAACACATTTGACCGATCAGAAACTGGTCAGAGGCATGCCTAAAATATATATCGCGGTCCAATATTCATTATACATGCTTCTGACTTTTTCTGATCGGCGAAATGTGTTGGTGAAACAAACTTATACTCACATCTGAAAATTTTGGTTTCAATATAAGTACAATATTTAGCCAATATTTGCATATATGTGTTAGAGAACTGTTGGAATGCCATTATTTTGTGGTGAATGGATTATTTCTTCGTAGTTTTTTTGGGTTTAAACCTAACAGAATCTGAAAAAATAAGAATTTATATTGGAACTGTTTTTTGATTAACGCAGTAACTTTTCCGGGTAGATTGAAAATCTGGCCTGCTGCACTTGTATAGATTCCAATGTTGATTCTTTTTTTTCCTTCGTATCACAGTATCATGTCGATATTGATAACTTGATATTCTGTTCTCAATGTGAATTCATGTTATTCCAACAATGATTTTTCCAGTTACGATATATTATATTGGCCTAACCTGAAATTTAAATAAAGTCAATATGATAATGCTACATGACCTGGGGGATTGAACAATTTGAAAATATTTTCATAAATATGAAAACTTCGATGATTTGTTTTGATGTGATGCAGTATGGAAAAAGTTGATAATTATCGAATACATTATAAAACCATATTTCACAAAGTATCGCGTACAATATCTAAAATTTGTTAAATATAACTGAAATGAAAAGAGCTGATGATATTAATTTCAAATAAAATTACCCTAAACTGCTCAGTAAGTTCGAATTTGTTTCAGAATATCACACATTATCTCACTCATATTTTTTCTATAGAAAGTCTGATGAAGAGCCTTCAATTTGTGCAAAACATCCAAGATTTGGATCCTTGTTCCATTTTGTAGCATTTCTAGTTTCTTCTAGGGAAGTTTTATCATAATGAACTTCAAAAAGTCGTTTTTCAAATTAATTTCAATTCATGCACGCCTTAGAGAGCTGGATAATGTCGTGGTACCAGAATAGTTTGCACGAGCATTATGAATTCCAAACTTCAAACAATTAATTAATTCAGAACACGGGAAACTATCCACGAAACTTTCCGATCGCTTTTTTGTGAGTAACAGGAATGGATAATTCCGCCGAAATATGAAATTGGGGGCGGAAAATGAATTATTAACGGCAACTCTGTCTATAACAAATAGGCGGTTAGGGACTGAGCGCTGACATTTTGCAGGATAAAGTTTCGTTTAGCTCCACTCCTAAAATGTGTCGCTCGCACCGAAAGCACGTACTTTGGTGTGCTTTTGTCGCACGATTTATACAGAAATTTACAAAACTTGACCCAAACTATTATAAATTGAATCGTGCAAAACGGGATGTAAATTGTGGATCGGGTAGAGACGGGTAATTGCTGAAACATTCCGGTTCAGAGTTCAATTTCCATAGATGTGTCTCGTGATTGCTGAAGGACTGGCCATAAATTTCGTGTGAATTCTGCTAGATTCGAGAATGAATCACTGCGATAGGAAATTTGAATTTAATCTAACCCATACCTTTCGTGACTGTTTTTTTATTATTTTTTAGTGGAAAGATAATGTTTCTGTTTCTTCCAGTTTGTATAATTTTTCGATCAATTTGATTTTCGTTTTCGGGATATGTACTCGAATATTAACAATGATTCGGCATACTTAGAGAAATTTTATGTGTATGTGTTTTGCTTTTTGATTTCGATTTCTTAAAAATTACAAAGGTGGGTGTTAGTGGGTATTCAGTCGTTTATTCGGAGAAAAATTTCACTTCACCGTCAGCTTTCAGTAAGAGATGTATTTCATTTTATATATTATGGTGAGTTTATGTATTTAACACATTTTACCAGTACGTTTACACTTTACACCATTCAGATTCAGGTTGTGCATGAGAATCTGTGATATTTGACGCTTCATGTCATATTGTTTCATTTTATTATGTAAAAACGTCATGACCTATACCTTTTGTTTCTGATTCCATATACTTAAACAATATATACAATAAACGTTGTCGAAAGCTCACTGGAGTAAAGAAGAGTTTTTCTCTGAATTAACGACTGAATACCCGCTAACACCCCCTCTCTCTCTCTCTCTCTCTCTATATATATATATATATATATATATATATATATATATATATATATATATATGTATATATATATATATATATATATATATTTACTATAAAAGTTTAATTTACCAAAATGAAATAAACATCACCAAATAACATCTCAGTATGTTCATTGTTTGAAACTTAACAGAGTCTAAAAATTTAATAATTGTTTTGGAATCTATACCAGTGTTGGTGGGTTGATAAATGACAATTTCGAATATTACAAGGGACATGCCTTCTAAAAAATACTGAGTGAGCCAAACATTCATTCACAAGGAGAAACTTCGTTGAAATAATAAATGTTCAATAGAAATAACTTTTTCTTCAAACGTCAAGAATGTATGACTGACACGGAACCACAAAGTTGTTCTACCAAATTTGAAACTTTTTTCCGATTGTAACGTTCCATGTTCGCTGTCACCTGTAAAATGAAATATTTTTTCAGGTTAAGCAGTAACAGTGACAGACTCAAAGTTGCAGGTGATATTGAATGGATTTGCATTTTCCACGTCTGAAGGAAAAATGTTGTGATCTATTCCGAGGCGGACTCGTTTCTCAATGTCTATGCTCGCCACACAAAACACAACTTTTTCTCACGAAACACAATGCACAAATTATACTTCCCTTATAGGAGATGAAGCTTTTCGAATTGACCAAGCACAATTATTTTACTTTCCAAAACTGAATACGGAATTTTGAAATCATAACAATATATATATTCTGAATATTCATTCGATGATTCCAGGCTGGGTTCAGTATTTTTTTACGTGAGTAAATATTCTGATGCAAGTCTTGGTTCAGGCATTCTCTAGCTTTTTCAACATAGAAATCGCTAGGCGCGTAATGATCATAGGAGTTGTATAGAAAACATAAAAATGGCAGGCGTTTTGATGAACATATTTTATTTCCGAAAAAACAGCTGTGGAGTTGGTAAGATCGATTCTTCATTATCAGATAATTGATTTTTCTCACTGATCCCTTGTGTTGTAATAAATTGCAGACTTTGGAAAGCCAAAAAGCTCGTGAATTTCAACAACTATATTCATACAAAATTATCAATGATACTTTCATAACATATTGAATATTCGTGTACGAAAGGTAGACCGTTATCCCGCTACCAAAAAGCACATTGATTTCAGCACGTATTCCATCGAAGGTATCGCTGAATATGCATATTCTGAACCATAAACAAAATAATTGGTAACAATATGGAGCATATGATAGTAAAGTTGATTACTTTCTTAAAAAAAATGGGTTCTACATTTCCGGTTTAATGAATGCCAAACATATCAAACGAAATACCAAATCGTGTGTCATTTGTACAAACTTGGGAAATCAGATCAAAAAAATACATTCGAGTATATATTGTAATGTGTTGGGTTGGACTTTCATAACTCACACAACTGATCGATTTACATGCCATTTGATGAACTTGCATAAATAACTCAATAATTCACCAAAATGACAATGGCATACACGTTGGACTTCAATATTTGAATACAACCTAAAAAATGCCACCGGGTGGTTTCTCATGAATAATATGCCGGTGATGTATAAAATAAATCTTGTCATAATGAATCATGTATTGAAGGGTGAAATATATGATTATCATCGGAATGTCTCCACAAGTAAAATGCCATCATACAGGTGTCAAATCAATTACATAATCGGGAATAGTAAACGCCTCACGTGTTGATAAAGTTGGGCATGTTCAGGATTCTGTAACTATGATTTTGAAACTAATTTTTTCTGGTGTGAATTATCGACTTTACTGTCCTATTAGTAAAGGTCAGTCTCAACCAGAAAATATAAGCAAGAAATTTCATCACACACAAATGAAAAACAGATAAAAAGGTGAATTGGCAAATGCAACAACCATTAATTCATAATAGATATCCTGTGGCCAACACGATGTATGGAAAAAAAATCGGATTCCATAACAAACAGGCAGCATGTTCAACCGGAAAAAACGCAACATCCATTCCGAAGCCCACTGGGATCTATGAATTCTATAGCTTTGTGCATAGACCTGAACGATTGGGATTATTTCAAATAATTTGTGTTTTATCATGGCATCGTTCTCTTTCATCGGCACAGTAACGATTTTATGGGACTTAAATTTTAATGCTGGGATTTATTGAAATCGTTTCCATAAAAGCGTATAATAGCATTTTATTTTCGAGAGGCGATGGCAAATTCCAGACGAGATTATTTTCCTTGAATCTGTTCCATTATCACGTTCAATAGTACGAACTCTACGTTAAAGAAAGAGGAGGGAGGGCACTGGAACAGATGGTCATCGAAAATGAAATGAAATCGAAGCAAAAAGTTGTAGTGCCATATTGCAGAATTATGATTACTTTGAATGAAGAGAGAATATTTTGAAATGCATTTACAAGAGGAACAGAAGTCGAGAAAATATTCGAGAAATAATCTAGTATAATTTTGTCTTTGTAAATACTGAAATGATCTCGATTTTCCAATGTGTTATATAATTTCAAATAGGAATTCAAGAATCCCTCTTGTTTTTCTTAAACTGAAGAAGTGCTTCAGTTCGTACTTTAATTCGTTTTATGAAAATATATATTCATTATTGATAATTTCGAGTGATCGAGTCACGAAAAAGAAGCAAACATCATTTGCCATTTGTTGTGGAGAGTAGTTTCTGTTATTGCATATGCATACCTCATCAGTAGATATATAATAACATTGATATAATATAAATTCGGAACATTCACTCAGTTATTGACGAAATGGTGTCTACTCAAATGTTCGAGGTTAGAATGATTTCTATAATTTATGTTATAAGTGGAGTAAAGTTATGTGAAAGATGCTTGACATCATAAGTTTTGGAAGATTATTCAGAGTACTATATTGTCGCATTACTAGTTTTATTCTATTCAGATAAATATTCAAATTTGAAAGTTTCGAAAAAATATAGCTTTTTCAATAAATGGCGGAGTCTCCGGTCACAAAGAACATTTAGAATTAATGTGATATTTCTGATTGTAGGTTTGTTCGACTGTCCGGTTGAACCGGTTCCGAATCATTCCGATAAATCATTTACCTGTGAATTGGAAGTTGTGAATTGAAAGTTGATTGGCACGAAATATGTACAACTTCAGCAGTCCTACAGACTTGAACTGTTTCTGATAAGTCTTGATTTGCGAGGATGATGTATGAAAAATGTGAGAATAGTTCGAATCTAAGTGAAGTAATAACAATTGTTAACTGTAAATCATCATAGGAATGTGAAATTGAACTAGTTATTCATTTGATTCGATTTCGAAAGTACTCTTCATTTTGATTGTTCCATTTATCCGAGGGAAACCTATTGATCTCTTCCGAGTACCGTTTTTTTTAGGATACGATGATATACATACAGTATTTTCACCTTATGGAAATCGTCATCGTTCTTGTCGTTAACGCACAAAGCAGACACAACTTCCCGATTACGAAAAATACTGAGGATATTGAATTGTGTATGATATATCCACATGCGGGCGATTCGTATAAAAACAGAAAGGAAGAGTATAGACGAAACAACTACTACCCTGCCTCTATGGCAAGTTAAATTGCATAAAAGTCACTAATTCTACCTGATTTGTGGATAAAATACAAGCAACTCAATTCACCATCCGGTGATTCATATATGCAAGAGAAAAGTTGTTTGTGACGGATTCTTTCTCTTTCATTTCGATATGAATAAACCATCAATGGATGATATAAGTATTTGTGATTTAAAGTCCGAAGTGCTAAACAACGATCCCAAAATTTTTTTCCTTCTCCTTACATAAATTACAGAGTTTTCAATCGATATAGATCACCATTCGATTGGAAGAACCAGTTTTTTTTTAATATTTGCATCAAGTTCGCTTGCAGATCAGTTATTCAAACTGTCCTTCATAAAATTAGCAGGTCATTTCAAAAACTTGTTCTACAATACCAAGGGTTTCTCTTGTCAGCCAAAGGACCCCGCAATTTTCTTAGGGAAAATGGCTTTCGGCAATTTCCGCTGAAATTTTGCATAGAGGTAGTGAACATGACGAACAAAAGTCTCCATGGGCTCAAACTCCGAAAACCATTTTCTGATATATTACGTAACTAGAAACCCCCGCAAGTGGGCTGTATTACAAGTTAGGTGGCGGCATTGAAACAATTTATAAGTAAAATTTCGTTGATAAATAATAGTGAAACTTAATTTTGTTACTATTTTTGTCCTGGCTTTTCAGTAGTGATGATGAATTTGAAATTGACTGTGACATTCAAATTCATGGTAAAACTAGTTGCTTCTAAGTTTTTATAACAGTAGTTCAGATCATCACCAGTCTTGGAAGAGGTCCCAATTATTTATGCAATCGTCTTCTTGAGTATTTTTCAAAAATAATATATAGCGAAACATGTGTCGCGGTTTTGTGAACCTTTTGTTGGTGGGGATTCCACAGAGTACTGCATATACAGAAGCATCTTTCACTTTTTTCATCAATGTAAGATGACATGTCATAAAGCCACCACCTCACTTTTAACACCCCCTACTTGCGTGGGTTTCTGGGTTCCGTAGAAGGTCAGGAAATTTTTTCTGGGGTTTGCACCCATGAAGACTTCTAATCGCCATGTTGAAGACTACTACCATGCAATATTTCAGTGAAATTAGCCGAAAGCCATTTTCTATAAAAAAAGCTGCGGGGCAGGTGTTTCTTGGTTCCGTAGTAGGTGAGGAAGGTGAGGTGAGGAGGTTTCCGGAGTTTGAGCCCATAAAGACTTTTGATCTTCGTGTTGAAAACTATTGCGACGCAAAATTTCAGCGAAATTAGCCGAAAGCCATTTCCATAAGACAATTGCGGGGTCCTTTCAATTCACTGCAAAAATATATAATTTCCTGGTAATGCATTTGCTATTTGAATTGTAAAAAGTCCAGAAAAACCTAGAGTGCTACCGAGTCGTTTGATTATAAACGATACTCAAACCTCATTTGCTACAATTGGCATCAGTGTAACACAAAAACAAACATTCAACTATCAAGATCAAATTCACCGAGAACGAAAACAGAGTTCAAACTTAAAATGGCACTAGGAAGGAAGAATCTGACAGATTTTGCTGTTTTCTGTCAAATTCTTCTTGGAATTCAAACTTCGTGTCCGTTTATGGTTGATTTGGGTCTTATAAACATATCATGCATTGCAGTGACTCCATTTACGGTATACATCCTGAAAAGGGTTAGTAACTTTGCATTTGGAATAGATAATGAGGGCACAAAGGTTAGTTTCTGCGGTGAGAACAGTTTCAAATTCAAATTCACTCGAGGATAATGAAGGAGTACGAGTCAAAAATGTTAATATACTGAAATGGGTTCTCCCAGGAACTACAGTGGTTTGAAATTATTTTTATTTGTCGATATGTGTTCCGATATTTTTTTTACGTAACTGGAAGGTATAATGCGAGTTCAAATAATATGAATAATAATAGTTTATTGGTTCTTTAGATTATTTCTAGCATAATATAGAACAAGCTGGTATATTACCGTATCAGTTAAAACATGTTCATAAATTAATATTTGAAATATTTTTCCCGATTGTGGTCAATATAAACAATATACTTATTGATAGCTCTGAGTGCATGAAAGCATGCAAAAGGACTTGATGATGAATCATTTTTTTATTGTTTCTATGACTATTATTTTCATAGTAGAGAACAAATCAGGCGTCAGGAACAGTTTTTCCAAGCGGAGTTTCGATAATAAAAATAAGAGACCGATATTACAAACAGATTACAAATCTTACATCGGAATATCTAAAAGCAAGAAAAATCGAGTTGTTTAATAAAAAATTGGTTCATGATATATAACGAGCATCTCTTTAGGAATGCGAAAATTTCGACAGATTTTCACGATTTGTTGATATGAAGCTGGCATCAATCAAAATTATATCGTAATTTTTCAATCAGTCGTAATGAGTATGTCAGAACCAAATTATTTAGAAACTCTGATAATGATACTCCACCTCTTTGCCTACCAAATCCATTGGTTGTTGGGAACTCCATTTATTGTAACTCATACTCCATATATTCACCAATGAAAACACTGGACGATATGGAATTATAGTGTCGAGTGCTTCTGATCAAAGCGTAGAAACTTGGATTATTCCATTTCAGTTTTGATTCGTTGATTCGAATGATCCACTGCCTGAAATCAAGACCTAAAACTTAACTCTCTACATTCTGATGAAGGGTACTCATACATAAAAAGTTGAATCACATGTTTGACTCGTTCCACTCGATTTCATTAATTATATGTTGTGCTTCCTCGAAATAGCCTATCGCCACTATCGCAGATAATGTGCTGCAGATTAATTGTGACATGATGATACTGGCAATAGGCGTTGATATAGGTTGAGCTGTTTGTGTAACCAGTAGGGAAGTTTAACTTTGTGTAACGAGCGCGAACTCTGCCAGACTAGTGTAGTGAGATGCATCGAAGTAATGTGAGCTTTACAAAATGAAATTCTCTAATGTTTCGTTTCGATTATTTTCCTCAATGCAGATATCCGATGAAAAAGTTGAAGGCTAGACTGCTTTTACAGAGTTTTACAGCGATTACTTACACTAGACCTGTTTAATCGATTGAACTGATCAGAATGAACCTGGATTGTTCCTGTTTTTGGTTTTGAAGTTTTCCGAATTTTCTGGGAATAATCTGAACATAAATCCCCCCTACACCAAGCTCAATAGACCAAAATGTGTGCATTTCCATAATGTTCAAAATTTTGAGTTGAAGCAAAAGCTTCCAGTATATTGATTTAGGATAACATCCCTCGCCCAGCGGTCTCAGGATTTTATCAAATTATTATACAGTCAAGTCATTTGCTAAGCAAAATTTCGAAAATCACAGATGTGCAGCACACATTTCAACCGATCAAACTTGGCGCACACGGTATATAATCCCCGAATAATTTTTCTAATAACCATGAAAAATGTGTTTTTTCGAATGTCGATTCCACGGATTTTCCAGGAACACAATGTGAATATCGTTACCACGTACTGATCTAATGCTTTTTTAACGAATTTTTCTGCCATGGAAACTGTCTGACTTGTCCTTTCCTTTGAGTCTTTTCAAAACATTCCAGCCTCTCGGACTTATTGCGTTCTACTCAGCAATGCTGGATGTGAGTCATATTCTGCTGAAACTAGAAATGGTTGTCAACACAACAGATAATATGGGTCCTGTGATCGAGAGCATCACATTCGCAAAGTATCGAGCGAGCTGTATCTTTTCCTTTGCGGCATTGTCTGCAGATACGATCTCTGTTAATCTTAATCAGGTGTCCTTTGGATGGATAATTCAGCTGACCCTGTTATAATTCTCGGAATTCTAAATCGGACCTACCTCGACCTTAGTTGGATGGGCGTCCCAGAAGAGGCATCACAGAGTCTCTATAAAGTATTAGAGCTTCTCAATAGGTCACTATCGATAGCCCTGTCAGCGTCAAAGTGGAAGTAACGAGGGAAAACGCCGAAGTACTCGAGGAATACGTTGATAATATTATGTTAGATAAGAAAATCGATAGCCAGAGCACTACAGTTTCATCTAGTACCACCTTGAGTCCTCCACAAGCGCTTTAGGAATCGATAGTTTTTGGGGCTGTCGAATCAAGGTGAGTTTATTCAGGTTTTAGAGTCTGCTCATATTCAGCAATTCTCAGTACTGAAGCTTTTGTATTCCAATTCTTTTTTATGGACGTCGTTGAATAAAATTTTTTCCGTGAGCATTATTAGATGAATTTCTTCAATAATCTTGAGTTCTGCTCTTACACAATTCCTTACATGATTCCGTTTAGCTCATTCGCTTTTTCTTTAGATTCGTGAATGAGCTGACACCCTAGTGCAGAGTCAGTCTCTTACGGACTACTGGATACGAGAGCAAATTCAACAATTCAGTCAACATCCCGATTACTAATGCTTATTTTGTGAGAAATTTCAGTTTTTTGTGTTGTGAATTTCAACTTCATTTGCTGTATGAAAATTGAAGTGATCATTTCATGCCGATGTTGGTGAATAGACCCAACCTTCAGTGAAGTGGTTGAATGTTAATCAAAATTGAAAAAAACTTGTGGGGTGAAATTTATATAAGTCAAACACAAAAACGCTGTTTTTGCAATAAACTCGCCAATTTATATTAACGCAAGTCTTTTGAGAAAAAAATAAACGAGACTGGCAAGAACCCCTATCAGTTCGTGAAGAAAATAACCAAGAATATTGAGTTGTGCCAATCACACTTTGTGGTCTAGTGAAAAGTATGAAAGAAAGGCGTATCTAGGCAAATAACAGTATGAACTTAGACTGGCCAAACACTTCCATTGACTGCTGATGACTCAGCTGACAGCAAGTTTCTCAAAAGTAGATTGAATGAACGGCCATTATCGTCAAACTTACTGGTACGTTGAGAGATATTTGATTCTACAATTGATTTATTTATCTGACAAGAGTTGATAAAGAGCGAAATATGCATAATTGAAATTAATGTGTTAATCTTCTGTTGGAGGTTTGGATGAGACAATGTTTCAATTCAATATTCAATTCAATATTCAATAACATCACACAGTCCAAGTGTTTACCTGAACACTGGCATAACTACCAGACAAATATAACCAATTCCACACATAGTTAGAAGATCCAGTGAAATTCTCGTGATATTGTCAATGCTACTGCAGATTCCCACTTGCTAGGGCGTTTCCATCATTGGAAAAAGTTACCAAAAAAATGGAAAAAGTCGAGGGAACAGTTCCTCATGTCAATTCGAGATTAACGTTGTATTTCGGTTGGTCGTGATAAACAAGTATTTTTTTGTATTTTCATATCTAGACGAGACGCCTCACTGAAGGTGATCTACAAAGGAGTCATATATCGAGCTGAAGTAAAGCGTTCGAATTTGATCATCGAATGGGAATTCTGCATTGTCGTAGAATTTCAATTCCCGACAACTTCACAATCGAAATAGCGCAAAGTCGGCTCTGACAACTCTCCGAATCCACCCCAATTCGTCATCTCCTTTGATATCCGATAACTACAAGTGCATTGGAATATATCCGATGCACTTCAATCCCAGTTGTACGTGGGCTCTTTGTGCTTACCATTTGTTCGTCCAATCATCCATATGTTCTGTCACACTAATTGTATACTCCACGTGAAGGTTTTATTGTCAGAGATCCACCAGCACAAAGAAGCATTGTAATATTCAAAAGCCGGGATTCACAGCATTCGAGAGACATAAGTTTGTAATGTTGGCAGCATTGTGTTCCCGTGATAATAAGCAATTCGTTTAATTCATTCATGTAGTTGACTGCTAGTTGTTGTGGAACTGTTGGCGAACTCTACACTTTCCTATGAAATATTGTACGAATGCATAATTATTGAGAAGTTCACTTGAAAACTATTCTGAGTTTTCGTTGAATATATTCTGCTGGATTCTCCATTATTGCTCTGCTGAGTTGCCATAGAATCCCATAGGACTTGTTTTCCCTTTGTGAATTCTAGTAATCAAGAAAGGAAAACAATTCGATTTATGTGAGAGACCGCATCTCCAGCTGAAATATTTTTCTGTTTTTATTTTAGCAGAGAATTCGTTTTGTTTGTAAAAGAGAATCCTTGACGACATAAATGAATGCTGAAGCGGAGCATCATGTAAATAATTTTCAAAAACTAAGCATACACGACAATGTTGTTTTCAATTGAGAATTCTGGAATTCCTTAACGAAATACTTTTGTTACAGTCAACTTAGGGGAGGGCTCGGATGGAAGATTATTATTAACAGATTCGCCAAGAAGTGTTGGCACGTTAGGAAAATTTTCAAAATTTGCAGTAATATAAGAAACTCTCCGATATTCTTAAATTTATCATTGTTATGATTTTCAATATTGGCTACATTGAACATGATGTCGAAAGCTTGAAATATTAGGACATCTAGGTGATTACTCTTGATAGATCTTCCAGGGAAGAAGATCATTACATCTTTCTTCATAAACAAGAACGAATTGATGCGAAGAAAATGAATTGCACCAATTGGTAAGACTTTTATTGGTTCTCTTTTCTATGGTAGAAAGCAAATATATGTATTACGTGTGAATTTTCCACTAGAATTGAATATTTGGGTGACGCCATGCCAGACATCGAAATACTCTTGAAGAAGTCCTATGCATAACATGCTCCAGGATTTCATGGAATTTGTAATTCTCAAACAGGTCTTCATACAATTCACCAGAGCGCTTCATTTTCCACTCCAAATGATTCATTTTTGCCGGTTAATCAACTTTGTTTGTTTCTTGTTCGATGGATGAAATGAATAGCTGTTTTGCTGTAAGAAGCTCATTATTCATCATGATCATCGAAGCATAGAGACAACTTTGGTATCAGAGTTCCATTTTGAAATGATTAAGCGTAATTGCCTGACAGAAATTATCAACGCATTAGTCTGGAAAATTAGCATAAATTTCCCACCAACGAAATGAGATCGGCGAGCATACAAACAGTCTAAGTGGTAATTTCAAAATAATTCGAATTGCACAAAGTACGCTTGAAGCGGAACCATATTGCCCTAACGACTGTTTCAATGTAAGTTTTGCTTTATCAAAGTAACTGCACTGCCCCATCAAAGCTTTGACTGTGGTCGGCAGTATATCAACAATTGCTATTGAAATGGCGGTTAGGAAATTGAGAATAATGGCTGTGCTCGAGTGGATTTGGTAGGAATATTTTTTCTATTTCATGAGATGTTATCATTATTCCATTAAAAATGCAGAAATGGCCAAAAGAATGAGTCTTTCTATAATCACACTTTCATAAGTATGTTTTTTATGTCACTGTTGCCTATATTATAATAAATTATTATTTACTTTCTATTTGTCATCTATGGATAGTGATAGTCCACTAAACAGATCCCCTCGTGCAGAAAGCAGTCTAGTTTTGCGTTTCAGAAATGACATAGATGCAGAACAAGCAGATATTTGTTAACCAGATGGTGGACCATTCAAGAAATATTGAGGGTTTAAATTTGATTCAAAGTATTTTATCCCGAATAAATAGTGAATTATTTAATAATTCAAACTGTTTGAAGGAAATACCATAAGTACTGTCTTACAGCAACTCAAAAATAAATTGAAATTTCAAGAACAAAATTGATGCTGACTGCTAATCTCGAAAAGTCATCAGATTCGTAATCTGTCAAATCCCCCAATTAACAATACTGCTTTGGTATTTTAGCAGCAAGACGCAAAATAGTTTTGTCGAGGATTTTTATTTTATCGGATAAACTTTCATCTTGCCTGAAAACTTGGAAACAATTGTCGAGAGTTGATAACATGATAAAATCGCGACACAAAAGGTGGAGTGATCTACTGAAGGTATGGCTTCAGAGAATTGGCGTTCGAATGTCCGGTCAGCTCGATAATTTTTTTGTTCTGAGACTCCTGCTTTGGCAAGAGTAGAAATGGTGCTAGCCCTATGGGAGTGATTATTAATTTTATTTTTCAGATCTAGACCAATATTTTCTGCAGGAATTCTGGTCCACTTTGAAATTTCGTTTACACCAATGGGCATATTTGGCATTTTCATTTTTACAAAACGGATTTGGTGTTAGGAACAATCTATATAAAGAAATATGTTTGTTTCATTTTTCTAGCATCAATTTCAACAATCTTACAGGACACACTTTCAGATTTTCTTTATTTGTAATCAACCACTTACTTTCACTGCACCTTATATCTCCACCTTGAGCTGTTTTAGAAAAGACCGTTTTGTACTCCACTCTGCCTGTCAATGTTCCATTATATTTTTCGGCTTTGAAATAATGAATTTCACACTGCGCACTTTCACCACCTCTCCAGGCCAATTCAAAAACGGCGATATGAAACAGTTTTTTTTGAAGTCCCATTAATTATATCACCCCTATTCCCATGAACCTGCTGACTTTGCAGAGTCAGCTTCCCGGATTCTAGGAATCACCTGATGCACAGCAACTCTTGGCGCGTCTCGTGAGAATTCCAAACAGTAGTCAGTAGTTGATCTTGTTAGCGTAAACACGCATTTTAATAATACTTGTATTTTTGAACGAAAATAAAATTTTTAAAAACAGACTTTGAGAATCGAAGAACATTTTTCATTGGAGTATTTTCATCCCACTGTTCTGCCATTTTTATAACATCTTCTTTACTTAATGCTATGGAACTTTGTCTATTTTATCTAAATTGCTCTGCAGTTGCTTGCGTTTAGCATTTTTAGCGTTTCTAGCGTCTTCAGATGTCACATCTTTGAATGGGTCAAATACAATCTTATAATCCATATCATTTTTTTCTTGCCCAATTTTGGCTACAGTATTCCACATTGTTTTAACAACGTACTCGTTGTAGTCATTTCTGTCTGATTTCTTTATATTATACGCCCAATCTGTCGATATGCTTGAGATTTCCGGCTGCAATGTTGAAGGTAATAGTTGATATCCCTATTCTCGACAAAACAAACATTCAAACTGCCTCCAAATTGTTGATTTGTTTTTTTTTTGTGTTTTTTGGAGTGGCATTGTCTATTGCAGAATTCATTATTTGAGTAGATGCACCACCAAACCTACCGTTAATGCTCATTTGAAATCAAAAACAACACTTTGTAACAAAAAGTAGAAAAATTTGTTGACCTTTGGCTTTGTTGATAGCAACGCATCCTAGTTACAGCGAGCAGCTGCAACTCATACGACAATAACTAATAGTTGTTGCCGTGTTATCCGATAGCAAACTGCCAAAACTGACGTTTCTTATGGACGATTTTATACATGAGTTGAATTATCGGGAGTAATTACACAAGTGCTTCAAAATTACCCATAATTTTCCATGAAAGCATGTTGTCTAACAACTGCATGAGTTTATTTTCATATTTTGTCGAAAGAGCCCGACTCCGAAGGAGGAGGAGGGCTCTTTTAGCAAAATATGAAAATAATTGAATGCAGTTTTTTTTACTGACAACATGCTTGAATGGAAAATTATCAGGTTTATTTTGATACACGAGTGTAATTCGGTAGAATATTTCCGGAGTTAAAACAACGTCGTTTGAAATTCAGTATTTATGCCTGTCAAGATGACAAATGTACATTTTAACAATCGTTACTATAGATACACGGACTGAGCGGGTATTTTTCGATACCTACCGGGTATTTACCAGCCCGAAGATGTCTCTCCGGGAATTTATCGCTGTAATTGATCGAAAATGTCCCGCTTCATATGAGATTTTCAACATACGATGGAAATATTCGGTAGTAATACCACTAGAGCTCAGATTTAGCCGGATATTTTTTGTGGTTGTTTTCGAATACTTACTTTCATTGGCAATTTAATGAGAGCTGTTCTGACAAAATCACGAGAGCATAGCTCGAGTGATTTTGACAAAACAGATCGAGATGAATGACCTTTATGAAAGTAAGTATGAGAAAACCACCGGAAAAAATATCCTGCTAGATCTGAGCTCGCGTGGTATTTGGTAAGACAATTCCATGAATAGAAATCTCAATTCAATCAAGCTTTATTTAACAAACTAAAAGAACAATGAGTAGAAACATAATAATTAGAAAGAACAATCATTAAAAATAAAATTATTTTATACAATTGCTCCTTTACTGATGTAGATTTTGTTGTTGACATTGACGTTGTTGATACTGTGGCTAATTCATTATTCAAAGATTTATCTCGGAGATTTGTCACAATATGCGAATGATGCTTATCATCAAGTTGTAAATAAGGCTTTATAGACTTGGAAGAGGAATGTCCAATTATTTTAATTAATTCTTGTTCATTGATACCTGCTTCAGCAAAAGTTGACACGGCGCTTGAGCGATGAGAATGATTAGGAATTTTTTTATTCTTTGTATCCAGTCCAATTTTTCTAGCTGAAATTTTCGTCCACTTGAGAATTTCGTTGATTCCTATAGGAACATTTTTGTACCAACCTTTTGATGAATTATTTTTCTAAAACGGATTGGGAGTTATAAATAATCTATCAATTGTAATATGGTTCGGTCTATGTAATAATATTTTATAAAACAATCTCACTGGGCATACGCTAGGGTTTTCTATGTTTTTTATTAGTTATTTACTATCGCAACACTTGTTTGAGCCATCCTGACATGTTTTGGAAAATACTGTATTATATTCAATGCGACCAGTTGAATCACCATTATTTGATTTTTCTTCTTCGAAATAGTGCACTTTACAATTTGCAGCTTCACCTCCTCGCCAAGCTAATTCATATGCGATATGAAAAAATCTTTTCAAAAGACCTATGGAACTATTTTCATCCCATATTAATGCCATTTTAACAATTTCACTTTTAGTTTTTTCGAAATACATGCTTTGCAACATTTTCGCTGTTGTGTTCCACATTGTTTTCACCACGGATTCTTTATAATCATCTCCATTCTGTTTCTTCATATCAAAGCCCCAGTGCATCAATATTCCTGCCAAATTTTCCACTGACTGTTCGGTTTCCAAATTGAAGTTTCATTGTTTACAAAATTCACTAAATTGACTCCAAATTGAGAAATGACTTCTTTTGTATTTTCTGGAGTTGATTTTTCAATCTCCCTTACTATTTCTGCCTCGCAAATATTTCCAAATCTCGACATACTTATTGAAATATTATAAGCTGTTTAATTCTTTTTGTTTTTGACATTTACAATTGTCAAACTGACGCGCAACTCTTGATAAACAAACAGTAAATGCTAGTGTGGTTACGGTATAGTAATTTACGTAACAAGTCTGGAAAATACTGTTTTTTTGGACGAGTAGACAAAATTCTAGGACGAGCCGTAGGCGAGTCCTGGAAGTCTGCGAGTCCGAAAAAACTGTTTTCGGTCGTGTTGCGTACACTATTTTTTCGGCAACCGACCCACTTCCCGGACGCTTTTTCTTTGAGGAAGCAGCATTTTCCCGGCCTAGTCCGGGAAGTACGTACTTCCCGGACTAGGCCGGGAAAATGCTACTTTCTCAAAGAAAAAGCGTCCGGGAAGTGGGTACTTCCCGGACGGTTGCCGAAAAACGTAATTTATCCGATATTTTTCTCCACTTGCATTTCTGTTCCTTCCTATTTAGCCGATAGCAAACTACGATTTTTGTATTCACAAATGGGAATTATTATACATGAATGGAATTGTCGCTGTAACATGCATCAGAAGCTGTCTGTTTGCAACTTTTTTTTGACAGTACATTTCCCTGACACGAAAAATGAATCAGCTTGATGAGGAATGTTTTATTGGCCCACGTTATGAAAAATTTATTAATGTTACAGAAATGTTATTTCGAGTGAAAACTACTCTGAAAATATTTACAAAAAAGTTAAACCGAGAATACATTCATGCGTTCAATTACATAAAGCTTCTATTATTGAGTAAATATATAAGGTGTGTATGGAATGCCATTAACTTTAAAGTATCAACTAATAAATAAATGAATTGTTTAATGTTCTCGATGAAGATTTTACAGTTCACCATACGATCTTATATCATAAGAGTATTTTCAGTTGTTGCTGCTATATTCATGAAATTCTTTTTTGATACACTGTCAGTACGATTCTACCTCAATTTACAGCCTTCAATTCGAAGTGAAAACAGAATATACAGGAAATAAGAATAGTTAATGATAATTCAATGTATCAATAATCAATATGCAAGGAATTATTCACGGATGTCCACCGTTGTCCCTATATTCAAAGCATGATGGGATGACTGAAAATAAAGGTTTATTCAATCTTCTGGCTTATTATCTCGTAGTCCGAGGCGACTTTCTTCTGCTCAGATGACTCGATTAGTTGGTTCTAGTGCAATTATTTCTCAAAAATCGAGCCAACGGTCTTCTCCGCATCATCCTATTAGGAACCCCAACGTGTAATCGAATTCCCGACAAAGATCTCGAGGTGTCGAGTACCACGCAATTTAGCTCCATATCCCGGTCGAATCCCATCGTGATATTTATAAATATTCAATTTGTGTAGTGATGGGGTAAAGCTCGCTGATGTGATTTATCTGAGAGGCGACGAGAATTCCATCTCGGCGGCTTTCCTCGATCAGAGATTTCCCCCAACAGTGCAGTAGACTGGGAGGAGCCAGATCCGGAAGGGTTCTAAGGAAATGGATGTTTACTTCACATTACGAACAGATTGAAATTATTGCAAGATCTAGGCATGCGTGAGCGGGGAGATGATAATCATTAAATGCCAACAAATCAAGACATTTGGACGATATGATGAGGACAGGCAGTCTCAAGTTCCTGAATGGTAGGTTGGTGGTCTAACATCTGTCCAAAAATAAAAGCACCCCTGGCAAATCAAACAAGGACTTGAATTGAATTCGACATAAGCAAGTAAAAATTTTTTTCACAGAAGACATTATCCAATGTATTTTCAGTGATATCAGTTATGGGAATGGGTAAACTTGCGGACCTGTTAACATAGTATTGTCCTCTCGTCAGACGCTAATGCAAATTTTTTCCACAGAATACATTATCTAATGTATTTTTAGTGATATCAGTTATTGGAATGGGTAAACTGGCAGGCCTGTTAATAGGGGGCCTCTCGTCAGTACAATATAGTTCCTAACCAACAACGCGGAAGCCGTTGGTTATCCATAATTCAAAATTTCTCTGGCACCTCTGTCAAACCTCATGAACGAAATTAACACATCCATGCTTCTCGAAAATTATTACGACTTTTTCGTTGAGCCTTCATCTGAAGACTCTCAATGGACCTTGACTAAATTCAGAAATTCATCAAGAGTCATCTAGTGCATGTTTTTTAGTTGGCCTCTGCGATATCCTAGTGGTATGAATGTATCTACCGTGACTATCGGCAGATGGTGCAATCATGGTTTTCCATTTCTTCAAGAATATAGGCACACTAACTGATGGTTGACTTTCACTATACGTTCTGTATCCAGTTCATAACCGTTGTAGGAACTTTCCGAAAAACCTGCGTTTATTCACACTATTCATTTCATTGAAGTGGAGAATAATAATATCAACTATTTCGAAATGTGGCTTGGGAGACAACTGCCATTTTATTAGATGAAGAAGCCATTTTGTCGTGAAACGAAAGAGGATGTCGATTTTCGGTTCATTGAAATGCTAGAATAAGTAAATATTGAAGAATATATTACGTTACTCAAAGAACTCTTTGATGACGATGAAGAATTTTTTCAATATTTTCGTATGCCAAATCCTTTTCCTCTAGCCATTTTCATCCAACGAATCATAATGAAAGTGAAGTACTACAACCCAACTCATGAGTTGACTCCTGGTACCTAGACAAACAATTTTGATGTTCAAGTTCATTGCATTCACAAACCCAATGCCAGGCAGCAGTTTCGACCCACCATCACTGGTACTCGGCAGGCCCCATGTTCCCATGGAACAAAAATCTCAATCAACAACTTTCTGTCACTGGATTCACAAATCTTGTTTGCGATGGATCAACTGTAACAGCTTTGCTGCACGATACACCTTTTTGATGATCATTATTACTCAGTCCATTTGGAATTTCAGTTTTTCATTAAGTTCGCCAAATAAAAAACGGGAGTGTAGATAGCACTACTTAGATTATTCTCTACGAACTTATATATTTATTTCAACATACACCAGTAATAATTCGAAAGAATATCCTCTCACCATCCAGTGCCAAAACATTTGATGATTCTGATATGGTTGATAAACAAATTTCAACTGTACTCAATTACCCTACCCAGTATCAATTTTCTTCTCCCGAAGATGCTAACCTTGTTAGCGAAACGCGCGTCGAGTGCAAAAATATCAGTTTGGTGTTAGGGTAATTGATCTCCAGGAAAAGTCTGTACTCAATTATTAGTACTGAAATTCCACACAAATCTTCTGATGTTCCCGTTTCAGATAATACAAAAAAAATTCGACCGTATTCTTGATGAAACTTCATACAAAACTTTTTCACTCCTACTACAGAATTAGAGACAGATCATGGTGAAATCAATCTCTATCAGGATATTTCGTGTATCAAATAGTTGGAGTGGGGCTGTTGGGACCAAGCCCCTTTCCTCGGATGACCCTTAAAATTCATTGCCTATTGTCCGATAGCTTTGACAAATTCATAACTTTCTTTTTTATTTTCATTTCATATGGCACTGAAACCTTTTTTATGTAGTCGATTCAAACAAACAATAACTACTCCGTAACACAGCGTATAATATTAGAGACATCAAAAGTTTGCTGGATGATGAAGTTGATTTATAGTCCACTGTTCTCAATGAATTCAAGTACAAATAGGCCAGATAGATAGTTCTGTTGTTATTGACACGAAATACAACGATTCCGAATTCTCTCTCATTCTTTTTTCAATCTTGGAGGCAGGAATGTTCTTTGATTGTTTCCTTTATAATCTGTTTTCCGACTGAAATAAGGTCAGACATAAATGGCTAGAGAACAGCTCCGAGAGGGCGAACCCTGATTGAAATTAATGGAGAAGTGTCAGTCCAGTGACGATTGGCTAACTCATAGATTTCATTTGATCATAGGATTGCATTTATTGGCATTGTTACCACATAAAAAATCAATAATAAAAAAATCAGCCAATTGTCCTAGTGGGAATATTGAGGCAGATTAGGGCATTGAAATAATACATTCTCTAGGCTTTAGCGTACAATCCTTAAAGGACGCAATTTAATTTTTTTGATGTGTGGGAGTGGTTAGGGTAAGCTCAGATCCAACTTTGTGGGGTCGCCACCCTTGTTTCACCGCCGCCATCTTGGAAAAAGTGGTGCAGATGTTTTTTGCACATTTTCTGCCAAACTACAAAAAATTTATACGAATAATATTAGTTGCAAATTGGATTCTTCACTTCATTTCCATTGTTCTTCATCGTAAAATCGAAGAAACAAAGTTATAAACAAAAAGCTGATAATTTTGAAATAATGTATTTTTTGGCGAAATATTTTTTTTCAGTCATGTTACAATATGATGACATCAGAAAATTTTCAAAGAGGGAGTTCCAACAAATAATTCAAACTATGAATTTTTCAATTTTGTTCATTTATTAAAGCTCTACAGCGCTCCGAAGTTGACCGTATTCTCAAATACTTCTTAGGATACATATAAACATGAACAAATAGGCTTGGTTTTCTATTATCTATTCTATTATTCTATTATTTCGATTATTTACATCATTCATAATTTTTGCTATAGCATCATATCGACCCTTTCTCCCACCATAGAACTTTGGTTTTATTTTCATTGGTTTTAACAAATATATTCGAATCTGAGTATACATTTACGAGAATCCTATGCAGGTAAGAAAGATTTGGAGTTTGGAGATGAACCTAAACCTGCCCGCTATTACTATTACTATCATTATTGGTCCTAGGGGGCGCAGCTGTTTCTTCCCCATCTACTCATTCTTTCAGTTGTGCTACCTTTTTCGCAAGAAGTATTTTGAGTTTTGAAGGTACGGTTTTGAGTTTTGTGGGCAAGATTGTTAACTCCATGATAGGCATTTTGATTTTTTTGTGCGTGCAAATTATGATAAAATCATGAGCAAAAGCCTTGCCTGATGGAGGAATAGCAAAAATCCTTTTTTACCTGCCTAGGATTCTCGTAAATGTACACTCGGATTAGAAATTATTTGAAGAACCAATAAAATAAAACTAGTTTCATGTTGGGGAAAAGGTTCGATATGTAATTAATAATCAATATATAAATAATAATAATAATAAAAATTAAGTCTTATTCATTTTTATATGTATCGTAACTTCAGAGCACTGTAAAACTCTAATTAATGGACGAAATTGAAAAACTATATAGTGAAAATTATCTGTTGAAACTTCCTCTATAGAAATGTTGAAATGTAATTCCATTGTAAAATGACTAGGAAAAAATTATTCTTCCGCCGAATAGAAAATTTTCAAAATTTTCAAATATTTTCGTCTTAATAATATATATATATATATATATATATATATATATATATATATATATAAGATTTATAATATATACTTACAATTTTTATTTGTAGATATTGTTGTTTTAGATAGAGTAGTTTTAGATTTTATTTGATGTAAGATGTAGTATGTAAGATGTATGTAGTAAATAGTAATAAGTAGTTGCCCGTAAAGTATAGCTCTATAGATATTAATTTTCAGATTGCCAAAACCATATACTTACTCTTTATCTCTTTATTTCACCTTATTTTACCTTTTATCTCTTTCAGGTTCCACAGCTACTCAGTCGGTGCGCCAAATTCATGAGATTCTCTCAATCTTCAGGTTGGATTCCAGGAAAGGGTGTTAAAAATATATATTTTTGTATAGAATGTGAAATAAATTGTTTCAGAAGTAAGTGTGAAATTCAATCAAATTGTACATTTATTATAAATTCATCAATTGAAAATAAACACACAGCTTTATCAGGATGTTTCATGTAAAACCTTACTCTTAAATCTTTCCTATTCCTGCGAAAAATAACTTAGACTCTAAAGTAGCATTTAATACCGTTATACCTCAAAACCTACATCTGTTCAGTGTTGTAAAGTTAGTGGAATAGTAGCCACTGTCTTGGATGATGTCATTTCATATGACTTTATTAATTCTAACTCTGTCCACCGTCTAGGTGTAGTTTTGTTGAGGTTATAAATGATAATTACTAATACCAGATAAAAATTGTTCAAAGTTCGTGTAAAAGGGACTATTCTATTAGCACTAGTTCGCAGTTTTACTCTTAAATGTTCAATGATAAGGACTGTATGAAAAGTTCAGGTGAAAGTAGAAAATGTTTTTAAAAAACTGGTTTTAAAGATGCTTGGTGTTGTGCTTTTGTGAGTAGCTAGTTGGATTTTACCAGGATACACAGAAAACTAACAAATACCTTGTCTTTCCGCTGGACTCTGAAGGCTTGAAGGCTTTGTGTTTGCCTTCTTGTCAGGAACACTCTCAGCTTGTAAAAAAAAACAGAAAAGGTGGGTCTGCTTTTTACTCTCACTTCTTCATAAACAATGTTTATCAGGTTTAATACTCTGGAAACTCCGTTTTTCTTTTATTTTTGATTAAAAATCACTTTTTCTTCCTCTCCTAAATTTTCTTAACTTTCTTCTTTTGGCGTTGTTATCTCGACTCCACTTTTTATATTTATAACGTATAACTAATTAAAACTATGTACAAAACCCTTATATCTAATGTCATGATTTTTCCTGTGCTTTCTTATCATAGAATATTCACATTTTTCTGTAATTTATTTCTTTTTGCTAAAATTTCTCCATTGACTCTGAGTTTTTGACAGCTATTTCAATTTGTTATTTTTGATGGATAATACTTGTCATGGACTATTAGATTATTTCAATGTACTAGGTGTTTTCAAATTAATTTATTCCTTACTGGTGATTTTCGTAAAAATTTCTCTTTTCGACTTTTTTCTGACTTTTTTTCAAATTGTTGATTCCTTAAAGCTTATAAATTCATTTTAGTTGGTCAAATATATTTATTTTTGTTGAAATAGAGTCATTCTGGGAAAATTTTGATCTTTCCGCAGAGTTGTATCGTACTGTTAGGTATTATTGATACACCTTGAAAACTGAGTATACTTTTGGAATCTGAAGTAGAGCAGCTTTATTTATGATGATATTTGGTACAGTTTAGTAAAGATAAAGTATTGGTTTCGGTTTTCTAATGAACTTATTTGATAATTAATTGAAATTTCTTGATAAATATTTCTATTTACTACATATCATGACAATATATATATATATGTATATATATATATATATATATATATATATATATATATATATACATATATATTTATGAATAAATGTATAGTATAGCAGGAGTATAAGTGAATTATTGAAAAAGTATCATAAAATTTTAGTAATTTTCATCAGAAAGCCAAACAGATACTGTGTCACCTATGAATTCTTCCAATATGCTTAGGAATTATTGAAAGAAACTATGTTTTGTCAACAAAACATAAGTAGAGTCATTGGTAAATAAAATCCAATCTAAAAAGTACAAAAATAATGAAAAATAACATTATGATAAAAATCTGAAACAGTTCGTCACTCAATATATCAAACTTCATGGGAAGTAATTCACAAGTAGAATTCTGTCATTAGAGAGAGAAAAGAAAAGAGGTTGTCAAAATTAGAATCATAAGAGCAACTAGAGGAAATGAAGGGCAACTGAGAAAAATATGAAAACTGCATCATAAAAAAATATGTAAAATTTTATAATATAGGGATAAGAGAGCAATTGTAAATAATTCAGTTAGTTTTAAGAAATTGAATAAATAGTATCGCCAAAAAATGAAAGTGATCAAATGTGCAGTTTGAAAACTAGGAAGATTGACTTGGAAACAAGAAAAAAAAGAAGAGGGGTATCAACAAAGTGAGGGGGAAGAAAATTTTTTTTTGAGAGAAAAAGGAGGTTTACAAAAAGTTAGTAAAGACTCTAAACAAGAAAATATACAAGAAAAGAAAACCAAAGGAAAACCTACACTACAACCTGAGATTTCAGTATAGTAAGAATAACAGAGTGTGGATAATTTGCTGACCAAAAAATTTTCCTGCCGACAGTAACCTTGAGATTTATATAAACACGGTAAACTGTGAAACTGAGTGAGAAATGAATGGATGTTCGTGCCACCATAGAAAAAACTCAAATCAACCCTCATTTGGGGGTAGTTTATACTTGCGATTTTTCGAGAAACTTTGCCGACGGGGGGTATTCAATCGAGATATTTCATCGAAAACCTGTAATATGAGTATAAAAAACATGCTTTTCATGCCACCATATAGAACACACATAACAACCCCCTCAGAAGGGTAGTTTACTCTTGCGATTTTTCGAAAAACTTTGCCGACGAAGGGTATTCGAGCGAGATATTTCATCGGAAACCTGTAATATGACTGTTAAAAACATGCTTTTTATGCCACCATACAGAACATACATAACAACCCCCTCAAAAGGGTAGTTTACTCTTGCGATTTTTCGAAAAACTTTGCCGACGGAGGGTCTTCAATCGAGATATTTCATTGAAAACCTGTAATATGAGTATAAAAAACATGCTCTTCATGCCACCATATAGAACACACATAACAACCCCCTCAAAAGGGTAGTTTACTCTTGCGATTTTTCGAAAAACTTTGCCGACGGAGGGTATTCAATTGAGATATTTCATCGGAAACCTGTAATATGACTGTTAAAAACATGCTCTTTATGCCACCATACAGAACATTCATAACAACCCCCTCAAAAGGGTAGTTTACTCTTGCGATTTTTCGAAAAACTTTGCCGACGAAGGGTATTCAATCGAGATATTTCATCGGAAACCTGTAATATGACTGTTAATAACATGCTCTTTATGCCACCATACAGAACATACATAACAACCCCCTCAAAAGGGTAGTTTACTCTTGCGATTTTTCAAAAAACTTTGCCGACGGAGGGTATTCAATTGAGATATTTCATCGGAAACCTGTAATATGACTGTTAAAAACATGCTCTTTATGCCACCATACAGAACATACATAACAACCCCCTCAAAAGGGTAGTTTACTCTTGCGATTTTTCGAAAAACTTTGCCGACGGAGGGTATTCAATTGAGATATTTCATCGGAAATTATTTTCTATTTTTTAGTTCGGTTAGCTATAAAAGCGTGTTTTTCAGTTTTTTAAACTATTATTTATTTATATTTTTTCCCAAAGACTACTTGTGTACCAAAAAAGATTTCTATTGGATATAGTGTCAGTTTCAAACTCCTGGTTATTGGACTATGAACACTAAAATATTTAACAAATCAACATAATGGTATCGAATAAGGGTAAATCTGAAATCATATTACCTCACCTGATACTGAATTTTAATTCATATAGGTACAAGTAAAAGAAAACACAAATTATTTCGCAATAGGTTACAGAGCTTCCAGTAAGCAGTATATAGACTCATATACAAATACAGACTGACATAGGTAGGTCACAAAACTGGGGTTGTATTATTGCTAATTTTTTATCCTTGTTGCCATATTTTCGAAATTTTATTCAACCTAGTAATTTAACCCATTTATAATTGACCGATTGACATTAAATTTGGCAGGTAAAATTATGTTCGGATTCGATTGAAAATTGGTCTGAAGGGGTATTCGAAGTTGAAGATTGTGAATTCAAATATTCAAGATGGCAGTTTCTAATGGCAGACAAGGTTTTTTGAATATGACGAGTATAAACTACCTTTCTGAGGAGGTTGTTATGAACTTTCTATAAGATAAGGCGAGTTCTGAAATTCAACAGAAACTTCCATGAGTTCTATCACTGATGTCTCCATCTCTGTTTTCGACGAACCACAAACAGGGAGAGAAACATCCGTGATGGAACTGATGGAAGTTACTGTTGAATATCAGAACTCGCCTATGGCACAGGGAATTCTAAAACCGATGGCCCAAAGACTTCTATAAATATGTGGCAACTGCGAGATACTCTTCGACTGCAAGAATTTGCAGCAGTACCCTTTGATTGGTCAATAGATCATAAAAATATTGTTAACGTGCGCTAGGGGGAAACAGTGGAAATGGGAGTCGAATTCGTCAGGTGGACGTAATGGAACGGCAAAAGAATTATTTCATTATTCATTTGTTCTGTTTATTCCGCAAGCACGATTGTCTGATCCAGGAAAAAACTACGGGAAAATAAAGGAATTTTCGAGTATCCAGAGTTGAGTTTCAATCTATTTGTCAATTTGTAAACTGAGTTCGGAAGTGTTACGCATATTCCAGCTATTACAGCTTTTCGATGAAATATCTCAATTGAAAACCCTCCGTCGGCAAAGTTTTTCGAAAAATCGCAAGAGTAAACTACCCTTTTGGGGGGGTTGATATGGATGTTCTATATGGTGGCATAAAGAGCATGTTTTTAGCACTCATATTACAGGTTTTCGATGAAATATCTCAATTGAATACCCTCCGTCGGCAAAGTTTTTCGAAAAATCGCAAGAGTAAACTACCCTTTTGAGGGGGTTGTTATGTGTGTTCTATATGGTGGCATAAAAAGTATGTTTTTAACACTCATATTACAGGTTTTCGATGAAATATCTCAATTGAAAACCCTCCGTCGGCAAAGTTTCTCGAAAAATCGCAAGAGTAAACTACCCTTTTGAGGGGGTTGTTATAGATGTTCTGTATGGTGGCATAAAGAGCATGTTTTTAGCACTCATATTACAGGTTTTCGATGAAATATCTCAATTGAATACCCTCCGTCGGCAAAGTTTTTCAAAAAATCGCAAGAGTAAACTACCCTTTTGAGGGGGTTGTTATAGATGTTCTATATGGTGGCATAAAGAGCATGTTTTCAGCACTCATATTACAGGTTTTCGATGAAATATCTCAATTGAATACCCTCCGTCGGCAAAGTTTTTCGAAAAATCGCAAGAGTAAACTACCCCTAAAGGGGGGTGGATTTCGATTATGAATATGGTGGCAAGAGGAAAACCCTTTGTAGATATCAGTTCTGCATTATGATCTCAATAGCCGCATTACAAGTCTCAAATCAGCGAATTATTTAATTCTGGTCAGCAAATTACTTTTTCCCAGAATAACATACCCTCGAACATACCAAAATCATCCTTCCTTCATCTCTTCAACAAAATATCACCAAGAACCAGGTATTTACCATCATGTACCATAATCTGAACGTTAGCTGACATTGAACATTGAACAAGTCGAACAAGGTCATCGATTTCATATTTTTGAAGTCTCCGAACTATTACTCTTCACAAACTATAATAAATAACTGTGTACAGTGACTCAAACTTTTCCCCATTTGAACTGAATTTCAATAGTCAATAAGAATATTATAATGTTTTGAATGATGTGTTTCCAACAATTAATATACCAAAAAGTATAAAGGTTATAGGTTATGATATTTTTCACTCTGTTTGATGGTCAGTATGCAGTGATTCAAGTATAAGCTGTGGCTATTACACCGATAACAGAACCTTAATGCTCAGTTTGGTAATTTCGTGTTATTTTCATTGTTTTGCTTGGAAACTATAGAATTTGAAGTTTTTTATCGCAGGGATTTGATAAAATAGTTATTTGATATTTATGAATGATTGGTACAGTGTTCATATTTTCACATTTTATTATTAAGCATTCATTCGAAAACAATTCATTTACAATACTATTGCACTTATTGATAACCCTTTCTGGAATGACACCCTGAGATTGAGAGATTTACATGTTTTGGCGTACCGACTGAGAAGTAGACATCCTGAAAGAAGGAAAGAAAAGGTAAAACTAAAAAAAAAAACAAATGAGTAAGTATCTAGCTGGCAATCTGAAAAGTTATATTGAATACTATAATTCATTCATTATTGAAATACAATAAAAAGAAAATCATATTATAAAATATTACAAATATATAACAAATTGTCGCCAGCAACGTGGGGCGATTTGGAAAGGGTAACGTATATTTTCAAATTGATAGGAGTGAGAAGAGTGACAGGAAGAGTGAGAAACTTTGCAAGCTGTAATTTTGAAAGAGTTTGAGAGTAGTAAAAATGGATTTGAGAGATGGAAAAAGGACTGGAATGAATGGAGAAGATGATACACAGAGTGGAGATCATGCTGAAAGTAGTGGGATGCAAGAGAGAGAAAGACAAATTGGTAGAGTGAATGAACTAGCAGCAAGTGGAGAAAGTATAGGATTAGAGTCTCAAATACAAATGCTTATGCAGTTTATTTCAGATAATACGGGAAGTGTGAAGGGAGAGCTAGAAAGGGTAAGAGCAGGAGTAAGAGAGGACATAAAAAAAAATATTGACCGACTGGAGGAGAAAATGCATAATAAATTAGAGGACAACAAAAAGGAAATTTTAAACTTATACTTATAAAGAGTTTGAAAACAGAGTGATACATCAAAATAATCTATTTTATAACAATACGAGGCAGGAAATTGTAGGTATGGGAAATGCCATAGAACAAAATGCTAGTAAAATTCAGGAAATAAGGGTAGATTTGGATAAAAATAATAGGGAAATTATATGTGAAATTACAAAAGTCAATAAAAAAGTAGAAAATCGACATAAAGAATCTGACATTGAAATAAATAATCATAAAGAGGAACAACAAAAACAGATAGAAAATTTAGAAATCAAAATGAAAGAGTTAGAACAGGCTAGAGGAAATATCACTGAAACTAGATTCATTAATAATTGCCAAGGGGTACAACTAAATAATAAATTTGAAGGAAATATTAAGAAATTGCACCCCATAACTTTTGTAAAAATTATTAGAAATAAAACAAGAAATATAACAGGAGTAGAAGAGTTGAAAGACACCATTAGACAGTACTTAGTAAATCAACCCTGTATTTGGTTCAATAGCCAAGAGAAAAATATTAATAGTTTTGAGGATTTTGAAAAATTATTCATTAAACAATATTGGGGTGAGAACACACAGTTAATAATCAGAGACAAATTACAATTTGGTAAGTTTGATGAGAGTAGGAGTTTCAATTATAACAACTATGCTATACAATTGTATGCTATAGCACAGCATTTGAATCCGGTGATGAGGGAAGATGAAATTGTAGGCAACATTAGCAGGCATTTTAAACAAGACATATTTGAAGTTATAAACATGCACGAAATAAAAACAATGGAGAGACTCAGTGAATATCTATTGAGGATAGAACGAACATTATCATATAGAAATTTTGAAAACAGGTACAGGGCTAGCAATACACATAATAGACCACAAAATAACAGCTATGACAACAATAATTACAATAATAAAAAAATGGAAAATAATAATAGATACACACAATATAGAGAAACACAACAAAACACTAGGTACAATAACAATGATCAAACAAGAAATCCGAATTATTATAATTATCAAGATAGTAATCAAAATTATAACAATAACTATAATAGACAAAATGAGAATTATAGGGGAAATTGCAGACAGCATGATAATAATAATTATTATAATAGAAACTATCAAACAAGGTATGACACAAATAGACAAACACAGGACCAGTCACAAAATTATAACAGGGAAGGTAAAAGAAATTCATATTTGGAAAATAACAATGATAGAACTAGGCAGGTACACTTCCAAAGAAGATCAAATAGCATAGACAGAGATAGAGATAGCAGTTTAGAAAGGGCACAAGAAAATAGACTGGAACCACAAGCTTCTACATCTACACATGAAAATTTTTGTTAAAGCCATATGACAAACTGGACACACATAATTATGAACACCCAATAGAATTTATCAAACTAACTAATATAGAGGAAGAACAACCAATAGGATTAATAATTTTACAAGGGAAAATAGGGAATAAAAATGTTAAAATATTAATAGGTACGGGTTCAGAGGCATCATTGGTAGAAGAAAAAATTACAGAAAATTTGGAAATGCAAGGAAACATAATAAAAATGCCTAAAACTGTTTTAATGGGACTAAATGGGAAAAAATTGGCAGAAACAAATCAATTTTTAAATATCAATTTGGAAATAAAAAACAAAATTGTAAATCTACAGCTACTTGTGGTAAAGAATATGGAATTTGATGTGATAATAGGAACAGATCAACTAGAAAAATTGCAGGCAAAAATCAATTATGAAGAGAAAGGAATAGAATTAAATGGAAAATGGTTTGAATTTCTAGAAGAAAAACAAGAAATAACTAAGAATATTTTGTGTATAAAAAGAATGAATGATAAGGATGAATGTGAAAATAATGAAATAAATAAGGTATATAAATGTAATGAAAACTATGAAGATTATATGAAAGAATTATTAAATAAATATAAGAATTTGATTACGAGTGAATCTAGAGTAGCAAAAGAATATGTACACAAAATAGAGGTGAAAGAGGTAGAAAAATTCAAATCTAAAAATTATCCAATTCCATACAGATATAGGGAAGAAGTTAGGCAAGAAATAGATAAAATGTTAAAGCATGGTATAATAGAAAGAAGCACAAGCAATTACATAAATCCTATTGTAGTCGTAGTAAAAAAGAATGGTGATCTTCGATTATGTTTAGATGCCAGAGAGTTGAATAAGTTAACCATTCCACAATATGAATGCCCATTGAATATTGAAACAATTTTTGGCAAAATAACAAATACCAGATGTTTTTCTAAAATTGATCTTAAACATAGTTTTTGGTTGATTCCTCTACAGAAAAATTCTAGACTCTATACTGGGTTTTGTATAGAAGGGGTAGTTTATCAGTTTTGTGTTGTACCATATGGGCTACAATCTGCTTGTCCAGCGTTAGAGAGAGCTCTCCACAAGATATTAGACAAATACGAAGACTTTGCTTTACATTACATAGATGACATATTGATTTACTCAAAGGACGAAACAACTCACAAGGACCATTTAGATAAAATACTTCACTTACTTGACGAAGCAGGACTTAAAATCAACTTAGAAAAATGTCAATTCTTTCAGAAGGAGGTAAATTACTTAGGGTACAAACTAAATGACAAAGGACTTGAAATGGACCCTGAAAGAATACAAACCATACAAGACTACACAAGACCATATAACTTAAAGACATTAAGAGGATTTTTGGGAATACTAAATTACTTCAAGAGACTAATACCAGACCTTAGTGACAAAGAATTACCTCTAATAGATTTACTCAAGAAAAATGTCAGATGGAAATGGGGAGACAGTCAGGAAAGAGCATTCATAGAGCTGAAGGAAATGTTTATAAACAATTTAAAAATATATCACCCTGATTATAACCTACCATTTATTCTGAGGTCGGACGCTTCCATGTTCAGATTTGCTGGAATGTTAGTACAAAACCTAGGGGGAAAGGAAGTTCCTATATCTTTTGTCTCTCGCGTAACAAGAAAATATGAAAGGAGATATAGTGTAACTGAATTAGAATTGAATACCTGATATCGAAGCAAGAATACAAATTCACACAGCCAGGGATCTCTTCAACAAAATATCACCAAGAACCAGGTATTTACCATCATGTACCATAATCTGAACGTTAGCTGACATTGAACATTGAACAAGTCGAACAAGGTCATCGATTTCATATTTTTGAAGTCTCCGAACTATTACTCTTCACAAACTATAATAAATAACTGTGTACAGTGACTCAAACTTTTCCCCATTTGAACTGAACTTCAATAGTCAATAAGAATATTATAATGTTTTGAATGATGTGTTTCCAACAATTAATATACCAAAAAGTATAAAGGTTATAGGTTATGATATTTTTCACTCTGTTTGATGGTCAGTATGCAGTGATTCAAGTATAAGCTGTGGCTATTACACCGATAACAGAACCTTAATGCTCAGTTTGGTAATTTCGTGTTATTTTCATTGTTTTGCTTGGAAACTATAGAATTTGAAGTTTTTTATCGCAGGGATTTGATAAAATAGTTATTTGGTATTTATGAATGATTGGTACAGTGTTCATATTTTCACATTTTATTGAGTTGCTGATGAATAAAGTATATTTGAATTGAGTTTGTCACAAGCATTCATTCGAAAACAATTCATTTACAATACTATTGCACTTATTGATAACCCTTTCTGGAATGACACCCTGAGATTGAGAGATTTACATGTTTTGGCGTACCGACTGAGAAGTAGACATCCTGAAAGAAGGAAAGAAAAGGTAAAACTAAAAAAAAAAACAAATGAGTAAGTATCTAGCTGGCAATCTGAAAAGTTATATTGAATACTATAATTCATTCATTATTGAAATACAATAAAAAGAAAATCATATTATAAAATATAACAAATATATAACAATATATATATATATGTGTGTGTGTGTGTGTGTGCTGCTCGGTGAAAAACTTGTTTTAAGATCATATTTGATACATAAAGAAACATACGAATGAAATAAAATGTACAGAAATGGGAATGGACGATATTAAAAGAAAACAATTTTTCAAATAATGGTAACCTCCAAGTCCTATCAAAATTTCAATTTCTGATGAACTGCCGGCCATCATGATTCAAAAAATGAAGTTATACCCTATGCATGGATATCAAAGAGTCAACTTTCGATAGTTGGGGATGAAAATCATAGAGCAATGTCGAAATCACGGAGCTGAAATATGAACTGGAGATTGTATTCGTATCCCAATCTCCTAGACGTATTGATGAAAAAAACAGACATCAAACACTTGAGTGAAATGGATCATCACCTATCGTCATCAACAATGTTGATTTTTTTCGAAATTGAAATGTATAAATATTTGCATTCAGAGCCTTTTGATTCCTGTTTCACATTTTAGCTGTGTGAATTCGACATCATTCTATTACTTCCATCCCTGACCATTGAAACTTGACTCTTCGATATCCATGCGCCATACATAACGTATATTCTCCTTTTTGACATTGCAAATGACAGCAGTTGATGGGACTTAATGATTACCATTATTAGCAAAATAGTTTTGCCATCGTCCATTCCTTGAGAATGTATTTGAACGAATATCCCAGTTTTCTAAGAAACCCTTCAGAAGCTTATTCAAGCAATGGATACCTGGGACCCACGATTTTTGAACTGAAATTCCAACCACTTCGGCTCCGTGGCTGAAAGGGCAAATACCGAATTCGAAATATCCTGGTACTCTCCAGGATTAGCACCTGGGTTGTCCGGGTGAGAGGCTGGGCTCTTCACACTATGACCACGAGACCTACTTCTGTACATTGTGTTTCAGTGATATACTTTTTATGTATCCAATATGATCTCAACAGTTTTTTCCACCATTTGAATTGAATCTCACTGATATAGTGAGGAGCACTGATCTGGTTATATGATTGTTTTATACGCTCCATAACATTTTAGTTTTTCCGGATAATGACAATAACGATTGTCGAAATAGTGGAACAAAGTCATTTGAGTTTCCCTCATGCATGCAGCGTACCCCAACATTTTGTAGTTAGTCAGCAAACAATTCCATTCTACTCTGATGTTCTATTGTCTCCGAATCCCATAAGAGCATTAATGTCTCAGAACAGGTAACCCATCAAAAAAGAAGACCTTCAGTTGTTGCAGTGAAATCTGGACATTAGGTGAATAACCTGGATTCATCACGATCAGTGACAATGTTTCTAGAAACCTAAGAAAGTATTATTCAACCGACTGACGAAACGTAGACCGACTTTGCATTGAAAATGAAAAAGAGTGGAAACTCATCGGAGAGGATGAAAGTACCAACCTTGTCACAAATAGTCGAACCATCTGATCATTCCAGTAACTTGTGGTTGCTCTGTATGTAGCATCAGATGATCCTAGCGCCTCATCAGACGAAGTGGTAGTGACAGACAATATTTTGTCTTCTAAGAGTTATACTAGGACGATACCTATTTTCCCAAAAAAAAGCTCCCTATCAGATGACTGCTTCAATGGGAATGGGCGGTAAAAGCAAACTACTGTGAAAAATCACATAGAAAGAATGAGTCTAGAGTAGGTGAGAAATAGGGACCACGAATAAGCAGAAAGAAGTATAGAACTTTTTATTGAAAATCAATTTCATCTAATCAAAAGAGAGGCAGGAAATTCCCTCTTGTACTACCTGATATCACTCATGGCTCTTTTATATGAATTAGAGTTCGTCTTTTGCTATGAAAATGTTTTCCATTCAGGAGTCGAAGCAGGAATATGATCGGAATGGAGAATCTAGGAAATCGGTTCATCTCGGAAATGTGTTTTAATTAACCTTTACATTACATGAAATAGCCTTCCGATTCGTTCCTTCTGTATACAAGATCTTCGAACTTACGGTCCTAGCTGAGATGAGAAATGAACTTTTCTTTCATTTGAAAAGGAGTAGAAAAACTACTGGTTAAATTTTTCTTTGGGTCACTCTCCAGATAACCTACCCTTTCATTCTATTCATCCACTGCACGCTAATAGACTTGAAACTTGAAAGCTCGCCGAACTTTTTAAGCCACACAACCCCTCATTGGCTACGAACAGGAACCGATAGTCATTGCCCAAAATTCATTCGTACATTTCAGCATTGAAAAACGTACGTACTCGGAATATAAAAGAAATGAAGCATGAAAATGGTGGAGGACGTGGAAAAAAACAATGAAACAGACGAGAGACAATTATCGGGAGACTTCCCAACAAACAATCATGATTCTGTTGAACTTTTTTTTGTGTATCAAAAGGTTTGTCCAATCAACACTTGGATTCAGGCTATTTTCCCAGCGGTGTAGAAACGAGTAATGAGATATTTCAATTTCGTGCTACGGGAGTTCAATTCTGTAAAATGCATTTTTTTGACGCTGATTTTTTGTATACCTTCTGGTACTCCAGCCAAAACATAGTCACAATTATTTCAATATTGTTATTTTCGAATACTTTCAGCACGATCTGGAAAAGATGAAAATTTGGTGGAGCCCTAAGGGAATGAGTTTCCATTAATTGGCCACCATTAAAGATAAAGTCAATTTTCAGTATTTCAATATTTCATATCCAGTTAGTATTTGTATTCTATATTTAGTTTTTTCTGTTATGCTGAAATAAGTGTTCTCGCACTTATCGGCTTCTGCTGCTTTGTTAACGTTGCCATTCTGAATTAAGAATCTCTCTGCGATTTTTCGTGGATGAAGATTATATTATTAAATGTCGTTCAATATGTCGTTTATGTGTAGACCTCAACGCAGTTGTACAACACAAGCTGACCCCAACCGATATCCCACACTATCTCAGTAGCGAACATTCTCAATAACCTATTTTGAAATCTTTTTGATCGACCAAAAATCCTTATAGTCGCTCTATGGACAGAACTCATTGTACCCTTGATGTTTTCTCACTCAACCTATCATTCTCTCAGGAATTAACTATCGACGGCACGAAACTTGCTTTTTAAAAAAATATTTATTGATACAAAAATCGGAAAAAGATATAAAGTACAAAAATATAGGTGTAATTACTTCTGAGATTGAATACTGACTGAAGTCGCCAAGTGAATTCTGGAAGATCTCTGCTCCCATGAGAACTGTCTACTCAGCATCCCGAATGGGGTGGTGGTAAGCTAAGTCAGCGGGATTTCTTCTAGGTGGTGACATAATTCCTCCCCCTGAAGATTCAACTAACGAGCGCAGCGGGGTAGTTGAACAGTGGATAGGTTCATTCCATCTGGCTGGTTCATTTCATGAAGTTGATCTGCTTCCTGATTCTTCCTTCTGCCGAAAGGACATCTTGTTGGTCTTCTTCTGTACACGAAGTAGATTGCCATCGAAATTATTGCTATGTATATTGCCAGAGTCCATATACTGGGCGATTGATAAAGTCCGCCTTCGTCGAATGATAATTCAGGGTTGTTTTCAATCAGCTGATTTTTCAGGTTCTGAAGTTCTTTCAGGTCGACGTCATCCAACTGAAAACTCATATTCAAACTTCTCGGAGGACTCCGATCTTGACTGAGTTCGGGAATCAATATTATTTGGTTGTTATCGATTACCGTTTCCTCATTGATGATATTGATTTGATTCGACTTGATATTGCAGCCCACTGGGACTTCGACTAGATAGGATCCAATTATTCTCTGGACGTCTTCTTGCTCGTGACATTGTAGATGGATAGTCGTTTTATTTGGGAATATTGCTATCCATTGTGAAGAATCTTCCAATTGATGGGTAATTGGTTTGGTGATCTTGACATCGATTTGCCTACAGGTAGAGGAGTCTTCCATTTTCAGTAGTTGTAGCTCGCACATATTTTCAGGAATTTCTCTGATGGGCATTTTCTTGCAGACATAGAATTGTGGCTTGACTTTGACACAATCGTCGCTTTGAAATGTGAAATACACTGAATTTTTCAGTAAGTATGAATTTTTCAATACGAGTGCCTTGAACTGACTTCGACTATACGTTGGAATTGAATATAAATGATAATAATCGAAAATGTGAGGATATGTGATAGGAACATGAAGAAGATATGTTATTCTATTATTGAGAATGAAACATTCTATGTTTATTATTTTCTCATAGTCCAGGATATTTTCCAAAGTGATTTCAAGAGGAAATTGATTATTATCGATTATTTTGTACAGTTTTACCAACTCTGCAAATAAATCAGTAGTTCCTATTATGCTAGGATGCATTATGTTGAGTTTTGCAAAAGTAAAAGAGTTTTCGATGTCTTGTAAAGTAGAATGGACTATATCGTACATATTGATGATTTGATTGAGAATGTCATGAACATATGTTCTGTTTTCTTCATAACCATCGAATTGAAATATGGTAGCAAGATGAAATATTTTTTCCTGAAGGAATTTTTCATTATGAATAATTTGTTGAATGGTTTGATTGAATTTATCGATCATATTTATTGAAACTGAGTTTTGTTTCACAACGCTAGAAGCTAGTTCTTTTTGATTGTTTTGAAGTTCTCTGATAAGTGTTTCATACCGTTCCCCATCTGCTGCATCTAGGTTACCTGTGATTGATTTGAATATTGAGCCAATGCCGTTGATCAGTCCTCTTTTGGTTCGATTAGGGCGCGTTATCAGTTCATTCAACTTGGCTTCGGTTTTTTCTTTCGTAATAGTCAAAATTTTGATATAATTTTCTATTTCGACTGAAGAAGTATAATTATTATTTATACTGAGTGCTTCCAAAGTTTGTCCGTATTGGTAATTCAGTTTGTCAATTTCACTCATTAATGGGTTCAAGTCGTAGTAATGTATTAATGTGTGAGAATACTCTTGGATTTTGGCGGTTCCTAATTTCAAGGGTATCATACCAGGGTTGTTCTCTAAGTTTGTCAGTGTTATTTTGTCTTGGAGTCCGAATACAAAAGGTATTCTGAAAAGAAATGAATTATTTATTGAAATTGTAAGTTTTCTTCAGAGGTCTTTTTAAGTTGTCCATATGTACTTTGTCATGATTTTCTGTAGAAACAGTTTTCATGGTTTCATCAACTTTCGTGATAGTAGTAGGTTTTTCAAACTTGTTTGCATGTTTTTGTCGTATGTGTTTTTTCACGTAAGTTTCTGACTGTGGTTTGAAAATTTCGGGGTTATCGCGTGTTTCATTACATTTTTCGATTACCTTTTCTTTTTGTTTGATTAACCGTTTGTTAAGTTCCGCATAAAGTAGTTTTGTTCTCTCTTTGTGGTCATTCGTGTAATCGTTCAGGAGAATATTGTCTATATCGATATTGAATGGATTCTCGTTCGTTATATGTCCGTTGATTATATCGATTGGTTTCAATTTTGTGGTCGAATGTACGGAATGGTTGTATGCAAGTATGGCATAAACCATTTTCATTTGAGGTGGTGTCTTCAGGAATCCTCGGGTATTTAGGAGCCTGATGTGTTCAATGAGGGTAGAGTGTAGTCTTTCAATTTGTCCGTTCGATTGAGGGTGATTGGGTGAGCAAAAGTGTACATTAATTTTATGCAGTTTGAGGAGTTCCTCAATAACTGTGTTTTTGAATTCAGAACCATTATCGGCTATGATTTGAATGGGTACACCGTGGTGAGAGAAAAATATTAAAAGTTTGTCTGCTATATCGGTTGCCGATAGAAAAGGCAAGTGATAAGCTTGCGCATATTTTGAAAAACTATCTATCACGGTTAAAAATTTGGTTTTCTCTAGAGTATAAACATCGATATGAATAATTTCGAAAGGTTTGGTGGCTGTTGGGGTTATATTCATTTTTGTTTTAATCGGATGTCTTTCATATTTACTTTGTTGGCATATTTCGCATTGATTGATGAAGGTTTGTATAGAATCTTTCATATTTGGCCAATAATATCGCGCCTTGAGCCTTTGTTCGGTTTCTTCGATTCCTCGATGATTACTTTTACCTTCGTGATATGCTTGTATAAGATCTGGAATTTCATTTTTCGTTGTAACATCAATCAGTTTTAATTTACAAGACTTGAATTTTAAAGAGGGCCATTTGAAGTTTTTACGAATTACTTCGCAGAATCTTTCATACATATCTGGTACTTCGAAATAAAGATAGTAAGGAACATTTGGAACAACATATTCTGTGACAAAATCGACTACATCTTTTTCAAAATTATTTGAGGAAAGCTGAACAATTATTCTTTGTTTCTTTTCGAATAAAATTTTTATTAGAGGTTTTGAAGGTGAATGAAGAACGTGTTGAAATATGATTTGGTTTTGACCGTGGTTTACAGGAGATTCAGAAATTGGTATTTCAACGATAGGGTTTTCTTCCGCGTAAGTATGGACGGTTACGTCATCATCGAGTATTTCTATTGGATCATGTTCATGAATTTCTTGGTTTTCGTGAGTGTCAGTATCAAGATTAACTAATGTGGAAATATTGTCTTCTTGTGCGTTTTTATTTTTGTCGTTGACATTAGAGCTTGTGCTTGGTTGAATGTCAATTGGACTTATTGTTTCAGTTGGGTCGATTTCGCGTGCGATTTCGCCTATTGGTAAAATGTCAATAGATGGTTCATAGTTGGGAGTTTCGAGACAAGGATTTATTGGATTTTGATTGCCAAATGTGACAGATGGAGCTAGACGATCAGACTCTTCGAGAATTTCGTCTAGTTCTTCCCAAAATTTTGTTTCTTTTGTGTGAACTTCGATGCGTGAAAGGGCATCGGCATTTGTGTTAGCTGATCCTTTTTTGTAAATTATATTGTATTGATATTCCTCGAGTTTTATTCTCCATCGGAGTAATTTCGAGCTTGGGTCCTTCAATGAAAATATCCATTGGAGGGGCCTATGGTCGGTGATTATGTTAAATCTTCTGCCAAAAATGTAAGGGCGGAAGTACTTGGTGGCCCAAACAATCGCCAATAATTCTTTTTCTATCGTGCTGTAATTTGCTTCGGAGTCATTAAGAGTCCTTGAAGCATATGCCACTGGGAGGTCTTTGCCAATAGGTCCTTGGCTCAAGACAGCACCCAATGCAACGTTCGACGCATCCGTAGTTAAGTTAAAAGGTTTAGAAAAGTCTGGGTATTGGAGAATTGGTTCATTAATCAACAAATTTTTACAGGTTTCAAAACACGATAAGAATTCTTGATCGTGGGTGATTTGTGCACCTTTTTTCAAACATTTCGTTAATGGTTTTGTGATTTTGGCAAAATTATTTATGAACCTACGATAGTATCCAAGGAGTCCTAAAAAACCTTTTATTTGTTTTGTTGTTTTTGGTACAGGAAAGTTTTTAATTGCCTTTATTTTGTCAGGATTGGGTTTGACACCATTTGGAGTGACAATATGACCAAGGTAAGCCACTTCTTTCCGTAAAAACTCGGATTTATCAAGTTGAACTTTAAAGTTTGCTTCTCTGAGCCTTTGAAACACGGCTCTTAATCTTTCCATGTGTTCCTGAAGGGATGTGGAAAAGATAATTATATCGTCTAAGTATACCAAGCATTTTTCGTTTTGAATTCCTCTTAAAATATTTTCAATTACTCTTTCAAAGGTAGCAGGGGCGTTCTTCAACCCGAAGGGCATACGAAGGTATTCATAGTGCCCTTGTTCAGTATTAAAGGCAGTTTTTTCAATATCCGCTTCACACATCTCAATTTGATGAAAGCCACTGGCAAGGTCCAATGTCGAGAAATATTGGCACCTACCTAATTTATCTAAAAGATCTGTGATATTTGGCAAGGGGTATTTGTCATCGATGGTTTTTTCATTAAGTTTCCGATAATCTACGACAACCCGCCATTTTTGCTTACCGGAGGCATCTAATTTTTTAGGTACGACCCAAATTGGGGACGACCAAGGTGAACTACTAGGTCTGATTATTTTTTGGTCTAACATTTTTTGAATTTGTGTTTCAACTTCTTTTTTGTGGATAAAGGGATACCTATATGTTTTAGTATAGACTGGTATTTCGTCAGTAGTCTTTATACGGTGTTTAGTTTTATTTGTGAAAGTGAGAGGTTCGTCTTCGTGATAAAAAATGTCGGAAAATTCAAGGCATAATTTTTCAATCATTGATTTTTCTTCCCCATTTAAATGGTCAGTTCTTATATTAGATAAGTCCACTTTACGTTTGTCTGTCTCATCAAAATTGTTAAAACTGAATTCTTGTATGCATGTTCTATCAAATTTTTCAACTACAATGGGTTCCGAGAAATCTAGTGTTATCTTCTTTGTGCTGTTATTTAATACGGTCGTTAACGCTTCTCCGTTTCTCGCGATTGACAAACTCTCTGGAATTTCGCAGTTGTGTATCTTTTGATAAGGAATTATTATTTCACCGTCTTTTACAGATGTTTTTATTTTAATCACTTGTTCGTTTCGAGGAAGTATAGATATGAGATTCGAGTCATTTTTTATTTTATGATAGTGCAATTTAATTTGGGAATGTGGCGTGATTAATAATCCATTGCTCAAATTGACATTAGCTTGGAGTATTTTCAGATTATCAATACCTATCAATCCATGAAAAGTATTGTGGAATTTAAACAGATAAAATTTGAGATTTCCGGAAACATTGAAAATTTTAGAAATGGGTATAAAAGCGCTATGCTTATGGCATGATTTTTGGAAAACAGTTGAGACTATAAATGGATCATTCTGGATTCGATCAGGGTATAGATTATAAGCTAAATTTGGATCGATAAATGATTTAGTTGAACCAGTATCAACCAAAAATTTCAAATTGTGTTCTGGCAGAATGATGTATGGCAATTCGCTCGAATTGGAGGAATTTAGTGATATTATTATTGGTTCTATCTTTGACCGGTGTTTTGGCTTGTTGACTGAAAATTTTGATTTTGCATATTTTCATCATTTGCATAATTATTTTGACTTTCGATTTCACTATCCTGCAAGTAGTAATCTATTTCATTAGTCTCTGCATTATATAGTTCTTCTGAAATAAAATTCTTTTCCGGTGGCTTGTAAGAATGAGAGGGACCCGGTTGGTTTCTATTAAATGTTTGCCTCGTCGAAACACTCATAGGTGTTTGATTAGGGAGACTTCGATTGGGATTAGGCTTAAAAACGTTTTGATTTTGTACAGGTTGTTTAAAAACTTGTGAATTTGTAAAGAACTTCCGTGGTGGCATATTGTTTCTTGGCTGAACATTTATAGGTTGAGAGGGGAAATTGTTTTGTGATTGAAATTGATTATTATGAGGTTTATATTGATTATTTGATGATTGATTATAGAACTGATCATTTCTCGTATGTGCATTGAAAGAAGTTCTGGGTGTATGAGAATGATTTTGATGAGGAGTTGACCTGATTTGGCCATTATTTTGACGAATCGAAACTCTATTCGATTGATTTTGATAATAATTGACATTTTCTTCTTGGATAATAAATTGCAGGGCCTGATTCAAATCATCAGGTCTCATACAGCGAATTGTTGTACCCAGAGGTTCTCTCAAGCCTGATAAGAATGTTTTCAAAGCAAGCGAATTATATAAGTTTCGTTTCAGAATTTTTGAATTTCCATCGTTTTCATGGGAATCGATATAACAACAAATCAGATTGAGTATTTGTAATATTCGATCGAAAAACTGTTGAGGTTTTTCGGACGGATATTGTTTCATCATTACCATATCTCTATTCAAACATGCTTCATCGCGTTGATCTGCAAAATTTCTATACAGGGTGGTTTTCAAAACATCCCAAGTTGTGACATTTTGGATATTAACTACCAATTTTGCATTTCCTGACAATTTTCCAATTAAACAATTCAACAAATATGTATTTTGAAAGTTATTGGGATTCGTTGCATCATAAAAATTCGAAATAAGACTTTCACATGTACTCAAGTATCTATTAAGTTCATTTGGGTTCCCATCGAATTGTGGAACGCAATTCAAATATTCTGGTTTGAAAGTGTTCGCCATTATTGAGGAATTTGAAGTATTCGTTTGGAGTGTTTGAGAATTTGAATTAGATCTGATTGCGAATGGATTTTGAACGATTAGATTCGTATTTGACAGTGTTCGACTAGAGTTTGTATTGCCTGAGTCAGTTAAAGACAATGTTTCAAGTTGTTCAAAAATATTTTCAAGCGACATATAGATTCAGTGTACTCACAATAAAAGCAAGCCTTTGGCCATCGTCTTCTTAACCACTATAAGGAATCTGCCTTGGTTCAGCAATTCTCGTCTTCGCCAAGTATTTCTTCCTTGCAGAAGGGGACGATGAGGTTCCACTTCTCGAAAACAGCTTCGGTACGGGGTCTTCTGCAGGTCCTCGATTGACTGGGTTTCCTGAAGTTCTAGGAGCCTCTCTGCTTCCAACGCCAACTTGTTCTGTTCTCTGAGGTTCGGTTGTCAATAAATCGTTGAAACGAAAATCACTCGTTCGATACGCGTGACTTTGACAATCCTACAGTCGACTGCGCCAATTAACTATCGACGGCACGAAACTTGCTTTTTAAAAAAATATTTATTGATACAAAAATCGGAAAAAGATATAAAGTACAAAAATATAGGTGTAATTACTTCTGAGATTGAATACTGACTGAAGTCGCCAAGTGAAGTCTGGAAGATCTCTGCTCCCATGAGAACTGTCTACTCAGCATCCCGAATGGGGTGGTGGTAAGCTAAGTCAGCGGGATTTCTTCTAGGTGGTGACATAATTCAGGGCGGGCACTTTACGACCTGATAAACAATCGGTTGAAATAATCGGTGCTTGACAGTATGTGGTGTTTATTCTAAAAACCGATCATTTTGATGGACTGTTAATCAGGTCGTAAAGTACCCGCCCGCAGGAATCTATTTTTCTATGAAAATGATTCCTTAGACGCCATTGAGTCAAGAATATAACCCTGATTCATTATATCAAGCGAACCTTCCATCTTCCATACAGAAAGTGTTTATAAGTCGACAGATTTACTTGGGTTTGAATATCAATCTGATTCAATTGTGCGCAATTTGTTATTGAATAATGCTACTGAATTAGCGTGAATTTATTAATTTATTAAATAGGTCTTTGACTGAAGATCAAAGTTCATTACTAATGAAAAACAATAGTCTGTTTACGATGAATTACTAAATGACTATTATCCATATATATGAAAGTCCATATTTTGATACAGCTTTGAACAACAATTTTACAATATCTCGATTTTTTGTAACAACAGCATTTTTTTGATCAATCAATCCCTAATTTCATTATTGACCAGAAATTTGATTTTGATTTGATTTTCTCATATGATTTTTATTTGAATCCTTTCGTTCTTAGCAACAGATTTCAAAGGAGTTGATAATATAGACAATGGAGGTCCGAACCATTACCATTCAGCAAGGAACATTGTCAACCACTTTCAAGCAAAAGTTACTCCACTTTGCGTCGTCCGGCAACTCTAACTTGTCCCGAAAACATACATTTTTTCATACTAGTAAACAAATAATTATATTCTGACAGTTCTTCCGCATCTATATGTGCAAAAATGGAACATAAAACTCCGTTAAATGATATAGACTGAAGTTCAATTGCCTTCCCCATTCAATATATTATAGATCATCTTTGTACCACCCTATTTACGGAACTTAATAACTTTAGAGTGAGTTGCCGAAGGAACTTCGGAATGGCTTCTGATAGCTTATCGATGTAATGGGAACTCGAATTTCCCATTGTTTATTAATCGAGGAGAAACCACTTGAGCGAAGGAAATTGAATCATCAATTATGCTGAAATGGACACTGGCGGAACAGTGAGAGCTCGAGTTTGAGGCAGAATCAGATTGCCGATTCCATCATTTTGCATGTATTGCATTAATTTTCAACAACGACAAGGAGTCATACTTCAATGACTAAAAATTTCAATCTATCAGTTATCTAACATACTTTAAATGTGGACGACAGTGAAAGAGGAATCTAACCAAAGTAATGAATAGTTAAATTGGACAGAAGAAAGTCAACTCTAAAGTTTAATGTCAGTCACAAAACGTCATTCATTCTTTATGTTTGACAATTCAACTCATGTATGAAATATCCAATGAGCCGCCGTGATTTTGTCATTATGACAGCGAAAAATCTTTGCCCTAAGTTTTTCAGGGACAAAACGGAACCTAACTCTTGAAAGCATGGCATGTAAACAAATTGTTGACGGCGTCTTTGTCAATTTTTCACTTGCGTTGTCAAAAGATTATATCTGATCTGTGAAAATGAAATATAAGAATTGTGTTTTCAACAATTGTACTTTTCCGTTGAATTGAATAAACTAAACTGTATTCATTAAATTGTCGTAAAGAATTACACTTGAGCTTTTTTTATCGAAGAAAACTTGACATTTATGATACGAGTTTCGTTGCTTTCCGGCAAATTAACTCAAAAAACTGCCAGAAAAAATTACGAGTCCGTAGAACGAGTAATTTTTTCTGGCAGAGGCCTTTTTTCTCGTTGAGTTGCCAGGCAACAGAATTCTCATCGAAATGTCAAGTTTACTTCGACAAAAAAAAGCTCTCGTGTAATTATAAGTGAAAAAAATAGTATGCATTGTTTACCAGGTTTGGAAAAGCCTAACATTCCTGAAAGACTGTGAAAATTGCTAACTCAAGGCGCAAGCCGAGACTTAGCGATACAGAGTCCAGGAATGTGACTTTTCCTATCAGGTAAACATCCCGTCTATCCAAAAATCGTTTAAAATTCGACAGATATGGATTAGATTTGAAGAAAATCGGGAATAATTTTATTCACAAATGAATGGTGCTTTGAAATTCGTAATAAAATAACTTGGGTTACTGTGGAAACTCTTTTAAATTATTTATCTAGAACACTAGCAATTGTAAGAAAATATCATTTCCTACAGTAAGGAAATCTCAACTTCTCTTTAGGAAATTTTGTATGGAATGCCGAAATTTACGAGCGATTCAAGGAAAAATATATTTCATGCATTACTTCCACAGTAACCCTTTGTTTATTTCAAACATTCTCACGAGTGTACACAGAAGAGCTCTGGGAGTTTTACTGACTTTAACGGTAACGCAGTTGGTATTTCGAATATTTAGGAAACCAAAAAAGTTCATAGTGCTATTGGGTTGGTTGGCGTATTATCAAAATATCTAACCTACCAGGATTGCAATATAGGCAACTGACAATTGTCCATAGGGAGGTAACTTATTCTCATATAACCCCTACCTCATGTATAAGAACCATATCGTTTGGAAGAACATGAACATTATTTCGTCTTATGATTGGATTACCACGTGTTTCCGAGTTTAACGCCGCCATTTGTGGAGCACAAAAGTGGGTAAAATTCTTACCTAACGCACCGAGTCATCCAGAAAATTTCTGCCACGACCGCGGAATGAACTGGCAGTGAGAAACTTGAATCAAATATATGACGAACACCAAATATATGCCGTTCAATGGCGTTTTCGTGAAACTGAATATGTTGAGCGCTAATTTTTTTCTATACGAAATTGTCATATTGAACTCCATGAAAAATAAGAACAGTGCAAAACCGAAGAATGTATATCGGTCAAATATAGGAATTTTGGTAAAGTGCTGACTTTTTGTGAAATTTAATTTTTGTTCAAAATCGCATTTTCAATGTAATACATAACTACATATAACTGAAACAATCAGTTACCTCATTATGAATAGTGTCACTTGCGTTTGGGAGTCCCAAGTTACCGTAAAATATAATTATCAGTTGGTCTTTTGGTTGAGAGTAACTACCCCTGTATTTAGAAACCATACACTGTCATCTCTGGGCAACTTTCAACAAAAAAAATATATATCTAATTATGAACAACTTATCACGAATCATCATTTCGTGTGTGCAATAGAAGTATGCATAATCGATATCCTTTTTACTTTCCCCCGTTCCACAGATTAGGAGAAGCCCCGTACAGTCATAAATATAACTGCAGAAAAGCGATGCTTTTGTGATACGTCCCCACGTCAAATATTTGCATTCCATATATCTCCCAATCATAAAATGGATGAGTTGACATTACAGATGTATAGAAAGATATAGATAACAGTCGTCTGGTCTTCTTCCGGACTTTTTAGGGATTCGGATTCAAATATTGGCAGGATATTAGACCGCGAGGCCATTTCCTGTGCTTGCCCACATCAGCAGGATCTATCGAAGAGACACGTTACTTCTAAAGTTTGCGAAGGGTCGGAAACCTAAAAAAACAGGTTTCTTTGCATTATTCGAAATGGAAAGAATTTACTTTAAATACGCAACAAATCGATGATGATGTCATTATTGTCAAGCAAAGCAGAGCTAATATCTGCACAACCGAAGGACTCTGGGATTTTTCATTGATCTGAAATCAGGGTACGGCTTGCTGTAAGCGAGTGGACGTGAGTCACGTAGAAACAGCTCATATTCATTTAGATTTCATGTACTGTAATGGAAAAGTGTAATGGAAAGTGGTGTCTGCGGCGTAACACCCTCAATACAATTTAAAAGACAATATCGCACAAAAGAGTTACTATCTCACCAGATTCAAATCAGCAACCATAGAACCCACTGAATGAAAAAAAAGTGAACTAAGAATAACGGAACTACGATGAAAAATAATATAACTCAAATTCAGCTGGAACTGGAACCAATCTTCAAAAAAAAAACTTACATCAAATCGTACGACGATTGCAATGTCCGACAATTGACGTATTCTAGCGATGATATTGAAAATATTAGTGATCTATGAAAGTGTCACGATAAAATTCAACCAACCAATTTGGTGAAATTGATGTTGGAATTAGTTAAAGTTTTTTTCGATTTTTCCGTTCAGAAAAACAATGCCGCGTCTTTAGTAACATTGAGGTGTTCTGAAGATTTGAATAGGCATGAAGAAATTTCTCAGAAATCGTTATCAACTCAATCAGGTACTATTTCAGGAATATCATAGGTAACTCCGATAAATATTCTGTCCATGAAAACTCTTGAATAAGGCAAGGCTAGTAACAGAGGAGTGAAAGTTATATTTCATTGAGAACAATTCCCTTGAAAAACTCCAAAGCATGGATTTTTCACTTTACGGTACAAAAGTGCCGCTTTTCATTACGGGTTTCAGAAAGTGAATGTTCTTTTTTTAACGAATAACTTAATCTTCTAGGAAATCAATTCAAAGTTCATTTTTCAGCATGTGAGAAGGAACCTACAGTTTTGACTAATGATGGCGACATAACTTAAATCACACATGCTTTCCCTAGAATAACATAGAATGAAAAATAATTCATTCATCATCAGAAATGTTATACACAAATGAAAATATTACTGGCACACCTTTGATTTGTGAAAATAATGCAGTTATAAACTTTCTGTTAACACTCGTAAAACGGTATCTCGTCAATAAATCCTATATGACAGTCCGGCTGAGAACAAAAGATCTACCCTAGTTTTGAGTTGAGTACAATCATTTCCTTCAGTTATAACCAAGAAAGATTGTAGGATAAATCGCGTATTCATCCACCACCACCCTCAGAAGTTGAATACTGAACCGTAAAGTTCTACACTATTCATTTAGTGCATTTCTCTAAATGATAACCATTTAACCAAGTTGGTTTTCATGAGTGTTTGAACATTATTGGAGAAATAATTTCCTAATGTTCCATATGCAACGTTTAATCAGTGCAGGGCAGGTAAACTTCACCCATCTATAAATTCATAACTTCAGAATTCAGCTCGGAATACTTGTAGAACCATTTTGCATTTTATAACCTCGAATAATTTTTTTTCACAGTGTAAGGAAAGATCGGGAGCAAATGTCCTTTGATTCCGCAAAGAAGGACCTCTCTCACAAGAAAGTCTCAAATCTAGCTTCAGTCAAAAGAAAATAGCTCAGTATTCCATGTAAATACATCATTCAATCGGTAGCAATTGTTCAGAAACAAACTCAATCGAAAACGTTTTATTCAGACATTTCACCCTAACCAATTATCTCCATCATGGAAATTGATATCCAACAACTTTAGCTCGTCTTCATTGGCACGACGAAACTTCGAAATAAATCTCGTGAAAAACGATCCGAGACGATATCTTTGAGTGACAAAGTTCCTGTAAACGGTGAATAATCGCATTCTGAGAACTTGATTGATGAATGGGAAAAGCTGAAGCTCCTTTCTAATCAAGAAGTTCAAGAAACTTACACTTTGAAATATGCCACGATTAAATCCAGTCTGGATGTGTAATATGATTCAGTGAAACGTGTCACGGAAACTGAATATGGTCTTCAGGCCATTTCTCATTTAGCAATCAATCTTCTTCCATTTCTGGGACAGCTTAGCGGTCTCAATTTGAACGAAAGCATTCGTGCACATCAGATAGGCCCTGAAATGTGAATACTTTTAGATCATTCGATGATTTCTATGGAACAAATAATCGAATCCGAGTAAATACGGCATGGGATGAGTTTCGTTTACTTTATCGTTCTGAAGATTCTGAAAGAGAGATCGATCGGAGTGAAAGTACCATCTTTCAGAATTCTGTTCCGTTCCGGTAATTCTTTCCAGAGAAAATGGGTCTCACATTCACTAATATCATAGTTACCAAGTACTGAGAACTTGGTTATATTGTCTTGATTCCTAAACATATATCACGGAGCAAGTTTACACCATAACTTTCCGTGAATTATCTGGATACTGTGAATCTTTTTGAAATATTTTTTTCCTAGGTCAATATTGATATGTTCCATCTTATTTAATAATGGAGTGTCTTTGTTTGATATTTGAGTAGTTAATTCATCTTCAAGATATGGAGGATCCCCTATCTTCTGGAAAAACAGTTTCATAAAGCCCAAATCAGACGATGAATGAAGTGTTACAAATCGTAGAGGTGTTCCTACAATTTGCGAATGTATCGTTACGAAATCATTTCTGTGGCATTAGGTGAATATTCTGAACAATCAAAAACATGGTTTTTCCAGAGGTGGATTCACAGTGACGAATCATGAATGTACCAGAAAGATATATTGAATGAATTTGAGGAACAGTCTACACTTCATTCAATTTACACTGATTCCTCTCAGGCATATGGTAGATTGAATAAAAATTTTCACATTGGATTCTTTGGTACCATACTACTGTGTTTTGATTTTTTCTGAAAGACAGAATTCAGTGAGTGACAATCGATAATTATATATCTTTAACAATAAATGTTCCTTCTGCGGATCCTTAGCGTAGTTGGTGCTACTATAGACCGCAATTCTTCAACATTTTCATTGATGGCCTCTTACATCACTGAGTCTGAAGGCTTGCTGATTGCTGACGATTTCAATCCATACGGCCTAATATGACCTCATAATAATTATTGTTTGAAATTGTAAGATGACTTATACCATTCAAATGAATCTGAATCTTGGGAAGTTTCAAGTTGTCTCAGTCACCTTTTATTTATGGAAACTGAAAGGTCTACGTTTTGGTGCTGTTATACTTAATTGGATGAAAATATTCTTAAAACAACGTTATCAGTGAGTTGTCTGACGTAAGTTATGTCGCCATCATTCATTAATACTGTATATATGTTTCACTTTCTGATATCCGTTATAAAAAGCTGCACTTTTCTACCCTAAAATGACAAATCCATGCTATGGAGTTTTGCAATGGAATTTGTCTTCAGTGCAATATGAATTTCTGTCCTCTGTTACTAGCTGCGCCTTATTTAAGAGTATTCATGGGCAAAATATTTATCAGCATAACCTATGATATTCCTGAAATAGTACCTGATTCAGTTTTTTACGATTTCTGAGGAATTTCTTTATGCCTATTCAAAACTTCAGAACACCTCAATGCCACGAAAGACGCGGCATTGATTTCCTGACAGAAAAATTCGCAAAAATTTCACTAAATCGAACATCATTTTCACCAAATTTGATCGATATACATTCTTTAGTTTCGCACTGTTCTCATTTTTCATGGAGATTAATGTAACCATTTCGTATCAAAAAATATTAGCGCTCAACATATTCAGTTTCACGAAAACGAATTGATGATTCAAATCCCTCACTGCCAGCTCATTCCGCAGTCGGAACAGATATTCTCTGGCTGACTCGGTGCGTTAGGAAAGAATTTTACCCCTCTTGTGTTCGTTCAACTAACGGCGGCAAAGTCACTTTAATGTTCCTGCAATGAGAAGCAAAGTGTTAGGCTTTGTTTCATTTGGATTATACTCAAAACTCGATTGTTTTCTAGTTCGATCATCACTAGAATATGCTTCAGTTTCATGTTTCCCATACTATGGATGTGACATTGAAAGAAAATTATAACGGCATTCAGACAAATCATAAGAATTTGGGAAAAATAAACTTCTTCGAGCGGGATTCGAACCCACGACCTTCCGTTCTCTAGGCGGATGCTCTACCATTGAGCTATCGAAGACCCTGAGTTCTCCATCGCAAATTTCGGAAGTCATTTATCTCTGTCGTGGGTTCGAATCCCGCTCGAAGAAATTTATTTTTCTCAAATTCTTATGATTTGTCTGAACTATACAGACACTAATACATCTATCGTTTCTATTTCCGGCTTGAAATCATCTGGTTGGTATCTACACCTGATACCTGCTGAAGTCGATAAACATCGACGACGCTTCGGTTGAAAGGTACAATTTGGTACTAAGACCACATGATAATGAATGTGTATCCCTCCCATCTAACACCTCCGTCAGTCGAAAACCGCCGAAGGTTCTCGATTGAATAATAACAACTAACAATAGAATTTGAGATAAATGACTTCCGAAATTTGCGATGGAGAACTCAGGGTCTTCGATAGCTCAATGGTAGAGCATCCGCCTAGAGAACGGAAGGTCGTGGGTTCGAATCCCGCTCGAAGAAGTTTATTTTTCTCAAATTCTTATGATTTGTCTGAATGCCATTATATATATATATATATATATATATATATATATATATATATATATATATATATATATATATATATATATATATATATATATATATATATATATATATATATATATGACTTTAGAATGAATGACATTTACTCCAATCAACAAAACACTATCAGTGATCTTAGTTCTCAGCTCAACTGAACTCACTTCACGGCGACAACATGATTTGACATTTATCTTCAATGTAACATCGCATAATACAAGGAATTCTCAATTATTTTCAATACAAAATAATGTTTATCCTCTTGTAAACTTATAGAGTGAAATCAAAAAACCCCTGGAAGAACTAAGGTTAAACTAATATTGTCTTCTTATATATGCACAAAATGTATTTTCTCACAGCAGTAGTTCGCTATTATGCAAATGTAATTATATTGTACAAATGCTGATTCCGTCAATGGATAAATGAATTAATCATTGAGTATATGAACCAATAAATGAATGAATAAGTAAATTATTCAATGAATAAAAAAATTACCTCCCTTTCTTTTGACCATGTGGATAAAGTCAAAGATCTTGTCATTATATTGGACAAAAACGTTTCAAAATCAGGATGGAATTTCAATAAAGAATTAGTATGGACTTCTCATTCAACCAGCTAAAAACTATGTTTTAAGCATTGGTGAGGTCGAGTTTGAAGTGTGCTTCCATTTTGTGGTGTCCTTATTCTTTTCACAAAATTTGACTGGAAAGAGTTAGTACCCGAATTATTTTGAAACTCAAACAATTTGCTGTCAGTTCCCATCAAACCAAAATGTTGAAAATTATTTATAGAAAGTATTTATCGTCATTCTTGTCTCCGATGTTTTGGCATTTCACGGTGTTCCGAACTGCAGGGTTGAACCGATACGATGTATCATGTTTCGAAGTCAAACTAACGAATGCCAACTATATATCTCTATGAAGGTTGACTCTAATTACTGAACTGAGGGTTGTCTGATTACTTACCCTCTTTCTTGTGATCGACGCTTTGATTGAAATGCTGCAGTGAATAAAGTTTTGTTGATTGTGCTTGATGACTACTCTAGTTCCGATAATACAGGGAAGCAAACAATAGTTGTGGTGCTGCTAGACGGGGCTTGAAACAAGTCAATAGCAAAGCGAAAGATGATATTTCCGGTCTGCACAACAATAACTGCCTTTATGTGTGTGTTTTGGTTATTGGCCATGAAAAAGTAAATTATGACACAAGGGTCAAAATTAAGTTTTCAGATTGAATGTGGAAATTGTGGAATGGTGCGTGAACCGAGGTTCGCAAAACATTTTTTCCAATACGTAATTCCTTATTTTTTAATTGTGATATGTGTAGACACTGGAAAATGCATATATTATTATAAAAATTGCGTTTTAAGTTTTCAGTAGTCCTAGAGTTATAGTCTTCAGAAGTCAGAAAGTAAAAAAATAAATTCAACAAATGAATTTGACAAGAAAGGCAGTACCGCATGGCCCCTTTTCGACCTCTTATCGGATAGACTCAGAACTATATATATCAATTCATTTACAGTTTTCATGCACGACTTTTTCAGAATAAAGAAATAGAAATGTTCACCAGGTACAAACTCAAT